>CM061550.1:85323793-85923793 GCA_030864225.1 Capsicum baccatum var. pendulum
TCTCGCCATGTCAGTTTTTGGAGGTTAATAATTGCACTTTAAAATAGTTCAGGGGATCATAGGACCTCCGCAAAGTATAGGTGTGTAGTTGAAATTTAGGGTAAAGACTGTTAAGATTTTTGATCATTTTCTCTATGTTGGAATGAAAGTTTGATTACAAATTTGTTTTCTCTCTCCCTCTTTTCTCTCTCTTCCCCTATGACTTGACTGAGAGAACAATTTTTGTTTTTCCCTTTCCTCCCAAATCCCAACTCTCTCACTAACAAACCTGCCCCCCTCTTCCATCTTCTTCTTCCTCTCTTCAGTCTACTGTACCACCGGCAGAACCATCAGAAAACAACCATCTAAACACTAGCAACACACTGCTTTTGATTTTTCATAAAACAACCATTCAACACACCAGCATATTATAATGAAACAACCATCAAACAGCCCATAAAACTCCATTAATTCGAACTAATGTTTTATTTTTCGCTATGATTTCGATAGTGATTGAATTGAGATTTCATAAAAATATAAAATCAAATTTCATTTGATTGTTGTGGTAGCTCTAACAGTTTCCTTGGTGGTTCCGACAATTTTGGGGTGGTTCTGGCATTGGTTTGGGTGACTTAAGTTTTTATTTATATTTTTTATAGTTATTTGTATTAACACAGTTTATATCTATATTGTATTCGCACCATCCACCATTTATATAATTTGTATTTGTTGATACAATTATATTTGTTGATGCTATTAAAACCATCAGAATAAAAATGATAATATATTTATACAATTCTATTTTCGTTGATATACTTGTATTATAAAGAACTATTTTTTATTTGTATTTGTACTTGTTGTTTCATTTGTTTTGCTTTTTTGTTTGTACTGTACTTGTAACTGATTGCATATTATATTCGTATTTGTAGCTTCATTTATTTTATTTATTTGTATTTATAGTTGACAATATCATTTATTTTTTAAAATAATAAAAAAAAAGAGGTTGATTCTCCTTCTATTAATATTTGTATCTGTATTCTTGGTAGAAATTATATTTTATTGATACAAATTGAATCATATGATATATTATACATTTTATATATAATAAAATCAAACAAATACATATAATGCAAATACCTTTTATATACAAATGTCAATGAAGGATGAAAAAGAAAAGGAAAAAAATAAGAACGAGATAGAAATATATAAAAAAAAAAAAATTAAAGGGAGAAAATATAGGATAAAAAGAGAGATTGAGGAGGAGAAAAAAAAGAAAATCATCAACATTTATCTCTGATTTGAATAACCCTTAATGAAATAATATATTTGGCAACATAATATTACGTTAAAGTTTCATGCGTGATTTTAGTAATAATAAAAAATAATATTCTTATTTAACTGAATTTCTCCTTGTTTAACTATTTGTATATATATTTATACCCAAAAATAGTGTGTCAATACCTATTCAGTTTGTTATCAGAGGTAATTATGAAAATTTATCATTTTCTTCTAATATCTTCTTTTATCATTAAATGACTACATAAAATATTAGTAATCAAATTTTTACTTTCAAAACACAATTGAAAGGTTAATTTAGTAATTTAGTAATTTAGTAAAATAAACATCCAATAAATATCCTCTTAATAGAAGTGTCAAATCAACATGTGTTAAGAAAAATGAAATGGATAGAGCATAAATAATCTCTACGTCTCCATACTAGGGTTAATTAACATAAAGAAAGACTTTTTGTTTGGGTTTGTCAAGAATTTTTCTCTCTCTTTTATGAATTTAATGAATGCTTGAATAGGTAAGAATTTTTATTTCACTGAATTCCCCTTGAATTCTGATGGTAATATACTTTAATTGTTCCATTATCCCCCTTTTTTTAGCTAAAATTTATTCTCTCTCCTTTTGTATTTTTCTTAAGAAAAAAGACATCAAAACAACTCGAACTATACACAAAAAATCGATTACATACTCAAATTATTGCGAATATCTATTACACATCTATATTATCTAAAAGTGAGTTTATTTTCACCCAACACACGTATAAGCAGTCACATGTTGTGAGGTGTATATCACTCGCATCACGTCACGGCCAAATCAGTTGCTATATCATATTTCAATTTTGTTTTTTTTCCATGTTACTCAATTGTTTTTTCTTCAATATACACCACCGAATCACCATATAACCACCATCATTGCCACCACACCATCATCAGATTTGTATATTTCACCATCAAAATAAAAAAAACACCACAAATTTCACCACTCACAATCAAATCCACCATCAAAATCACACAATCATCATTATAATCATAAAATATGCAAATAATCACTTCAAAATTCAAAATTCATAACTAAAATGATCATCAAAATTACGTTGCCACCATAAAAAATTACAAAGAACCACCACAAATATGATACCCACCATTAAATTCGAATAAAAATTACAACATTGTCAATAGATTTTAATAAATACTCATCAAAAGTAATGCAACCACCACTATCATTTTCGCCACTCATTTGACCATCCCTAATTTCTTCCTGTCCAACACCCACTATCACATATCTACATAATATCACCACAAAATTATCATTGATTTTAGTTTTTTCTTAATACTTCATTTTTTCTTTTCTTTTAGATCTATGTCATTTTTTCTTATCAAAATTTTAATGGTAAAAAGGTAATAGCTATTTTATTGAATTGAGTTTTCCAAAAATTCAAAATTCTCGACAAAGAACTATAGGAAATCAACAAATTTTTATACGAAACAACAATTTTTCGTCCAAAGAGTTATATTTTCTTAATTTGTAATTTGTTGACAATTTTAATTTGTGTCATTTCTTTTAATCAAATGTGTTTATGATATTTCTTGACAAAAGAAAGAATTTAAATGAAATATTTAATGTATGAAGATTTGAAATGTTTTTGAAAAAAAAAATGTAATATCCCAAATTTTAAGCTCTAGACCCACCAAAAGATAGACCATTGAATTAGTTTTTCAACACCATTAGTCTCGCCTTAATTCAAGGTTGTAAGAAAAATTTATTGAAAATCTTCAAAGGCACTATCAAACTTTCAGTGACAAAGACTATGGCAACGACCCATTGTTAGACATAAAGAGTCGTAGTAAAGACTCGTTGTTATGACAGTGAGTGATCAAAGAATTCAGTTTAGTGGCAACGAGTCTACCACACAACTCGTTGCCAGACTAAACGAGTTGTTATGTGTGGACCTGTCATCACAACAGTAAGGAACCAAGAACACAAACCCTTGACAACGACCCTTCATGACGAGTTGTGACCAGGCCTAACGAGTCATAAGGAGAGGAGTCCTTGTCATGATAGAAAGGACCCAAAATCTAGGTCCTCGTGTCACGACCCACGTCACAACTCATGATCGTGCATAACGAGTCGTTACCCGAGCTGTGATGACTGTTTCTTAAAATTTTTCGGAACGTTTTAAGAAGGGCTTTTTGGTCTTTTTTCATTCTTAACTCCTAATCCACATCGTTTAGACTTTTCTAGGGATAGAATATAAGCATGATTTCCCTCAAATTTCCCATTAGGTCACAAATTTAATCCACAATAAGAAAATAAGCAATTATTTTTTCTCCAAAAACAAGGTTAGGGTTCCTCAATCTCAAGTTCAAATCCCAAGGATTTTTTTAAGGCTTCCATTTTCAGGTATGTGATACTTCATCAATGGGTTCCTTCTATTCATTGAGTCCCAAGAACTTTTCAATCCTCGGAACGCCCAATTCTCTAGCAAATACAGCTCTTTTCATCATTTCTTCGCATGTACCTGCAGTAGCATTCAAGTAATGCCCTTTGATTTCACCTGTTTCAGTCTGTGCTTTAAAAAGTGCTTCGGCACAAAATAAGAAACGATCTCTCCAACGCATAAATGGTTGTGAGTTCACGTTCTCATCATCTTTGGTAAAATCAAGTCCGCCGCGAAGACATTCATAAACAGCTCTACCGTAGTTTTTAGCAGATAACCCCAATTTAGGTTTAATAGTACATCCCAACAGGGGACGACCGTACTTGTTCAATTTATCTCTTTCAACTTGGATCCCATGAGGCGGACCTTGGAAAGTTTTAATATAAGCAGTAGGGACTCGCAGATCTTCCAGGCGTAGAGCGCGCAGGGCTAAGTTTAACTCTCTTTCAAGTTTTGGGTTTCGAGTCAAATATGATTTTTTTAATTTCCTTAAATTTATTCTTGTAAATAAACATGACTACGTGTATTTTCATAAGAGTAGCATATTCCCAAGATCATGAATTTCCCTTGTTATTGATTAATTATTGAGTTTTGTCTTGAATTGTGAAATTTCTCATTATGACCATCTTTTAATATATCACCATGTTCAGTTGTAATAGTCAAAATTGGTGGGTTATGAACACCCGATACTTATAGATTCATGCATATATTAGTTTATACGTCTTTGAGCACTTCAGAGTATCCATTGTTTGTATTTTCAGAATGTAATCATAATGAACGATTCAATTATCAGTTGGACATAGAACTTAGCACCGAGTGAATGCAAGGATGAAGGCTCACCTGTCAATTTAGGATTAAGACCTTTAGTAGAAGGTCCTAAGTTCCAGAACTACAATGCCAGGGGTCACCCGTAAGTTGAGGACTGACACCCTAGTCCTTCGGGACATCAGTTTAGTGGATCCACACGAGCCAGTGTTCGCACCCTTGGCAAGGTACTGAACACCCATCCAACTAAGGTTACAGGTTGGACCTCGATTTGCTCAACTTGGGATATGTCGGTTAATGTTAGCTCCCACAGTCCTCATTTTATGACCAATTTCAAATTATGCATGACCTCGTAATCAGTTATTCAATTTTATGCAGTACATGTTTATACTTGGTTTTACATTCAGCTTATCATGTTTCATGCATTCATGTTCAGGTTTACTATTTAGTTTCGCTTCTCACATACTTAACACATTTAAAGTACTGATGGCATACTTTTTTGCGCTATATTGTCACATATTATAGATTCGGATGCTCAGTACCTGGATCACACCTAGTACGTTACTGCGCCACATTCAACAATAGTTTTTGGTGAGTTATCATCATTCAAGGACTAGTTATCAGTGTTTATTTTTCACATTTTTTTAGTTTCAGTCAGTTGAAGTTAGTTGGGAACTTGTCCCAACAACTTATACCGAGTTAGAGGCTTTCAAACAAATATTTAAATTTTCAGCATGTTGGTTTGTCAGATAGTTCTATTTCCAGATTTTGGTGGATATTCAGTATTACATTATTATTTCTATCAGTTATTTTAGTTTAGCTTTCGTTCAGTATTTCGTTACTTATTTTCAGTATTTTTAGAGTTATGCCAATGTGTTTCAAGCTAGTGTTTCAAGGATCAAAACTTGGGTGTTTCAAGCTAGTATTCATACCCTTGACAAGGTACTGAACACCTATCTAATTGGGGTTATAAGTTGGACCCCGATTTGCTCAGATTGGGGTAAGTCGGTTAATGTTAGCATCTACATTCCGCAGTTTATGTTCAATTTCAAACTTTTCATGTTTCATGCATTCATGTTCAGATTTACTATTTAATTTCGCCTCTAACATACTCAATACATTCAAAATGTTGATTGCATACTTTTATGTGCTATATTGTCTCATAATATAGGTTCAGATGCTTAGTATTCAAATCGCACCTAGTACATGCCCGTGTCACATTCAACAGAGTTTTTGGTGAGTCTTCATCATTCGAAGACTATTTATCAGTGTTTATTTTTTTACATTTTTTAGGTTCAGTCAATTGGAGTTAGTTGAGAGTTTGTCCCAATAACTCATCATGAGTTAGAAACTTTCAGACAAATGTTTGGATTTTCAGCATGTTGGTTTGTCAGAGACTTCTATTTCCATTTTTGGTGGATATTCAATATTACATTATTATTTCTATCAGTTATTTCAATTTAGCTTTCGCTCAATATTTCGTTACTTATTTTCAGTATTCTTAGAGTTATGTCAGACCATAGGTTAGCTTGGGGGCACTTGTGACTCTAAGAACCGTGTTACGACTAGGGACAGTCTCGGATCGTGACAAAAAAGAAATAAGGTAAATGAAGTTTTATCATGTTAAAAAATAATGGATTCATAGTGGGCATTGGAGAAGAGAGAGAGGAAAATGATGAATAAAGAAAATAATAAAAAGGTGTGATTTTTTTAAGAAAAATAAAGAAAACATAAATAAATTTCAATAAACGTGCCTATTATTTAATTATTTTTATTTTTTTGTCACATCAATTTTTAGGGTGAAAGTAAATTCACTTTTAAGTAAGGGGTAACTACATATTTTAGCATAAGGGTGTGTTTGGTATGATAAAAAATATTTTGCATGGAAAATGTTTTCCTGAAAAAAGTTTTCCTAGAAAATAAGTTGGTATTCTACTTATTTTATCATGTTTGGTTGGTGAGTGGAAATTTTTTTTCAAAAAATATTTTATGGTGTTTGATTGATGTGTAGAAAATATTTTTCAAAAATATATTTTTTAGTGTTTGGTTGGTGAGTGATTTTTTATTTTTTTTTTAGAAAATACTACTAATGGTTAACTAGTATATCGCTGCCTAAACTAATTTAAGCATAGCAAATAATATCAATATCGAGTATTAAGATATTACAAGTTACTAAATTTTAAGCAACTACTAATTAGCAAGCATAGAAGACACTTTTCAATATTTTGTCAGGACAATCTCAAGATACTACAATCAATAGAAATACAATTGAACGACAAACTTATTCAATCTTGTGAAACAAGCTACAACGATGACAAAATGAAATATGCAATTAGCAAAAGTAACATAGGTAAGTCTTCCTCTATGCACATGAAAATAACAATACATTCAACGAACATTGGAAACAGAAAAAAATTCGAACTTCAATATTTTTTATTTCAAGCAATAAAAAATTGGAGCAAAGTACAGTGAAAAATATTTCTGAGTAATGTGAATTTTTTGATTAATGTGAATTTGAGTGTTGTTGGGGTAGAGAAAGTGGGGTGGGAGGGGGGTGGGGGCATAAATGTCACATCTGTTATTTTCTGAAAAAATGACTTACCTTGACTCATGAGAAAAGTCATTTTCCCTAAAATAAAGGAAAATGAGTCATTTTGAAAAAATATTTTTCTAATATTTTAGTACAACCAAACAAAAAAAAAATAAGAAAACATTTTTCATCATTCCAAACACACCCTAAGTTTCAATTATTTAAAATTCATAGCCCCTCTTGCATATTAATTGTTCCGAATTACAATTCATAGCCTCTCATGTATTTTCTATTTTTTTCTATTTTCTATTATTCGCTTTTTTTCCCCTTTTTCATTTTTTTCTTCATTTTTATTTTCCTTTTTTTTTTCCACTTTTTTCATTGTTTTTTCTTTTTCTTTTTTCTATTACTCTCCTCTCATTTTTTCCCTTTTCATTTTTTTTTCTTTTCATTTTTTTATTGTTTTTTTCATTTTTTTCGCATTCTTTTTTCCTTTTCATTTTTCTATTATTGTTTTTTTTCTTTTTCAGTTTTTTTTTTCTTTTCCTTTTTTTGTTGTTTTCTCTTTCTTTTTTCTTTTTGCACTTTTTATTTTAAAATTATTTTCCTTTTCATTTTTTCTCCCTTTTTTTCTTCTTTTTTTTTTCTCTATTTTCTATCACTCTTCTCTTTTGTATTCTTTCTTCTTCTTTTTGCCTTTTTTTTTTTCTTTTTCTTATTTATCCTTTTCATTTGTGCGGACTGGAAAACATAAATATAAATGCAAATTATAAAATACAAATACAAATGCGAACTATAAAACACAAATACAAATGCGAATTATAACATAAAAATATAAGTGCGAATTATAAAATGCAAATACAAATACAAGTGCGAACTATCATTTGTATTTTTTAATTATTGAAAAGGAACGATTAATTTTCTTTCTAGGAATACTTGTTTATATTTATTGATATGAGTTGTATTTATTGATACAAATACAATTCAAATTTTTATACAAATACAATATGTATTTGTATTTGTAAAATTATTTGTTTCATTTATTTGTAATTGTACTTGTTTCAAGTGATATTTGTTTATTTACAAATATGAATGATAATTTTGATATACAAATACAAAACGGTACATTTGTATCAAATGATACATTACATATTTATATATTTTAGAATCAAGAAAATACAATTAATGTATTTATTTGTTTGTATACAAATACAAATGATAAATTGTACATAGTCACGGCTAAATACAATACAAATACAAAATTATCCAAATATAAACAAGCTACAAATTGTACATAGTCACGGCTAAATACAATACAAATACATAGTCACGGCTAAATACAAATACTAATACAAATACAAAATAATTCTTTAAAAATAAAAAGCTATCAACGAAAATAGAATACAAATACAAGTATAATCCAAATATAATCTAAATATACAAACACAATAAAATCACAATATAAATATTATCTAATATAATATGCAGTCAATTATAAAATACAAATACAAAACAGTTCTTTAAAATACAAGTACGAATTATATAAAATATTAATGACGGTGCAAACTAACAAATACAAATAGAAGTACGAGCTATAGAATACAAATGTGAATTATAAAATATTATAAGCGCGAACTTTAAAATATAAATACAATTGTATCAATGAATACAAAAATATAAATATGGTATGACTACAAATACGATAAATAATTGTGATATTTATGTTATCATCTATGATTTGTGCTCGACTAGTCATATTTTTTGAAAATATAAAAAATATAAAATAGAACAAAAAAATGATAAAGAAAATAAGTACAAAAGGGAAAACAGAAAAAATCAAAGAAGAAAAAGAAATAGACTAAAGAGAGAAAAAAAGGAAAATAATAAAAAGAAAGAAACGAAACAAATAGAAAAAAGAAAAGAAAAAACAGGAAAAACACGAAAAAGAAAAAAAATATAAAAATAATGATAGTGTTTTTGACAAAACTAAATATGTAGTTTATTTATGTTTTTTATGAATACAAAAATTGAATACAATGGCTATAAATGGTAATTATGTAAAATGTGGCTATGAAAGGTTTTTTTTATAGCAAAGTGGTGCTATTTTTGAAAGATTCTATCTAAATAATATATACGTATAATAGGCAGTTGCAATAATTTGAATATGTAATCGACTTTTCGCATATAATTTAGCATGATTTTTGCGATTTTAATGTCTTTTTTCCTTTCTCATAATTATATTTTTCTATCTTATATTACTTATTTGATTGTGAGTCAATCAAAAGTTACTGATGTACTGTACTTGTTAACAAAATTAACATAAAGGAGAAAAAAAAACCATAATGACCTTTATACTACTAGACTAAAAAATAAAATAAATTGAATACAAATAAATAAAGCTTAATTTAGAATTTCAGCCACTTGTCCGTCATGTGTCAAGCGAAAGGGGAGTCAAAACAAACCGTAAGTTATAACGTTCGCCAAAACCCATATAGCGTAAAAACAAAGAGCATATTCCCTCTTCTTCTCCGGCGACACTTCTTCTTCCTCTTCTTTCCCTTTCTCCGCTCAATTTCTCTCTTCAGGTTTAAACTCAATTACCCCAATTTTCCATTCAACTCTCCAAATTTTAATTTAATTTCTTCATATAATAAACCCTTGTGGTCCGGCTCTTCCCAGTCCCGCACTCAGTGTGCGAGTCTACAGCACTGTTGTATTTTCCATGCCCATTGAGATATTCAGTTCAATTGTATCTACATTTCAGTTTGTGGAATATTTTGCTGCTGCCACTGTTTCACAGGTATCATTTGGTTTTACTAGCCTTTTTTTTTTTTTTGCTGTATGTGTGTGATATTTATTGATTGCTTACTTTTTTATTGTTAAAGTTTGTTCTTTTTTTTTTTTTTATTTGTATGTGCCTTTTCTGGAATGTCAATGTAATTTTTAGTGAATGAGTTGGGGTGTGTTTTTGTGATAAAGTTGAATGAGTAGCTTTATGGTTTTTGTACATTTTATTCCTTGCAATTGAAACTATCAGATTATGTATGCAAGCAGTGGTGGAGATAGAATTCTGTAAGGCGGTCCAAACTATGAATTAGTAGATGCACAAACTAGTTGAACAACGTTCAATATCTACTGTATATACATAAAAAAAAATAAGTTTAACTATGTATAATTAGTGTAAGCATCCAATGGCGTGACCTAGTAGTCAATGACGTGGGTTGAGAACCTACACTAGGTGATTCTTCCCATCTGCCCTAGCCTTGGTTGATAGAGTTACCTAATATTGGTGTTCTATCACCTAATATTGGTGGACAAAGTTACCTGATATGATATTTGTTGCTGGTGGGAGGTGGCGGGTATCCTGTGGATTTAGTTGAGGTTTGTGAAAGCAGGCACGGACACTACGGTTATAAAAAATAATAGTGTAATCTTTTGCTTAAGGGGTATTGAACCCCCTCGCTCCAAGTTGGCTTCACCTCTGTATGCAAGAGTAATTGTTTTGCTGTGGAGTGAGAGAGGAACACCTAATGAGCAACAATTTGGAAAATCTGGACAGTTTGGCAATATGGGTTTCTCAAGAAAACCTTTTGTTATTTCCGTCACATTCAACTAAATAGGCTATATATGTATGATGTTTGTTTACTGATATTAATTTAGAAAATTTAAGATTAATGCACAAGGGTGTGTCTTAGTCGTCAATGAAGTGAGAGGACAACCATGAGGTCTCATGTTCAAATCCCAGCGTGAGACAAAAAATATTAGGTGATTTCTTTCCATCTGTCTAAGTCTTGGTGGACGGAAATACCTGGTAGTTGGTACCGGTTATTAATCGGAGGTAACTCAGTCGGTATAGAAAATTCAACGGTGCACTAAAGCTCCCGCTATGCGTGGATCCTAGAAGATTCGGACCACGAGGGTTTATTGCACGCAGAAATTAAATTTAAATTTCGAGAGTTGAATGAAAAGTGGGTTTATTGACTTTAAACTTGAAGAGGGAAATTAACCGGAGAAAGGGAAAGAAGACGGAGTGTCGCCAGAGAAGAAAAAAAATATGCTCTTTGTTTTTACGGCTTTGAGTTTTGGCGAACGTTTTAACTTATGGTTGTTTGACTCCCTTTCTCTGGACAAGTGGTTTGTTGTTATGCTGAAATATAGATTAAGCTAATTTATTTATACTCGGTTCTTTTAGTCTAGAATTATAAAGATCATTAGAGGTTGAATTATTGATTTTATTTCTGCACAAGCTTGAATCTTATTTCTCATTATTATAATGAAAAGTAAGTTGCTTAAATATCTAAACAGAGCATCACGAAAGTAGCCATCAAACTTTTCTTTTTTTAACGAGTAAGGTCAAAAGTAGCTATCAAACTTAACAAGGAAACCCTAGAAGGGGATAGATTAGACACTCTTTTCTGGGAAGTAACGCCATTAAGAGCCCGTTTGTCCATGAGAATTTTTCATCTTTTTCCGGAAAATTATTTAACTTTAGTGAAAATTGTAGTGTTTGGCCATAAGAATTCCAAATACAATTTGAAATTGAATTTGAAAAATTATTTATAAGTTCTAGTGTTTCACTTCAATTTCTCTCACAAAAGTCAAAAAGAACTCCAATTTATTTTCATGGCTAAACATAACTCCACCTCTAGCTCCAACTCAAAATAATTTTAGTTTTCATGGCCAAACGCCTACTAAATATATGTATTCGTCTTCATAGCATTCATACGAATTTCTATTCAAGTGTCTTTTGAAAAACTGTTTAAACTATTTATTTACAAAAGCAACAAGATCTACCAGATTAGTTGATAAAGTAAAGATTTTCATATTTGAAGTTCACAAAAAGAAACCCAAGAGAATAATGTGATTCATGATTTACCTTCGGGAAAATGTCTCTTCCTTGAGTGATATCTTAACCACATCAGGGAAAAGGACTATGGATGATTGCTTTAGGTTATCGAATAGACCCTCTTCATCGTCTCTCGTTCTGCCTCGCGCCTCTCCGTCAAGGACAAACCATGCAGCCACCTGTTTAAAATCGGTGTCATTGAATGAAATATGCAAATATAGATGGAGATGTGATGTTTTCTCTAGAAATATTTAATACCTCGATCTTAATGCCAAAAAAATGAAAAAAACATATTTAAACCTTGATCTTAATGCCAAAAATGAAAAAAGCATTTATAAAATTCCATACAAGCTTAACTAAAAAGGCCACATTTCAACAAGTTTCATCTAGGATCAACGTGTCACTTATAAATTCACCAGAGACGAACACACATGGAAGCTTGGGATGCATATGTAAAGTTTAACCTTGACTGCATCAAGTTTGGTACTGCCTTTTTTTGGATATATAAAGCAGTTGTTACCTTCTCAAAAAAAAAAAAGAAGAGAAAAAGAAGTCACTCGCTGATATCTTTCTTCCCTTTTCTCCTCCAATCACTAATGACAAATGTTTGATGACCCATTTATTAATTCATTTCTACAACTTTTAAATGACCTTAAGATTTTGCAATAAGAAGAGGTTAATTTCAGACGCGGACTCAGGGTTTGAAGACCGTGGGACACCATTATCTTAATATAAATGTCAATAAATTTCAATGACGACGAAGGGATAATACCATGTCGGGATAGTCACTGATAGTTTCTAAGCTATGGTCCTAAGATAATTATTTAACTTTAACACAAATGAAGTAATTGAGAAAGATAACTCCATGGAAAACTTATGAAATGATGTAGGTTCGGTTCTCGGCTCACTCATTTGCTCTTTACCCTTTTTTTAAACACAAGTGCAAACACAGATTAGAAAAAAAATTATTAAAATGAAATTTCATGGATTCAAACTCGAGTCTCAAGTTGGGAAGCAAGACCTGCTTCTAGTGTGCCCATAACCCACTTTTGTTCTAGAGGATGCACACTTTAATATATAGTATTTTCTAAGGGTATATACACATTATTTTATCCGAAGTTAACAGGGGCACGTGTATCCCCAAGCTTCCATGTGAGTCCGCCTCTGGTGAATTTATAAGTGACACGTTGATCCTAGATGAAATTTGTTGAAATGTAGCCTTTTTTGGTTTAAGCTTGTATGGGTATTTATTTGTATGGATATTTATAAATGCTTTTTTCATTTTTTGGCGTTAAGATCGAGGTTGTAAATGCTTTTTTCATTTTTTTGGCGTTAAAATCAAGGTATTAAATATGCATTTTTCCTTTTTTTGGCGTTAAGATTGAGGTATTAAATAGTTCTAGAGAAAATATCGCTTTTAAATAGGTGCTACATGCTTTGTTCTTGACGGAGAGAGCGAGGGAGAACGAGAGAAGATGAAGAAGGTCTTGTCGACAATCTAAAGCAGTCATTCATACTCCTTTCCCTTGACATGGTTAAGATATCACTAAAGGAAGTGATATTTTCCCGAAGGTAAACCACGAATCACATTATTCAACCATGAATCACATTATTCTCCTGGGTTTCTTTTCGTGAACTTGAAATTTGAAAATCTTTACTTTATCAACTAATCTTGGAGATCTTGTTGCTTTTGTAAATAAATATTTGAAACCGTTTTTCAAAAGATACTTGAATAGAAATTCGTATGGATGCTATGAAGATGAAGTCATATATTTAGTGGCGTTACTTCCCTGAAAAGAGGGTCTAATCTGTCCCCTTCTTGGGTTTCCTCGTTAAGCCTGATAGCTACTTTTGGCCTCACTCATTAAAAAGAAGGAAAAGTCTGATGGCTACTTTCATGATGCTCTGTTTAGATATTTAAACAACTTACGTTTCATCATTATAATGGGAAATAAAATCATTAATTTGGCCTGGGCCAGATGAAAATCTCTGATTTCATTTCCCTAGGCCAAGGTTCAGATCCTGAATACGTACAAGGCTTGTCTGGTTAAATCTGATATATTGTAGGTAAAATTGTGTTCAGATCTGAGTTTAAGAAAAGTTCAAAAGTAGACTTCACCAAAATCAGATGTAGTGTAAATTTACTGTACAACTATTTTCTATGATCTTCCAAGCAAACAAAGCATCACGTCTGGCTTCAACCACGATCGGAGAGACTTGTCTTATCATCAAATACTATTTCATTTTGGGATCTTGTTTTAGCTTTTATTTGTAATGAAACAGTTCTGATCTTGTCCAAATCGTTAAATTATATGAGTTTGTGGTTATTGCTTTTCCAGAAGTGTAAAAGTTTGTGTTGGCATAATATACTGACAACATGGATGGGGGCTCCTTTTGGGTTGAAGAAGTCAACGATCAGTTACCCGTTTCTTTGAAAAGAAAGAGAAACGTCAGAATCAAGAAACTAGAATATGTTGGATGGGGATCCAAACCATTGATTGAATTCCTTCAATCAATTGGTAAAGATACAACCAGAACTTACTCTCAACAAGAGGTGACGGCGATTGTAACTGAATATGTTAATTCGAATGATCTTCTTAATCCACAAAAGAAAAAGAGGGTTTTGTGTGATGCACGACTTCATTCCCTTTTCGGAAAAAAATCTATACCGCGGATAAAAATCTATGATTTTTTGGAAGTGCACTTCAGTGAGAACCATGATGAATCAGAGGATGAATCTTCTAACAGTTCGAAAGAGGAGGATACTGTAGTATCATCCAAGGGAAGAAAAAGTACAGAGAGTCCAAAGAAAAAGGTTCCTGTTGTTCCTAAAAGCTGTTTCGCAGCTGTTATTGCTGAAAACATTAAGCTTGTGTACTTGAAGAGGAGTTTAGTTCAGGATCTTCTGAAGACCCCTGGAAGTTCCGAAGATAAAATTGTGGGTAGCTTTGTGAGGGTAAAATCTGACCCAAACGACTGCTTTCAGAAAAACTCCCACCAGCTTCAGCAAGTTGAAGGTATATTTTCATTGTGCACTTTTATTTTCTGAAAATCCTATAGTGACTAGATAAGGTAGATGTTGCATTGATGTTTCCCAAAACAAAAGATTTCCCTCCATACGAAAGAGACTTGAGCAAAAAGTGAGGAAGCAACAATCCAGCCTTTAAATGATGATTCCCTCCACATTTTTCTGTGTAAACAAGTCCCTATTCATAGTCCGCAAAGCATCTCTAGTTAAAATTAGAAAGGTGTGATTGGTTATTGTTTCCCAAGATGAATATGAAAGTCGTAAGTACTTAGAAAGTTCTTTATTTAAACTGGAAAGAAACAGGAGAAAGTGGCAAATAAAGAAGAAAAGAAAATTACCAAATAACTCAAAACTTTTGAATTCGAGATTGCTCTTTCATGATTAAAATGTATTATAACATCAGATTTATTTATTTTCATAAAGTAAGTGTTTGTTGTTTTCCCTTGTTTTTGGTGTTACAAAAACATACACTTTTATTCTTTAAGAGCTTTATTTAACAGATCTGGACTTAAAATTTTTCCATCTTTTTAATTTTAAAAGAGATTTGTTTTCAAAAGTTGTTCCTCTTGCACCCAAGTGTGTGACCTAGTGGTTCAATGAAGTTGGGTTGAGCACCATTAGGTTCAATTCTCAAGAGAGACAAACACTAGGTGATTTCTTTCCACAAACACTAGGTGATTTCTTTCCATCTGTTCTAGCCTTGGTGGACAGAGTTACCTGGTTGCTGTTGGGAGTTGGTAGGTATCACGTGGAATTAGTCGAGGTGCGCGCAAGCTGGCCCGAACACCACTTTTTTTTTTTTTTTAAAGAAATGTTGCTCCTCTTATGTATACAGTGAAATCTCTCAGTGATAGCCACCCTATATAATAACCTTTTACTATAAAAGCCAACTTCTTTTTCAGAACTTATTTGTTATGTTATATTTTATATCCCGCTACAACAACTTTTTACCCATAACAACATCCATCTTTGTAACAATATGCTTTTTGTAAAATTATTGGCAATATAACAATCATCTTTATAGAAATAAAATCTTTAAAATTACCAATAATAAGTTTAGATATTTTGACCAAATACTTTGAAACTTCAATACACCACTTACGATGAAAAAATATTATGTGAATACACACTTCCATCATTGAAAAATTTCATTCCCTTGATAATCATGTATAAAGGTGGCGATTAAGTGCTAACATTCAGTATAATGTATTAGCTTTTTTTTTAAATTTTTAATTAGTAAAATATGCATATCTTTCGAACTTTTAAATTTAAATATATATATATATATATATATATATATATTTTATAACATTAAGAAATAAAAAACTGTTTTGGATAATTTTTGCTTGTAACAGCCAAATAAAATTTAAACAGCAAATGCTCTTATGGGTGTATAACGACCAATCATTATAAAAACAAAAAAAATGTTAGAACAAACGAGCGAGCCTGTTACAGGTAGGTTTGACTATATATGATTTATGGAAGATGGATAGATAGGATGTGTAAGGTTGCACCGCTTGCGCTTATGTGGGTCATTTTGAGAGAAGAACTTGGAGAAATTTTGAAGGTGTAGAGAGCGATTTTGGATAGTTGAGGAATAACCTCTTATCCCTTTTGGTGCACTCATGATATTCTTTAATGTATAGAAGATTGCTTGTCGTTCGTAGAAAACCTTATCTTTTTGTAGGTTTCTACCTTTTGGAGTTTTTCTTGTAAGCGAGTTTTCTTTCGCTTGCACTTTCAATAAAATTTATTATTTAATCAAAAGAGATCTGTCTTTGGTATTTTTTTTTTTGATAAAATTCTACTTCTGATTTCTTTTTGCATCTGTTCAAAAACCCTAATATAGTGGTTTTCTGTTTTTTTTTTCTCTCTTGACGTGCTAAAAAGAAAATGCCATCCGACCACTACGAGGATATTTTCATTCTGGGAAGGAGTTATTTGTGGAAACTGCTATTCGAAGTTACCTTTGTTTTTGGGTTTCTTTGATAAGGTGCTATTTATTATCGCCCTTATCGCCACCCTAGATAAGTCACACATCATATTGCTGGTGGAGATGAGTTTGCTGATTAAGTAGTCTAATGATCACATCTTTAGGGTATTTGTTGGGAAAGACCTTTTGCATTTTTTTGTGTACTTGGTTCTTTTATATTCACAGTTTGACACTCTCAACTCTGTTATGTCTTGAGTATAGGGATATGATTTTCTGCAAGAACTAGAGTGTGGTAATATAGTGAATGGACTAGCTAGATTTCTGTCTTCTTGGTGAATAGTTGTTGAACTATTTCCTCAATAACTGTTGGTGGGAGGAGTTGTTACTTTTAGAATTGTCATCACCATTCTACCATTGTGTAGAGGCTGTGCACTTTTTTCATTGGATATGCTGCGTTTCCAACTATTTATATTGATTGACCAAGGAAACCAAAAATGTTAGTAGAAAGGTAACTTAATAAAGTGACGGACACTTGTGATTGGGATATCTGATCTGACACTACTGTAGGTTTAGATCCTCTTAAACCTTGTCTAATATCCATAATTATGCTTAACTACCAATTTTTTTTTTCTTTTTTTGAAAGGTAACTTGTATTATAAACAAACTCCATGAGTAGTCCAGTAATACTTACAGACAGTTTTCAAACAGAAATCACAGAAGAGTAAAACTCTAACCTCCTTTGAATTCATAAGTAATCTAAGAAACTGGGAATATCCTCTACTTCTTGAGGATATCCATTCTTACACCAAAAATAGAAAAGAACCAAACCATTCATCTTCATTTCCTGTAAAGAGCAGCTATTGTTTTCGAAACATCTTCGGTTCCTTTCTAGCCAAATGGTCCCACCATATGCCAGCTGGGACAATCTTCCACTCTCTTTGTGTCCTGACTGGTTTCCATCCCTATTCCAACAAGCTAAAGCTTCCTTTATGTTCCTTGGCATGGTCCAACTAATGCCCCTAAGGTTGATGAAGATCTACTAGAGTTTTACAGTCTCTTAAAAGTGTAAAAAGAGATGATTTATTGTCTCTGCTTCACATTCACAAAAAGCATCTTTAGCACAATTGAAAACCTCTTTCATGAGGTTATCTTGTGTAAGTGCAGCCTGTTTGGCCCAAAGCCGGGTAAAACAAGCCACCTTGAATGGAACCTTAACTTTCCATATCATCTTCCATCGCCAACCATCTTGTTGTACTTCTGATTTCTGATAGTTCATATAGGCTGACCCAACTGAAAATCTTCCTTGTTTATCTGGAACCCAAAATAATTGATCCTCACTGGTGTTAAAGCCCTTGCATTGCTCCAGAATGTTTAGGAATTCTACCATCTTGCTTACCTCCCAATCATTCAGTTCTTGGCCCCTTACTTCTTTGGGATCTACCTGCCCTTGATGAAAGTCATTTGATGCGAATCCACCAATTTAGAAATCACTTTTTTCAATCTCTTAGTCAAAACCTTGGAGATGATCCTGTATATGCTACCGATTAGGCTGATATGTCTAAAATCTTTCAATTCCTTGGCCCCCAACTTCTTTGACATTAGGGCAATTAAAGTAGCATTGAAGCTTCTTTCAAAAAGATTCTGGTCATGAAAATTCTGAACTGCTGCAACCACTTCTCTGCTCACTACATCCCAGCATGAGGTGAAAAAAGCCATGGTAAAGCCATCGGGTCCAGGAGCTTTATCCCTAGCACATGCCGTGACACAGTCCTTAATCTCATTTTCACTGAATTGGCTTTGTAGCAATAAGTTGTCTTCATCACTGATAACGGACCTTGATCTCGGGCTAAACTGAGGCCTCCATGTCTCTGTATCTGTATATAGGCTCTGGTAAAACTTGCCAATTTCTTCATTTACCATTTCTGGATCTCCTGTGCACTCACCATTTTACCAGCAGCCTATCTATGTTGTTGTATCTCCTGTGGCAATTTGCAGTTCTGTGAAAGAACTTGGTATTTATGTCTCCTTCTTTCAACAATAGTGCCATGGACCTTTGCCTCCATGCTACCTCCTCTCTTTTAGCATTATCTTCAGATTCTATTGTGAGGACAACTCTTAAGTAAGCTTCATCACCCGAGAGTTGTCTCTGATCCTGGATCTTCTCCCACTTCGTGGGAATATACTGGGTATTATGTTGTTGTTAATTGGTTGCTTCTGTTTATCGTTCTTTAAATTATCTCAAGATATACTTCTAGAAGGGGCTATCTCCTCTTAATGCCATTTCTTTCTTCCCCTTCTCATCGTTGTTGTTCCTTTTTGGAATACCCATGAATCTCCAAGGACAAGAAAAACAATTAGCTACTCCCAGAAAATACTGTTTGCCTGATTATGAATTCTAAAAAATGTGGTTTACTTAAAACTTTGATGATCAAGGCAATTTTGAATTTTGTCTTATTTGTGTTTCTTAGATTGTGCATAATTGCAAAAAAAGGGGAAACAAATGTTATCTTTTCCATTAAGTCATATTCTTTGTCCTTGTTTCTTTCATTGTAACCCTGAATGCTTCACAGGTATAAAAAAGGTTCCGTCAGCTAGTGATGCTGCTTTTGAAATTCACCTTCAACTTTCAAATTTGATGAAAGACGTTCCAGTATCTTCCTTATCTGATGATGATTTTTATGAGGTAAGCAACTGTTAACAGTATATATGGTCAATCATAGTGTTGGATGGCTCTGAGTTGATATTACTTCATTCTCTGCTCCTCTTGGGATGGATTATGGTAATTCTGAATTTTCCTTGGCAAAACATCTGAGTAGTTTTTGATTTTCAGGAAAATGAGAAAATGATTTCTAGAAATTGTATTCGATTCAAAGGGCAAGGAATGCACCAGAGGATGCTTAGTAATTGATCAAAACTAGCAAATTAATAGCTTGCATTTTTTTTAATTATTATTGTTATTATTATTATTATTAATATTATTATTATTATTATTATTATTTTCAAAATGGTGGTACCCATGCCACTCTATGTGCACCTAACTATGCCACCAGTTAACTGGTCTCCTTTGATATTGTTTCACTTCATTGACCATTAGGCCACTCACCCTTGAGTGCAGTAACTTGCATTTTATTGATAAAGTTACTTCTGATTGTGTGGACAAACCTAGGTGCTTGGGGTGAGAAACTCCCTGTCACCTCTTGCTTCTTCTTCTTCATTACTATTTAGATGTACTAAATTTGCTGCTGGTAGAAGTACTCTACATTTAGCATGTACATATTTCATATTTGTATAACTGCTTGGTGTATTTGGGTAGAGTGTATTTGTCAATTTCTTTCAACACAGCTGGTCTGGTATATAGAGTAGTCTTTCTCTCTTGTGTAGTGTTAATCAATAGATTTGCTAACTTTAACAAGATTGAAGGGCCCCTGTTTTCTTATATAACTAATTTATTATGACTGGAGACATCTAGTACGCCCGTGATTTTGATTAGATTTTTTTTTGAACAGGTAACAAAATTTGTATCATAGACCGGTACTTAGGTGGTTCTGAGAACCCCAATTTACAAGAGAGCAATAAGAAGAAAAAGGAAAGAAAACTGAAAAGATTAAAATCCTAACAATAACCAAAAACATCTAGGACCATTGAAAAGATTAAAATCCTAACAGGAACCAAAAACATGTAGGACCTTCCTCTGTATCTACCGAGTAAGATTTTGTGCACCAACAAACAAATTAACAGAATACAATTGAGTTTAATCTTCTGTATTGTGTTACTTCTATCCTTGAAACATCTGACATCTCTTTCTTTCCAGATGGTCCACTATGTACAGACTAGACTGGAATGATCGATCATCCAATTGTTTCTAATTTCTATCCCTTGTCCTAATTCCAGCTTCCTCCCAGCTAAAGGGAGTGTCAACAATCTTTCTAGGCATTGTCCAAGAGATGCATCTGAGATTGATAAAAATCTTCCATAACTGATCTGTGATTTTGCAGTGTAGAAATAGGTGACCTACTGTCTCAGCATCATCCCCACATAAGGAACACCATGAACATAAAGAGATTTCTCTCTTTATCATGTCTTCATGTGTCAACACAGCCTCATTGGCTAGCAACCATGTGACACAAACAACCTTGTAAGGTATCTTGACCATCCTACCATGTGTTTCCAGGGCCACTTAGAAATCTGAAGTTCCGGAACATTCATAATCTTATATCTTCACTCACCATATAGAGATCCTTGCTATTACCACTCCACCATAAGCAATCTACTCCCCCTTGCATTCCTTTGAAAGATTCCATGAGCTGGTAGAGTTTAGTTAATCAAAGAATCTCCCAATCGTTCATCATTCTTCTAAACGGTAGCTCTCATCCTTGAGGAGACCATTTCCCCTGCAAACTCCTGTTTCCTATCCACTTGTCTTTCCAAAAGGTGGTCCTGTTGCCTTTTTGCACTTGGATGTTAGAATGGTTCTTTATGAAAGGCCATAAAACTCTGATGGACCTCCATAAACTCACTCCATATGCAGTATTGACCTCCTTGATAACCGAAATGATTAGATTTTTCTATTCTATTTTGGAAGAAATCTATCCATATTACTTGTACGGTTATACCTAAATATACCAGTGTCCCAAAATATTTGACGTATTTCACTTCTTGAGAATTTAACATAATAATGTTTGACCAAGATTTTATTGTAGATATTTTTGTAAGTTTTACTTTCCTTTTACAGAGATGCGGATGTTGCGCTGGATGTGTGGGCTGACTAGGGGGGATAGAGTTCGGAATGAGACTATCAGGGAGAAGGTTGGTGTGACTCCAGTGGAGTGCAAGATGCGGGAAGTCCGATTGCGCTGGTTCGGACACGTGAAGAGGAGGGGCATGGATGCCCCAGTTCGTAGGTGTGAGAGACTAGCGTTGGATGGTTTTAGGCGGGGTAGGGGTAGGCCGAAGAAGTATTGGGGTGAGGTGATTAGGCGGGATATGGAGCAGTTGCAGCTCACCGAGGACATGACCCTAGATAGGAAGGTCTGGAGGACGCGAATTAGGGCAGAAGACTAGGGCCAGTTTGGGTCGCTAGTGTAGGGTTTTACTTGTTGGGGGTAGTATTCTTGTTATGATTCCGTGCTCCTTGTTTTAGTAAGAGGCTGGGTGCTTTCCTCTGTTTCTCTCTATTTATGGCTGCCGTATTTATGTTATTTATGTTATGTTATTTATGTTATGTAGTCTTGTAACCTTGTTCGGTGCTTTAATATGTATTTGCCTGGTATCTTGTGTCTTGAGCCGGGGGTCTATCGGAAACAGCCTTTCTACTTCTTTAGAGGTAGAGGTATGGACTGCGTACATCTTACCCCCCCAGACCCCACCAGGTGGGAATACACTGGGTTTGTTGTTGTTGTTTGTTATTGGGGTTTGGGGAAGGGGAAATGGGGAGGGGATTACAGTGGGGAATTAAACCCTCTCAAACAATGTGGGAGTTCATGTAGTCAACCGATTGAGCTATTAAGATTTCCAATTTTGAAGTATTAAAAATGTTATTATTCAAGGGAAAATAATCTATGTACAATCTAATGTAAAAGTTGGTATAGTTTGGCTCTGATAAGAGAACAATTTAACTAGCGGGGAAGGAATGTATAGAATGTATATGTATGTTGTGTGGGTGTATCCTTGAGTATATTTATACAAGCAATCTATCATCATTTAGTGGATGTCAATCTACCGCAATGCTTCTCCTTTATCCTGACTCACATGTATATACATTTTTTTTTTTTTGATAATCGTGGTGTCCGGGGGCCAGCTTTCGCGCACCTCGATTAGTTCCATGGGGTACCTGTCACCTCCCACTAGCAATAAATAGATACCAGGTAACTTTGTCCACCAAGGCTAGGACAGATGGAAAGAAACACCTCGTGTTTTTTAATCTCTGTTGGGATTTGAACCTGAGAACTCACATATATATACATACACATTGAAAAAATAAAAATAAAAACAGGTCTAAAATTTATATGTGCAAATGTAAAAAACTTTTCATGAACACTTGCTACAGTGCTGTTTCATTTGTTCGATCTTGTATTTGTTTCCTTTTTCGTAAGAATTTCTCGTTTTCTTGGCAGGAAGATTGTGAGGATTTGCGTGGAAGAATAAAAGCTGGTTCGCTCAAGAGGCCTACTGTTGTAAGATATCTTAAGCACCAACAAGTCGTTCATTCTACAATTTATCTTGATAACCGAGGTATCCATTTGGGCAATGGCACGTGATCCTAAAACTCGGTGGATAATGGACTCACCCTCTTACCCTTCTCCTCTTAAATCAAACCCTCCTGCCCTTTTTATATTTTCTTCTTCCTTTGTTTGCATCTCCTATTTTCATTTGATTGACGTCCTTTTTCTCTCAAGAGTGATATATTACTTTATATAGTCTACCGCCGTTCTCTATTTCTTAACTCTTCTTTATTTACTTCTGCTATGCTCGAAATCTGATTATCACTTAAGTGTAACTGGAATCAAGACTTATTGCATACAGACAAAACTGATAATCCAAGTAATGTCTGCATATCTCAATTTTTTTTCCAATTTCCTATACTTGATAGCAAAGGCATCTCTACAAGGTTCCTTATGCTGTAGCCAGATTGATTATGGATATTTTCTCACCTGTATTTGTTAGAGAATCTAGTCAGACTTGTGAAAAGATTTAGCTTCTTCCCTCTGAGGTGGATATTGTCGATTCCTAAGAAGAGGAGGAAATCCACAATTGTAAAATTCTGAAGAAACTTTTCTTTTTCTCCATGAAAACTTCAGATTTGCTGTGCTATAATATTATAGACTTCTCAGGGAAATGATCACTCGGACAACCTATATATAAATGAAAGGACATGGAAAGAACTGTGTGTAATATTGTTGAGTAGGCGTATCTCATCATGTTGACTAGCTTTGATCTTTTCTTTAACAAACTAATAGCTTCTATCTTAGTGTCTAACCTCGACTATGTCATTTCTGCTCCACATCACTGCTGTTGTTATTATGTGGCAGTATATGTGGCAAAAAGGAAAGCTAAATTTGTTCCGGTTGTTTCTTCTGCACTTCTTAGACTCAGAGGAATATTCAATAATGTTTTCCACAATGGAACTTTTTATTTTTAACACCTTCTCTTCCAATATTAGCTTCTGTAGACTGCAGAATTGGAAATTGTCAGTTACTGTTTTCGTCTAGATCTTGACACTCTCTCAATGATTTATTACTCTGGATAACTTTGGTGTGAATATTTAGCTTGGGTTTTGCATGGCCTCTGTTTTGGACTATGTTAATACTTAATAATCTGGTGTTGTTATTACCTTCTTATGAATGCTTTTATTTATGCGGGGAAGAGTAAATCTTAAGTTTTCTTGATTTGTTAGCACTATAGGTTGAGATTTACTTTCATTTTGAGTTCTGTATAGTCCATAATAACTTTGTTCTTCAGATTGGTATACATGCCTTGTTTTTCTTTATCGTAACTTTCCTTAAGTTGGTAATTCATTTACCCACTTCTTGGCAGTTGGAGCTTGAGTCAAAAGCGCAAGTTCTGCACAAGGATATCACCAAGCATGTAAGTTTGAATTCTCCACCAAGTCTCTTTGTGTGGTTGTCCTTGTCAGCTGCTTTTTGTTTGAGCTGGAAGTTATTTTCTAGAATAAATGGTTTGTGAAAATCCATCTACACTATGCTTATTATATGCAACTTTCAACCCTTTGTTGCCAGGCTAGATGTTTGCCCTTAATGTAAAGTGCAGATGTCAATAATCCTGTGTACGTGTTAAGACCCTACCCCAGTGGGAAGACTCAGAAATGTGAAATGTCAATGACCTAGAGGGAAGTTGTTCACAATTCTCATGTACATTGCTATAGGAGTTATGCCTTCAGGCAAAGATGGCAAGAAGATGAACTAACAATATTACTCAAAAAAATTTAATAGAAATCAACCCATAATAGTGAACTTAATTCAAAAAGTGTTTGTAGGTGTATAGGCTACGTGCCCAGAGTACCTACTCATAGGGGGAGCTTTTGAATGTAATTATGTAATCCCTAACAAGGGATCATCCCATAATTACTCACTCAACAATAGTAAATCATTTCGGCTGTGGTTTGTGGAGGAATATCATATCATGAAGGTATGGGAGTATTTTTTGGGAAAATATCTCAACTTCCACCTTGTTGGTGAGGTTCGATTTCCCACCTTGTAATTCCCTTTCCCGTTTTCCTTTATCCTACTCCCATTCAAAAAATAAAAAGGTCAGAGACAGAGAGAGTAAATTTTGGGGGACATTATTGAAAGATGAATTTTAGAGATTGTACAAAATATTTTGTCAAAGAGTACAACTAATTAGGGGGATTTTGGACTTGAGATTTAGAAGAGAATAAGATTGGGAAGTGACTGACTCAAAGATTGTTGGCCTTATTTCGTAGGAAAGTCAACTCAGTTGATAATCCAGATGGTTCGGTGGTGGGGCTTGGGAAATAATGGAACATCCTTCGTGAAGTCCTTCTATGAGAAGATTTTAGTTATGGAGGAACATGTTTTCCATGCAATGATAGGTGCTAAGAAAGGTGTGCTTTTTAACTTGGCTAGCTGCTAGAGGGTGATTTTTGCAACGGAAAATCTTAGAAAGCATAAGGTTGTTTGGATCAATTGGTGTTACATGTGTAGGAAAGTAGGCGAGGATGTGGATCATCTTCTTCTACATTGCGGAGTAACAATGAGGTTATGGTGGGATATGTTTAGGTGGTTTGACACTCCACTGGTGATGCCAAAAACCGTAAAAGAGTTGATGTTTAGCTGGAAGAGTGGGAGAAGAAAGAGAAGACGAGGGTTAAAAACATGGTCCCACTTGTATTAACGTAGGTTATTTGGAGAGGGTGGAATAGAAGAGCTTTTGAAGGAGTAGAGTTGAGTTTCTCTCAATTGAGCAATAGCCTCCTCTCCCTTAGTTCCTTTTGGTGTGCAAAGAATGTTTCTTGTTGTGTAGTTGATTGGGTGGATTATAAAAAATCCAGACAATGCTGGAAACTTGGGTTTTTCCATTGGATACCTGCCACCTCCCACCAGCAACAGATACCAGGTAACTCTGTTCACCAATCTCTTATTATAGAATTGAAAAGAAAATCATGGTTGCAAGATTATAAAAAGGAATCTCCTTAAATTATTCCTACTGATTCTACAATACAATATCTTATATGGAGAACAGGAGAAAGGTCTAAAATGCCCGTGAATTATGAGATTTGTTATAATATTACCCTCCATCCACCCGTCGGGCCAAAAATGCCCCCTACGCTAATGTTTTGGCTCAAGAATGCCAAAAATATAGTTCTGTTGCAATATGACAATGCCCAATGTGGATGGGGTAACTTCAATACATAGAAAATATCGCAATTTTCCTAAATTCTTTCTTTGTAAGTGCTGAAAAAAGTGGCGTTTCAACTTAGTATTACCCTTTCTATATGAGACATGCCTAACTTGAACTACTATGCTGAACTTACCAAGTCATGTTGTATGTGCCTTCTTAAAGCCATATTGATATACGCAACAATAACAACAAACTCAATGCAATCCCATAAGTGGGGTTTAGAGAAGGTAGGACGTACGCAGACCTTATCCTCCCTTTATGGGGTAGAGAAAATGTTTCCGATAGATCTTCGGCTTCAAAGAAAAGATGAATTCGAAGCACAAATATAAAAAAATAATACAACAAAAAAAGGATACAAAGCAAATAAATCAACATATAATAATAAACACAAAATAACAAAGAAAATATATGATTCCTAAAAATGATTGCGAATAACGAGAAACGGAGGGAAGGCTAGCCCCCTGCCTCTCTCATATAAAATGCGACAAGCTCGCCTACCCACTAACCTTCTACTTTAGTCCTTGACCTCCATATCTTTCTATCTAGTGTTATCTACTCAGTAAGTTGAAGTTGTGTCATGTCTATCTAATCACCTCTCCCCAGTTCTTCTTCGCCTACCTATACCCCTTCTAACTTCTGTTATAGCCAACCTTTCACACCCACTCACCTCCTCATCATATGTTCGAACCATTTTAACCTCGCTTTCCTCATCTTGTCAATAATAGAGGTAACTCCTACCTTGCATCGTATAACTTCGGCTCTAATCATCTCTTTTAGTATGCCCACACACCCATCCAAACAAGCTCATTTGCGTTGCATTCATTTTCTGAACATGGGCGCTCTTGACTGTCCAACACTCTATCCCATAAAACGAAGTTGGTTGAGCCATTACCCTCTAGAACTAATCTTTAAGCTTTGAAGACACATTCTTATCACAGTACCTCGGATACGAGCTTTCGTTTCACCCACCCCACTTCAATGTGATGTGTGTCATCCTCATTAATTTCTCGATCACCTCAAATATAGCCCAATATACTTGAAACTTCCCCTTGTCCATATGACTTGTGCATCGATCTTACTACCACCCTTGCCTCAGGGGTCATGTCATTAAACTTGCATTTTATGTACTCTGTTTTAGTCTTGCTTAACCGGAAACCTTTAGATCCCAAGGCATGTCTCCAAACTTTCATTCTATCGTTAACTCCACTACGTGTCTCGTCAATCAACACTATCCCGTCTACGAATAACATAAACTACGACATTTCTCCTTGGACATGTGTCAATTCATCCATCATTACGGCAAATAGGAATGGCAAATAGGAATGAGCCTGAAAAATGCTCTGAATCACCTCCCACTATTCTAACCCGTTTTTTTGTTCCGTTGTATGTGTCCTGAATTGCCCTGATATAAGCCATAGGTGCACCTTTAGACTCCAAACATCTCCAAAAGCCCTCCCTAGGGACTTTATCGTACACCTTTTCTACGTCACTAAACATATCTATATGTCTCACTTTCTGTCTCTATACTGCTCCAACAATCCTCTTTCAAGATGATTTCTTTAGTTAATCGTCTCGGCATGAATCCAAATTTGTTCTCGGAGATAGACACACCCCTTCTCATCCTTATCTCGACTACTCTCTCCTAAACTTTCATCGTATGACTTAGTAACTTTATACCCCAATAGTTTTTACCGTGAAGAAATATAAGAGAAAAATATTATTGAATTGTTGTAACTGCATTATTACATTGAGGCCCTATTTATAGGCAATACATTCCAATCCTTTTCCTAATAGGACACTACATCACAATTCTTTTCCAAGTAGGATTTTATATGCTATTCCTATTCCTACTCATATTCTAACATTCCCTCTCAAGCTGGTGCATAGAAGTCATATGTACCAAGCTTGTTATGGATGTAACTAATATGAGAATCGGTGAGGGACTTGGTGAAGATATTTGCAAGAAAACTGATAAGGACTGCTTTGGACGTCTGGGAGACCTCAATTGAAACGGAACAAACTGAAAAATGATCCGAAAAGTAGTAAATATTGCCGTAAAGTCGATGTGTCGCTGGAAAATTGCCGAAAACTGGTATCAAATATACGGGTCATCTCAAAATCAAGAGACGAGTAGATTTTGAACATGAAAGTCATCGAAAACTTAGCCAAAACATGCTCACACGCCGGATTATTAGATTTGATAGATGAAAAGTGACTATAATATGAGGGAAAAAAAGTATATGAGTAGGGTCGGAATGATGACACGACCCTAATGAAAAAGAGAAATATGTGTAAGGTCGGAATGATGGCACGACCCTATTGAGAAATAAAAATTATGTGAGTAGGGTCGGAATGACGGCACGATCCTACTGGAAAAGAGAAATTATATGGGCAAGGTCGGAATGATGACACGACCCTACTGAAAAAGATCTGAGGTGTCACCGAAAAGATGTACGGAACTATGTAAATTAAATTTGAGGAGTCACCAGAAAGATGCATGGTGCTATGCAAGTCAGATATGAGAAAGTAGCCCGGAAAGAGGCTCGGTGCTATGCAAATCAGATATGAGAAAATAGTCACCGAAAAGAAGTACGGTGCTAAGAAAAATAGATATGAAAAAGTAGTCACCGGACAGATGCATGGTGCTACGCAAAGATATGAGAAAATAGTCACTAGAAAGTTACACAG
The DNA here is from genome assembly GCA_030864225.1 of Capsicum baccatum var. pendulum. Taxonomy (NCBI): domain Eukaryota; kingdom Viridiplantae; phylum Streptophyta; class Magnoliopsida; order Solanales; family Solanaceae; genus Capsicum; species Capsicum baccatum. The sequence continues at coordinate 85,352,668 of CM061550.1, forward strand.
TGAGTCAGTGATCCAACTTTTGCTAACATAATTATTGGCCAGACGGGCGGCATATATGGATTATAGCCGCCCGCCGGCAGCGGAAACTCTTTGATTCTTTACCAAGATCGTGGAAGCTTTGATACCATGTGAGAAATATAGGAGAAAAATATTATTGAATTGTTGTAACTATATTATTACATTGAGGCCCTATTTATTGACAATACATTCCAATTCTTTTCCTAATAGGACACTACATTACAATTCTTTTCTAAGTAGGATTTTATATGTTATTCCTATTCCTACTCATATTCTAACAGTTACAATGTTGAATATCACCCTTGTTCTTGTTCAATAGAACCATTATGCTCCACCTTCATTCTTCAGCATTTTTGTGACTTAAAAATGACATTAAATGACCTAGTTAGCCACTCCATACCTGTTTAATGTATATTGTTCCAAAAATTCACCGGGATCTCATTTGGCCAGGTCACTCTTCCCCTTCTTATACTACGAATAACCCCGTCTACCTCCACAATCTTAATGCATATGTACTGCTCAAAATCTCTACTACTCTCAAAATGCTCGAACGCCTCAACATGATATCCGTACTCGCCTTTTCATTTCAAGAGCTTGCGTAAATACGTTTGCCATCTCTTTCTGATGTGTCTCTTCAACCAATTCGACTAAACTTCACCATTCTTGTCCTTGATGCACTTCATTGGTCCAGTTCTGGTGCCTTTCTCCCTCTCGCCTTGACGAGCCTATACATATTCCTATCCCTACCTCGAGCTCTTCATACAAATGTTCAAAAGTGGTCATCTTAGTCACGGTTATTGCAAGTTTCGCTTCCTTCGTTGCCGTCTTATACCTTTCTCTTGTACTCCCGTCTAAACTTTCCACTAACTTCGCATAAGCAACCTTCTTGGCTTACATACCTTGAACCTTTCTATTCCACCATTCATTTCCTTTTATGTCCACTGGGGTTACCTTTTCAAACCACTAACACCTTTCTAGCTGTGACATGATGCACTCAGCTATCCCGGTCCTCATACTATCTGCGTCCCCGTTTCTCCAAGCCTCTATAGTCGTCAACTACATCCCGATCTGGTGGACTCTAGCTGCAGTGTGACCTCCCGTTTCGTCCCCATTTGATCCTTTGATATCACATGGAACCCTCTTCTTCTTCACTCTCTTGATAGCTAGATCCATAACCACAAGCTTATATTGGATTGGAAGATCTTCATTTGGAATAACCTTACCGTCCTTGCACAAACTCTGTCACACTTCCTAAGGAGCAGGTAATCTATCCGATACCAAGTGTTTCTCTGTTGTGGATGCGTGGAAGTAAAATTAATTATGTAATCTTAAACATATTTTTAAGTAGATTTATTTATTATTCTAAGAATAAAATTTATGTTAGCTATCGTTATTAGTCTAGAATAGAGTTTTATGTTTCCTACTTCTATAAGGATTAGAGTATTGTTGTAATATGAATCCTATTTAAAGGGGGTTTTGCAAAATAAATGAATAAGTCGTATTTCACAAGAAGCAAGAGATATGAGTTCTCTTTTCTATTGAACTCAAAGGTTTCAGTTTCTCTTTTACTAGCTGAAGAGATCCAAGTTCTATTTGCCATTGAACTCTAAGGTTTTGGTCTCCCTTTAATTTACTGAATTTATATTTATTGCCCTGTGACTCGATCCTTTCCTAAAGATCCTAACAATTTTGTACCAGAGCCTAACGAAATGGGCGACGCGATCAATTCCAGATTCCAGAAAGAATGTGCAATTATAGAAGCCCTAATGGATTAAAAAATTGCAGCAATGGAACAAGGCCTTGTTGAAAGAATTGCCCAGGCTATCCAACAACAATTGTCTAGCGTCTAGCTTGGGAATTGGTTCCACAAAACCAACAATCCTCAGACGTGGGTCGGGTAGCGCCCCGACAATTGATAGATCAATAATTTCCGCTACTAAAGGCAGTACACCACTCATTCAACTGGACGGTTAGAATCATCCAACAAGTGGTAATTCCCATTCAACAATATCAAGGTATGCAAAAATGGAATTTCCTACTTGTGATGACACAAACCAACTAATTTGGGGACATCATTGTGAACAATCTTTTGAAAATCAACATACAAAGTAAGCAAAAAGGGTTGAAGTGGCTGGGTTTCACATGTTGGGAGAAGCACAATTATGGTCTTTTCAGCGAGCAAAGGACCCAACGAGTTGGAAAGAATTTTAGAAACATTGTTTCAGCGATTTGTACCTCTTGAAAGTAGCAACACAGCGGGCGAATTGGTCATGCAAATTGGTACAACTAAAATTTGTCAACGTCAGTCTCAAGAAAAGTTGGTTAGAACTGGCATTGGATGAGTCAAGGAGTTTTGGATGACTCCTGAAATTCGAGCTTGACGACAAGCTCTTCAACATGAGTGTATGCGTGGAAGTAAAATTAATTAATTTTGCTTAATTGTATTTTTAAGTAGATTTATTTATTATTCTAAGAATAGAATTTATGTTAGCTATCGTTATTAGTCTAGAATAGGGTTTTTTGTTTCCTACTTTCATAAGGATTAGACTATTGTTGTAATACGAATCCTATCTAAAGGGGTTTTTGCACATAAATCAATAATTCGTATTTCAACAAACAACAAACGATTAGAGTTCTCTCTTCCATTGAACTCTAGGTTTCCGTCTCCCTTTAATGAGCTGAAGAGATTGGAATTCTATCTTTCATTGAACTCTAGGGTTTTAGCCTCCCTTTAACGAGCTGAATTTATATATATTGCACTGTGGCTCGATCCTTTCCTAAAGATCGTAACATCCACCCTCTTCCGGAAGCACAAGGACTTATATAGCCAACCTCAACTTGTTTGAGACTGAGTCATAGTTATTATAAATGAAATCAACCTCAAACCTAACTCAACCACAAAATGTAGCTCATGAGAAGATGGTTGTCCATAAGTGTATAAGGAGACAACGATACCCATTCAATCAATGTAGGACACTTAACACTCCTTCACACACCTAAAATTGGACATTTGACGCCTGGACCATATGGTAGACTTTGCATGAAAGGGTAAATCAAGAACAAGGATGAGTCTAGCTTTGATACTGTGTGAAGAAAACAAAATTTGCGCATAATTTAATCCCAAAAGATAGCTCTTAAGGTGATAATTATCCAAGATCATAACAAAGAGATCATCCCGTTCTCTCAACTAATGTGGAGCACTAACTTTTTAGTTTCAAAAATGAATGTATTAAATCAGTGTTTCTGAGTTGATCTCATCTTTTAAGAAGCTTCATTTTTGTTTGCTGATTAATAACCTTTACATTAAATAAAATAAATATTATTTCATATGAAACTATGTTTAAAATGCGCCCCACGGTCTTTGAACTTTTCCCTGTAGCACACGGACTTGCACTTGTCATTCTTCTGAAGGATGTTGCATGATTTGTTACTCATGTAGTTGCTTGTTACTGTATACAGATTTGCTACTATGTTCATCACCATTCATTGCCACGTGTATCTAAGTTTTATATATCTCATGTTTTGATTTGGTTACAGTGGATTGAGAGAGAAGTTGCATTGTTACAAAAGCGCATCGATCATGCCAATGAAAAGGGATGGCGCAAACAATATCCTTTCGTATGTGTTAAGGTTCTGCTGTTGAAATATTTTGCATCTTTTGGTGGTTGCAAGGCTAAACTTGCTCTTGAATGCAACAATTTCTGTGCCTGCATAAGAGAAGCACTGTTAGTAATTGTTGTCTGCAGACTATATGTTGGTAATCCTACTCCATGACTCCTCGATTCCCGAGAAATTCGCTGATCTCGAAGTTTTTGGAAGCTCGAATTGTCATATGTGCTAGTTTAGTCAGAGTGACCATAATCTAATAACTAGCAGTTAGAGTAGCAAGAGTGTCGTCGTTTGAGATAGTCTTCTGATCTATTTGCACTTTTCATTTTTCTGGATCGAGTTCCTGTTTCTTTGTGCATGGTATTAATTCAAAATCGTGCTATGGAAAATTAGTGTAGATTTGTTCTTGGTCAAGAAAAAGTTTGGTTATTCAAAATCAACTGTGACACACTTCCTTCTCGACTGCAATTTATATGGTTCCCAGCTGAAACTTATCTCTTCACTAGCAAAGCCTGAAATGATGCTTGTTGTGAGTTTTTGATGGAACTCCAATGCTTTCTCGGTCAATGGCATTCTTGTGTTTTTTTCAATTTACCTTGTCACAAAATAAGTCTTCAAACACCAAAACCTTAATATAGCCTTTTATTTTGTTAATAGTACCAAAATATATGACCTAATTTGCCCTATGTGGTATTTTATGAGTAAAACGTTAAGTTGTTTATTATGTTGACTTTGGTAGAAAAAGTTAAATCCTCTCCGTGTCCTATAAAGCTTGACCCTTTTGGTTATCACAAAAGACTATTTTCTTAGTTGGAAATAATTTTTTCATACATCAATTCAAAGTCCTATAAGCTAATTTCTTGTTATATTCTTCTAATCTTTCTTTAATATATTACTAACTATCCATTCCACTTTTTCATATTTCAAGCCATTATCTAACGCTTGTCAACCAACCCAACACTATGCTTCTTCATATAACAGCCTTTGGTTAAATTATGTCTAGTGTAATTTGAACGGAGAAAGTAATGTGAAAAGGTGAAGTAGGTCTAGCGTAATCCGAACGGAGGAAGTAATTGTTTAAAATGTGAAAAGGTGATGTTTGTTGAAACATTGTTATATCAAGTTTGAAATTGTATAAATTAGTATATTATTTTTAGCCCCAAAGCCTTGATCTAGTGGTAAGAGCGCATTATGACACTAGTTCGACCTTGTGGTAGACAAAAACATGGTATATAAGTGGGAAGGGTAGAGGGGGGCATTATTCACCAAGTTCTGAACTGTGCACAACTGACCCTCGAGGATTTCTCGGATATAATAAAAGTATTAATTTATAGATTGTTTTGAAAGATTAGTTTATATTAGTTGGTATTGGTCTATAATACTTTTAGTTATTTTGTTTGTGTAGTTGGAGGAAAAATAATTCATGTAGCAAAATAGGTCAGAATATTTTGAGACAGAAGACACAGTACGTTGACTATTTTGGAAATAAATTTCTTGAGAACCTGGCACTGGGTCTAGCTAAACTTCAAAATTTAGCTCAAGTCATAAGAATTGTCCAAGACCTTTCAAAGAGGATACAACCCATATAGTCCCATGTAGATTCTAACTCCCCTTCCCTGCACACTCAAGACTGAATATCTGGAACATGGACTAATATAACATAGGGAGCTCAGCATTGGGTAGTCCAACATCAAGGATATATCTGGAACATGGACTAATATAACATAGGGAGCTCAGCATTGGGTAGTCCAACATCAAGGATACGTCCGACTTTGATACCACGTTGAGAAAATGAATGTTAGGCCCGACTCAACCACAAAAGCTAGTTTAAGTTATGAAGATTGTCCAAAACTATATGCGGAGTTTACATATATCGCCGTGGTGTCTTAACAATGTTAAGTATTTTGTAACAGTAGTAATACACTTGAGGTGATTGGGTTAATTTGCTTGACACATTTCTTTCCGGTTCTTACTTTAGAGTAACTCTAATTTGTTCTTCATATGGGGAATATTATTAGGTACATGTCTTTGCAAGTTTCTAAAACTCGGGTGAATAGGGAGATTTACAAAGTAGCAAGGAAGGAGGCTAAGTTAGCAGTTATGACTGCTAAGACAACAACGTTTGAGAGCTTGTATACGGGGTTAGAGGAGAAAGGCGGGGAAAAAAAGGTTGTATAGGTTGGCTAAGGCTAGGGAGAGAAGGGTCATGACCTCAATCAAGTGAAGTGCATTAAGGGGGAGGATAACAGAGTTTTGGTGGAGGATGTTCACATTAAGAAGAGGTGACAGGAGTATTTTCATAGACTTTTGAACGAGGAGGGGGACAGAGGCATTGAGTTAGGGGAGCTGGAGCGCTCGGAGGATAGCCGTGATTTCAGTTACTGTAAATGTTTTAAGGTTGAGGAGGTCAGAGAGGCTATTCGTAGGATGCAGAGGGGTAGGGCGACGAGGCCTGACGAGATTCCGATGGATTTTTGGAAGTATACTGGTGAAGCAAGTTTAAGGTGGTTGACTGATATGCTTAACGACATTTTCAAGACTGCGAGAATGCCTGAGGCTTGGAGATAGAGTACGGTGATTCCGTTATATAAAAACAATGGTGACATTCAGAGTTGCAACAACTATAAGAGTATTAAGCTGCTGAGTCATACTATGAAGATTTGGGAGAGGGTGGTTGAGCAGAGATTAAGGAGGGCCGTGTCCATTTTGGAGAATCAGTTTGGTTTTATGCCTTGTCGCTCCATGACAGAGGCAATCCACCTGGTGAGGAGATTGGAGGAGCAGTATAGGGAAAGGAAGAGGGATTTGCACATAGTGTTCATCGACCTGGACAAGGCGTATGACAAAGTCCCTAGGGAGGTTCTTTGGAGATGCTCGGAGGTGAGAGGGGTTTCAGTGTCGTACATCAGAGCTATTAAGGATATATACAATGGAGGAAGGACTTGGGTGAGGACGTCGGGAGGAGACTCAGGGCATTTTTCGGTCGAGACAGGGTTGCATCAGGGATCGACTCTTAGCCTGTTTCTGTTTGCGTTGGTGATGGACGTGTTGATGCGAAGTATTCAAGGTGAGGTGTCTTGGTTATGTTATTTACGGACGATGTAGTGTTGATGATGAGACGCGGGAGGGTGTGAATGAAAGATTGGAGGTTTGGAGACAAATCCTTGAATCTAAGGGGTTCAGGTTGAGTAGGTCCAAGACGGAGTATATGGAATGCAAGTTTAGTGACTCGAGTCAGGAGGACGAAGTGGTGGTGAGGTTGGATTCCCAGGATGTTTGTAAGAGGGATAGTTATGAGTATCTTGGGTCTATGATTCAAGGGAATGGCGAGATTGATGAGGATGTCTCTAAACGTATTGGAGCAGGTTGGATGAAGTGGAGGCTCGTCTCGGGAGTGTTGTGTGATAAGAAGGTGCCCCTTAAGCTTAAAGGCAAATTCTACAGAGTGGCAGTCTGCCTGGACATATTGTATGGAGCGGAGTGTTGGCCAGTCAAGAACTCCCACATTCAAAGATTGAAGGTGGCGGAAATGAGAATGTTGCGTTGGATGAGTGGACTTACTAGAGGGGATAGAGTTAGGAATGAGACTATCTGGGAGAAGATGGGAGTGGCTTGGGTGGAGGACAAGATGCAAGAAGGAAAACTGAGATGGGTTGGGCATGTGATGAGGAGGGGCACAGATGCCCCAGTTCGTAGGTGTGAGAGGCTAGCTTTGGATGGCTTTAGAAGGAGTAGAGGTAGGCCGAAGAAATACTGGAAGGAGGTGATTAGACATGACATGGAGCAGCTACAGCTTACTGAGGACATGACCCTAGATAGGAAGGTATAGAGGTCGCGAATAACGGTAGAAGGCTAGTGTGAGTGTGTGGGTTGTAGCAAGGTGTTAGGAGTGCTCTTGTGTAGCCGGGTTAGTAATCCTAGGACTGTGTCTATTAGTAGGAGCCTCTAGTCAGGAGAGTTTGGGTGTGGTGGGTGTCTTTGGTCTGTGAGCGTATGTTATTACAAGGTGGGTGTCCTATCTCTTATTTCTTATTTCAAATTGCTCGTATTTCTCTTATTTCGTTTTTCTCTGATATCTATTTTATTATTTCTTATTCCTTATTTCTATTATGTCATCCATCCTGCTTCATGTTTCACTACGACCTTGTGTACTATTCTCTATTCTGAGCCGGGGGTCTATCGGAAACAGCCTCTCTACTTCTTCCCCTCCCCAGACCTCATTGTGTGGGAATACACTGGGTTTGTTGTTGTTGTTGTGGATATAGTTATTATTGCATATGTAGAGTACTAATGACAATATTATCCTGTTTAATGGAAAAACCCCTATTAGCATGCATTCATTGAGAAGGTTATACACAAGTTTCTGTTGGTTCCTATTTGTTCTTTGCAGGATTGCTTCAATATTGCTTCTGTGTGCTAGTTTTCAGACAGTTTAGAAAGTTATGCCTTTGATTGTTGGGACTTCAGAGTAAAAGCTAAAAGCTTGTTATACTTGTTGATCTTGCTGATGAACCTAACCATCTCCTTGACCTACTTTAGAGTTACATTGTTTGAGTTTCTGGAGAGGAAGCAACTGCTACAAACACAAAAAGAACAGGATAGACTCTTTTCCGTGATGCCAAAAGTTGTAGCTGAGGAATTAGAGGCTGAAGTTAAAACTGTTGATGCCCTAGATTTAAATGTAATGGAACAAGAAAGAGAAAATGGTTGTTCACCAACGTCAACTCCTAATGAAGCTACTGACAATTTTGTTGCAGGTGAGTTCTAACATCCACTTTACCGTAGAATTTCACGATTTCTAAGATCTTATTCAGTTGAACCTTCCATTTGTTGTACTTTTTGGAGCTTAGCCATTTTTTGAGAAGCATTTGGATGTGCAATATATACAAAACTTTCTTTCATCCTGATCTGTCAGTCTGAAAGCTTAATAAAGTTTGGACTCAAATAAGTTATTTTGAGATTGATACCTTAAGCAAGAGTTTTAATCTGAACAGTGTTCCAGAGAGCCATTTATAATTGTTTTCACCGGGGTTGGGGATGGGGGCAGTAAATGGAAATCTTTCTGTTGAAGGGAAGGGAATGAAAGGTTAAAGTAGCTTGAGTAGAAAATGGAAAAACCAAACTACTACAACTTAATCAGTTATTGTTTGGAATCTTGAAATGCCATACTACAACTTCTCCTCATGGAGTTAAAAATGTTCCAACTATCCTGACGATTGAGATAGATTTGTCTTTTGACAATTGTAATTGGAAAATAAAATCATCTTTAGTTGCGGTAGATATTCAAGAGGCCTTTGAAGATGTCTAATTTGCTTTGAGGCACCAGTTGAGCTAATGTGAGCACTGAGCAGATACCTGTCATCTACTCCCTCTGTTCCAAAATAAATGGTGTTTTCACCTTTTCATTTGGTTTTCAAAATAAGTGATGTTTCACAAAATCAAGAAGTCTTCTTTTTTTTCATTCAATTTTAAATTTAAATTAATGAAATTTTACATAACCAAGAGAGCATTAAAGAGCTGCTTCTTTTTCAATGCATTTGATTAAGGATGAGTTGGTAAAAACACTTCTTACTTTGTGGAGTGTGCCCAAGGAAAACACACTTATTTTGAAACGGAGGGAGTAAAGTATTTGGAGTTGCTCAATTTTTAGATCTGGCAAAGACAAGTTAGTGGAAGTAAAGGCGATACTGTGTTTAAGGACAAATGTGTTGGCGAGAAGGATTCTTATGTTCTTTTTACTATTGTATTCCTCATCTATCATCTTTCTCACCTCTAACTTCATTTTATGCATATGATAAGAAAGTCTGGACATATCAGATTAATGATTTCTACCGAGTGACCAGCAGCGTCAAAGAGACCAAATATTGGAGTTGCCAGCATGAGTAATTAGGTTTTATGCTGCAATGGATTTTATGTCTTTGCAATACTCAACAACAACCACATAACCAGTGTATTCCCACAGAGTGGGGTCTGGGGAGTGTAAAGTGTACGCAGTCCATACCTCAGATGAAGTAGAGAGACTGTTTTCGATAGACCCTCGTGTTTTCGATAGACCCTCGGCTCAGGACGGATAACAGTATAACTAACAAACAAACAGAAAACATTAAAGCACACAACAAAAATGGGATAACACACCGCTAGATAATAATGAAAAGAAGGCACCCACAAGGTAATACTATAAACTACAACAACAACAAACCCAGTGTATTCCCACATAGTGGGGTCTGGGGGGTAAGATGTACGCAGTCCATACCTCTACCTCTAAAGAAGTAGAAAGGCTGTTTCCGATAGACCCCCGACTCGAGACTAAAAGCAAGAATAACAAGCTAGAGTGAAAAGAACCTCACTTCTCTGCCTTCTTAGCTCACAAGAATAATAAGCAATCCTTGAAAAAATGTTGCCGATTCAATTACTAATAATCTTCAGGAACATGGCAATGAGGTTTTAGTGATCGATAAGCCTCCATTTTGAAGTTTATAGTGATTGGGCTGCACAAAGGCAAAGACCCCAGCTACGTGAAGGATTTCAAAGAGAAAACATTTATGCTCAAACTAATCAAGATGGCAAAAGTTCATTTCCATTAGGTGTGTCTATTGATGTTGCTAACATATGATTATCTCAAGACGGGAGTGGTAACAATCATTGAGATTGTTTTTGGAAGTGAGTGAAGTGATCTTCAAGCAGATTAGGAACATTGATTTGCCTGTCATTAAGATTCTTGACAGCTCTGGTAGCCCTTCTAAGACTATGATAGCTCTTACTATGAAGGTAACGATTAAAACTTTCAGCCTTCCGAGTATACCTAAAATGACATGACTAATTGTTTGTCCTCCTTTTTTATGCAGCCAAACAGTGTTGGAGCATTGCAATTAGGAAGACAGCAACATAGTGATGAGTGTACAACATAGTAATACTATAAACTATCTATTTGAAATCGAAGATAACACTGAAACACCACGAACAAGCAACTACAGGTGTAGATACAAACAAAAGCACCCGTACCTACTATTACGGACGAACTCCTACCCACCAACTCTCTATCCTAATTCGCATCCTCTACACCTTCCTATCAAGAGCATGTCCGCCGTAAGCTGTAACTGCTCCATATCATGTCTAATCACCTTCCTCCAATATTTCTCCGGTCTACCTCTATCCCACCTAAAACCATCCATAGCCAGCCTCTAACACCTTCGAATTGGAGCATCCATGCTCCTTCTCATCACATGCCCGAACCATCGAAATCTCACTTCCTGCATCTTATCCTCTATCGAAGCCACTCCCACCTTCTCTCGAATAATCTCATTTCTAACTCTATCACTCCCGATTAGTCCACACATCCATCGCAACATCCTCATATCCGCCACTTTCAACTTTTGGATGTGGGAATTTTTAACTGGTCAACACTCCACTTCATACAACATAGTCGGTCGGACCAGTGTTTCAGATGGTGAAAGCCGAAAAGGTCGCCTTTTGAAAGTGCGACGACAATTAATACAAAAAAAATAAATAATATATAAATTATCAAAATTTCAATAGCATCTTTTGATGGTCCTTGTGTATCGTAATTCCATCCAATGTCCCTTTGTTTGCTACTAGAAGATTAAGATGCTATTGAAATGGAAATAGTTAATGATCAAGTCATTCAATTAGTATATTACTATGTTATATAAGTTTTTTAAAAAAAGATTTTTTTACATAATACATTGTTTATGCTTATTGTTACAGTACAACATTAACATACACCAAGGTACCTCCCCTTGAATACGCTGCGTCAAAACATCTATCACCAAGGCAAATAAAAAAGGGCTAAGAGTTGATCCCTGGTGCAAACCTGCCAAAATAGGGAAGCGCTTCGAATCTCTTCCTATCTTCCTCACACGAGTCTTTGCGCCGTCATACATATCCTGAATCGACCTAGTATACGCCACGGGCACGCCTTTAGCCTCCAAGCACCTCTACATCCTTAGGGACTTGGTCATACGCCTTTTTAAGATCCATGAATACCATGTGCAAGTCCTTCTTACCCTCCCTAAATTGCTCAACTAATCTTCTCACGAGGTGAATGACCTCAGTAATAGAGTGACCTGACATAAAACTGACCTGATTCTCAAAAATAGTCATGACCCTCCTTAGCCTCAACTTTACCACCCTTTCCCAGACCTTCATAGTATGACTCAATAGCTTGATACCCCAATAGTTGTTGCAACTCTGAATGTCCCCTTTGTTCTTATACAATGGAATCATCGTACTCCATCTCTAAGCTTCAAGCTTCAGGCATCTTCGCCGCCCTAAAATGATGTTAAACAACCTTCTCAGCCACTCTAAACCTATCCCGCCAGTGCTCTTCCAAAAATCTATCGGAATCTCATTTGGCCTAGTCGCCCTACCCCTACGCATCCTACAAATAGCCTCTTTAATCTCCTCCACCTTAATACGCCTACAATACTCATAATCGCGACACCCCTCCGAGTTCTCCAAATCCCTAGCACGAAATTTGTCCCCCTTGTCATTCAAAAGTCTATGAAAATAAGATTGTCACCCCTTCCTAATAAGGGCAACCTCAACCAACACTTTGCCATCCTCCCCCTATGCACTTTACTTGGTCAAAGTCACGATCCCTCCGCTCCCTGACCTTAGCAAACCTATACAACTTCTTATCCCCGCCTTTCTCCTCTAAAGCCGCATTGTCTTAACCTCCATAACCGCTAACTTAGTCTCTCTCCTAGCTAATTTATACTTCTCCGTATTTGTCTGCTTCTTTCGTCATCCTTGTGTACAACCAACTTAGCATAGGCCACCTTCTTAGCCTCCACTTTCCTTTTAACTTCTTCGTTCCACCACTAGTCCCCCGGTGCTTGCCAGCCAGATCGGCCTCTTGAGCCACCCAACACCTTCTTAGTAATTTGCTAAACTTCTACTTGGTTATTCTGTCCCTGTCCTCAATTATTGATGAACCTGCCCAAAAGTGCTAGTGTGAGTTTCTCTTTTTCTGCTTTATGCATAAAATGATGGCCAGTAGGTTTCCCAAAAGACTCTTCTTACTCTAGTATTCAATGACATCTTTAAAGCCAGTCCAGGTAAGCAACACATCACCAGAAGCCCTCTGCTGGGTCTTTTCTTTCTCTCCCTCACAGTGGGACTTAGACAAGCAAGGCCATGCCAGTTTGTGTTGATTCATCTGCCTTCCCCAATGCTTGTGATGCCTTTTTCCCTCTCCAATGTTGGCTTCTGTTGAAATAGTTTCAAGCGTCAAATGAAGTTTGTGGGTTCAAGTATCACCCTCAATATTATTGAAAAAAATATATAATGTGCTTGGCCCAAGAAAAAAGTCAGGTTGAGCATGAAGACATAATCAGAATTGAAAAGTGTCCTCTCTTTAGATGAGGTGGTCACACAATTTTACAGGTTCTCGAAATAATATTCTAAGAGCATCAATTTGTTTGATCTAATTCTACTTCAGCCTCTTGGAAATTTTTGTTATCTTGTGCTAGTCAGTTCCAATCATTGAACCCTAATCTTGATGGGTAAGTTTAGTGTTTAGATTAAGTATATGAGGTTGCCAGATCCTCTGCTTATTTTAGTCATCTTTTGCTATATCAAATTGCTAGTCCTTTTTCACTTATATACTATGTTTTGCATGTTCTGAGGTTAGTGTTAAATCTTTTCTGTAATTGTAAGTAGCTACCCTACATTTCAATTATTCTTTAGTTGTATTTTTTTCCTGTAATCTAATTAAGGATCACAATTCTTTTGCTCAGTTAATATCTGACATGTGATTTTATTACTTTCCCCAAGTGTGACTGTATTTTATTTTCAGGAGATGCCTTGATCCAATCTAATAGGATTTTCGTAAATGGAGATGTATTCACTGCTGATGGAAATGGTAATTTCTTCTTCCGCTGGTTTCTGAAATTAAGTGCCCTTTTCTTTGAAAAGCCTCCTCATCAGTTCTCTAGCTTTCAAACTCACATCAGCGAGCTTAGCACCACCCTGTGGACTTTTTCCCAAAGGCCTAAGTTGACTGGCCTGGATGGCTGATTCACAAGGGTCTAAGCTTTGTTCAGTTGACTGACCGGTTACCCCTGTAATTGACCCTTAAGCTCTGGGGTAATTGGAAACTATTTTATTTTTTCTATAATGGCACTCTCCCTTGATTTCCGCAATAATGTTTGTGTTGAAACACAGGTACTGCTCACCACTAAGGTTCCAGGACCCCAACAGAATAATTAAAACTAAAACTTGCAAATACGAAACAAGTAAACTGTAAAGTAAGGACAACGATTTAACGTGAAAATCTCCTTGCTCAAGGGAGAAAAAACCACGGCTTGCCCTCACAAACACTCAAACACCACTATAATCAAAACTCATCTTGATTGCAGACTCCATTAGAAAATTAACTCTTAAGTTTCCCTAATTTGTAATAACTCTTTTACAAATAACTCTTGACAACTCTGTCAATTTCACTCTCCAATATCTGCTAACTATAACCCTTGCACACTCAGATAAATCTACCTGAGAGACTAACTGCTATAAAGAAACTTTACTCTTACGTGTGAGTAAATCTATTACAATGCAAGACTTGACTCAAGAACACCTAAACCTTAAGCACAAAAGATTAAAAACTTGAGCTTAGAGAGAGTTTTTGCCTTTACCAGTTGCTTCTTCGAAAAGCAAAAACTGTGGAGAGAGGAGCATCTTTTGATATTTATAGTAGTGTAAAATTGAATACTGAATTTTGATTGGACCAGGTGTCCTTCGGGTAATCAGTGCGCCTGCACAGTTTGTTACACTAGCAGACAACGGCACAGAGTGTGACAACTGTAACTGGCAATGTAAACATGGGACCTGGTCCTCTGAGTGTCATCAAATCATCATCAAAACATGAAACAACATTTTCCCCTTTTTGATGATGACAAGCCAAGATCAAAATTCATTCAGAACCAGAGCATTTACTACTGCACAACATTCCCCCTATCAGCAGCATTCTTCACTTTCTCTAGTCACACATCAGAGCATGTCAACAACACTACTGCTCATCACATCACATTGTGGTACCTGGTCTCTTACCTTATCATGATAAATCAATTTCCCCTTTTTTGGCATCATAAAATGGGTAAGAACAATAAACCAAGATTGGAAATTTGCACAAATTAGTTAACTCATGGCCGCTGGGGCAACACGAACATGAATGAATAACTGTAAAGAAAGAGAACCAGGTGATAGACACAAATTAAGATTTCATTCATGAAAGATAGCAAGTACCATATAGTGCAATAAAAACTGACATAAATTCATGATCCTAAAAAGCCACAGGAATCAAGAAAGAGAAACTGACACAGAGAGACTGACAACAAAAAAAGGGGAGGCTTGGGTAGATGGAGGTTTCGGGGAGAGGGTCTTGAGAAGCATTTCCATCCCGGCACTTTCTGCAGCATGAGAGTTCAACAACTGCTTAGTTAGGTCCTTCATTTCTGCATTCAACCCATGAACCTCTTTAGTGAGTAGTGAGTGCTGAGACCAAAAACTTAAGTTATTTTCAAAATGCACATGAATGATACTAACCTTTGGAAGGACCAGGCCCCTCCCTCATTCTTTGAGTGAATCTTTTAGATTGTGTCTGTCTCATCTGTTCCTCTTCAAAGTGGCTCACCATACGTGTATACCTGCAAAGGTATGGTACTGAGTTAGTTCAATTAGCACAAATTCCTTCAAAGATACATGTTTCCTAATCATAGCCAATTGATAATGGAAAAATTGAGCCACCAAGAAGGTCAATTTATCTTGATCAACCAATCTTAATCTATTCTTCACAAATTGTTTCTTGTGAAGAGCCTTTGTAAAGATATTAGTTACCGGATCTTCAATCTTACAGAATTTCATGCAAATGGCCCTTTTTTCAACATTATCTCTTAGAAAATAATGCCTTACATCAAATATGATTTGTCCTTTTATGCTGTAATGGATTTTTGGCCATGTTGAGAGCACTTGTGTTGTCACACATCAGAGGAATGGTATCAGAAACAATCCCAAAATCTTTTAGCTGTTGTTTGATCCATAGCAATTGGGCACAACAAGAAGCTACAACTACATATTCAACTTCAGCAGTAGATAGTGCAACTGAGTTTTGTTTTTTGTTTCTTAGAACTCCAGGAAATAAGAGAGGAACCTAGGAAACGAGCCATTCCTGAGGTTTTTTTTCTGTCCACCAAATACCCAACATAATCAGCATCAACATAGCCTATTAAATCAAAGCTGTCTCCAGATGGATAGAGCAGGACCAGGTCTCCTGTCCCTTTCAGATACCTGTGAATTCTCTTAGCAGCTTTTGGGTGAGACTCCTTAGGACATGCCTGAAATCTAGCTTACATACCCACACTAAACACAATGTCTGGCCTGCTTGCACTGAGGTATAACAAAGACCCAATAATCTTTCTATACATGGTTTCATTTACTGAGGGACCAGGTTCATCATTATCCATCTGTGAACTGGTTCCAATGGGAGTATCAATAGGCTTTGCATCTTCTTTATTGTATTTTTTTCAGCAACTCCTTGATGTATTTTTCTTGACAAATCATGATGTCTTGAGAATTCTATTTAATCTGCAGCCCTAGAAAGAATCTCAATTCACCCATCATGCTCATTTCAAACTAACTCCCCATTAATTTGGCAAATTCTTCACACAAAATCAGTGGTTGCTCCAAAAATTATATCATCAACATAGATTTGCACAATCAATAGGTTGTTCCCCGTTGATTTCACGAAGAGTGTATCGTCAATTTTCCCTCTTTAAACCCATTTTCCAGAAGAAACTTTGATAGTCTCTCATACCAAGCTCTAGGTGCCTTCTTTAACCCATAAAGATCTTTGTCTAATTTGGGCACATTGTGTAGGAAATCTGCATTCTCAAAACCTGAAGGTTGTTTGACATAAACCTCCTCCTTCAGAGTACCATTTAGGAATACACTCTTGACTTCCGTTTGGAAGAGTTTGAATCCCATATAAGCAGCAAACGCAATAAGAATTTTGATTGCTTCCATGCTTACAACAAGAGCAAAGGTCTCATAATAGTCAATACCTTCCTCCTGATTATAGCCTTGAACAACAAGCCTTGCTTTATTTTTGCTAATAGTGCCATGTTTATCCTGCTTATTTCTATATACCCATTTTGTCCCAATGATTGTTCTGTTAGCTGGTCTGGGGACCAGGTGCCAAACGTTGCTCCTTTCGAATGACTGAAGTTCTTCCTGCATAGCATTAATCCAATCAACATCTTTTTGGGCTTCTTTTACATTCTTGGGCTCAATTTGTGATAAGAAAGTTGAGAAAGCCATAAATTTTTGGCTTAAGCTCTTGTTTGGATTCCAGATTCCCAAGGAGATGTCAGATTTTTAAGGGGGTGAGAAGATTAATGCTTTCAATTTGATATTATAGGATGACTTCTGCTGGGATCAGGTCCTTGAGAATTTTGAACAAACCCTTCGTGATATTCCTCTTTTATACTTGGATTCTGTAACTGAGATCCTGACTTACCATCACCTCATCTTCAACTGTCTGAGTCTATTCTTGACCTTTAGTTTCAACTATATCATCCCTTTGAATAGAAATGAGTTCTTCCATGTCAGAATCTTCACCTCCACCAAAATTTTTTTGTTTTCCTGATTCATCAAAGATCACATGTACACTTTCTTCTATACACAGTCCTTTTATTGAAAACTCTGTATGCCTTGCTTGTTTTGGAGTAGCCCATAAATGCAGCTTCATCACTTTTGGAGTCAAATTTTCCAAGCTCATTGTTTTCATTATTTAAAACAAAACATTTGCACCCAAAGGGTCTTAAATAATCAAGTTTAGGCCTTTTGTTGCATACAAGTTCATAAAGGGGTTTTGTTCATGACAGATCTGATTAGGCATCTGTTTGTCTCATAACAAGCAGTATTCATAACTTCAGCCCAAAAACCTTTTGGAAGGCCACTATCAATCAACATGGTCTTTGCAATTTCTATGAGTTCTGTTCTTCCTTTCTACCACTCCATTTTGATGAGGGGTTCTTAGAGCTGAGAACTTGTGACTGATCCCATTCTCAGCACAGAACTCTTCAACCTTGGCATTTGCTAACTTAGTTCCATGATCAGATCTGAATTCATAAATTTTGCAATTTAATTTTACTTGAACCTGCTTGGCAAAGACCACCAGTACTTCATAAGCTTTATATTTGGTTTTCAGAAACATAGTCCAAGTGAACCTGGAATAATTATCCACAATAACAAACATATATCTTTTCCCTCCTCTTCTTTGGACTTTAACAGGCCCACATAGTTCCATGTGCAACATTTGAAGAGGTCTAGTGGTGCTTACTTGCTTCTTCTGCTTGAAGGAAGATCTAGTTTGCTTTCCTTTCACACAGGCATCATACACCTTGTTGTCTGAAAACTGCAGTTTTGGCACACCACAGACCAGGTCCTTTGAGACCAACTTGTTGAGTAGGGAGGAACTTACATGCCCCAACTTCCTGTGCCATAGATCAACATTTTCACCTTGAGCACTTAACCAAGTTAGTTCACAATCAGCCACAGAGTCTAAATCAACCACATACATATTTTCGCACCTTTTGGCTTTAAGAATAACTTTCCCAATCTTCAGATTAGAAACAAATCACCCACAATAGCTTCACTTCGTTTCCTTTGTCATAAATTTGAGATACACTCAACAAGCTATACTTTAGACCATCTACATAATACACATCTTCAATAGCATGGTTTAATGATTTTCCTATCTTCCCAACACTATGAATATAACCCTTCTTTCCATTTCCAAAAGAGACGCCTCCATCTTGAAGTTCCTTGAGTGAGAAAACAGTCAGTTCTTCCAGTCATATGCTTAGAGCATCCACTATCCATGAACTAGCTTTGACTGTCTTCTGTTACTCCCACCTACATACAGAGTTTATTTGTTAGATTTTGGAACCCACTTAAGTCTGAGTTTCCAAAAGGAAGACTAAGGAGTGATCAAATCTTTCTTGGTCCAGCTAGACAGTTTGTTCTTCTTGAAATTTGTCTAGGAGTTGGATTCCTTGGGATAAGATTGCTTCTGTTGGATGCATCTAACACTGTTCATTCTAACTTTAAGTCATTCTTGACATTCCTTCCTCAAGTGACCATCCCTTTCACAGTAAGTACATAGAGGATTGTTGACTTTATTTTAGCAACACGGACATACTTACCTTGAGACCCAAGAGCATGAGTGTTTTACTGATATCCAAGGCCCCTATCATTTGATCCCCTGGCTAGTTAGATTAGCAAGGATTTGTGAAGATGTGGCCCATTTTAGGGATTTGTTAAAATCTTCTTTTATGCGGACTAGGTTCCTTTCTAATTTTTCATTCTTATGAAGTGCAGTCATAAGAAGCCTTTTAGAGTTCTTCAATTTTTCTTCAAGATCAATTTGAAGCTTTGGAGCTTCTTTCTTGCCCTTCTCATTAGACTCATCTATTTTCTTCAGTTGATCTTCAGTTTTGAGGAATGCTCTCCTATTTCGGATGACTGAATAGTTAAAGCAAGTTTTTCAAGCTCTAGATTTTCTACTTTATCTTCAAGAACATTTTTCTCAACAGTCAGTTCACACACAGAATCAATCAATACATTTGTAAGCTTCTTTATCTTCTTTATCTTCTTCGAGGAATAACCATTTAAGTTCTGCTAAATATCAAAAAGAGTTACCTCATTTTCTTCTTCGTCTTCTGGTTTTGCCGTGAGAGCAAACAAGGAATCATAGGTGATTTCTCTGTCTTCCACTACTACTACTGACATAGAGGCATCTTCAACTTTTTCAGATTCACTAGAAGTGTCCCTCTATGCTGCTAAAGCTTGTTTTGACTGCATAATCAGCCACTACCTTCCTTTAGACTTCTCCAGGACCTGGTCCTTTTTCTTACCTTTGTCTCTTCCTGACTTCAGATACTCTTGATAGTCCATTTTATGAAGAGGGCAATCTTTAATAAAGTGTCCAGGTTTCTCACATTTGTGACAAACTTCAATGGTGCCTCTTTTTCTGCTGCTTCTTCCTTTTCTGAAACTGACCACTTTTCTTCATAGCTCTCATAATCTTTTTAGCTAAATAGGCAACATCCGTATCCTCTTCACTAGATTCAGATTTTGAGACCTTTAAGGCTAGTGACTTTTTCTCTTTAGACTCCCTCTTTTCTTTTTTTTGTTGCTTCTTTAAATCATGAGTCTTTAAATTTCCAATCAGTTCATCCATGGTAGGAGTTTTCAAATTTTTGGCCTCAGTGATAGCATCAACTTTGCGTTCTCAATTCTTGGGAAGAACACCTAGAATTTTCCTTACTTGTTTATGCAGAGGAATCACCTTACCAAGGCAGTGCAACTCATTCGTGATTGAGGTAAACCTTGTGTGCATCTCTTGAATGGTTTTCTCTTCCTTCCTAGAGAATGGTTCATACTGAGTAGGCAACATATCACCTTTTGATTCCTTTACATCAGTGGTTCCTTCATGAGCTGTCTTCAGGAAATTCCAGATTTCTTTAGCATTTTCACAAGCAGAGATCCTATTGTATTCATCTGGTCCTATACCACACACCAGCAGTTTCTTAGCCTTGAAGTTCTTTTCAATTTCCTAGGATCTTCTTCATTATATTCTCTCTTGGATTTAACAACCATTCTAGTTTTATCTCCTTCCTTGACCTCCTTCATTGGAACATGTGGATCATTGAGTATCACATCCATCAACTCACTGTCCTCAGCCATAATAAAATCACATCTGAGTTTTGCACCACCCATAATACTGACCATTGAATTTGGGCGGCCTAGTAGTTGATTGTCCTTCCTTCGGATTAGGTGAAGTTGTCATGATCAAGAATTCACTCTAAGTGTGAACCTTTTAGAGTGGCCCCGCTCTAATACCAATTGTTGAAACACAGGTACTGCTCACCACTAAGGGTCCAAGACCCTAACAGAATAATTAATACTAAAACTTGCAAATACGAAACAAGTAAACTGTAAAGTAAAGGACAACGATTTAACGTGAAAACCTCCTTGCTCAAGGGAGGAAAAACCACGGCTTGCACTCACAAACACTCAAACTCCACTATAATCAAAACTCATCTTGATTGCAGACTCCATTAGAAAATTAACTCTAAGTTTCTCTAATTTGTAATAACTCTTTTACAAATAACTCATGACAACTCTGTCAATTTCACTCTTCAATATCTGCTAACTATAACCCTTGCTCACTCAGATAAAGATAACGCTACCTGAGAGACTCAACAGCAATAAAGAAACTTTACTCTTACGTGTGAGTAAATCAATTACAATGCAAGAGTTGACTCAAGAACACCTAAACCTTAAGCACAAAAGATTAAAAACTTGAGCTTAGAGAGAGAGTTTTCGCCTTCACCAGTTGATTCTTCGAAATGCAAAAACTGTGGAGAGAGGAGCATCTTTTGATATTTATAGTAGTGTAGAATTGAATGCTGAATTTTGATTGGACCAGGTTCCTTCGGTTTATCAGTGTGCAAGCAGACAAAACTGCACAGAGTGTGACAGCTGTAACTGGCAATGTAAACATGGGACCTGGTCCTCTGAGTGTCGTCAAATCATCATCAAAACAAGAAACAACAGTTTGCTTATGAAACCCCTCCGAGGAGGATTAAGGATTTGACTGCTCTAAAAAAAAAAAGAGAATTATTTCATATGGATCTGGTACTGCTTTACTTGGACATTCAAGATGACTCCCTATTCTTAGGAGTTAATTCACATGTGACAGGGATGAAAGCAAGGCCGCAGGGGGGGGGGGTTGTTGAATGGGGATAAACGGAATAGTAGAATTCTCTTCCCCTCTGTTTGATTTCATTCCTGTCTCATTTGAAACAGCACCTATGGCAGTCTTCTCGAAGCTGTCTTAAGTCTTGTAAGACGCTACATCTTTATATAGAGAGGTCATCGTATGGAGTGAGTATTTCGTAGCGCAATTTTGCGTTCCTACTGTACTGGATACATGTTAGCGGTAGGAAGTATAGTTCTGACATTGACTTGCAAACCCCGCCCGCCAGCTTCCACTCAGACAAAACAGATGATGACCTAGCATGAAAGGTTGCTTTACGAAGTCAATCACCCAGTTAAAGAACCTCCCATCAGTTGAAACTCTTTATTCAGTCAATGAAGATCCCAAAACGGAGTCCCTAATATAGTATAGCTATGATAGAATAATTGCACAGATAAGATCGAGCTGAATGTGTGAAGGATATGGCCCTGGTTCTCTTCTGTCCCGTTCCTTCAATCAAAGAACAATTCATGATGAGCGCTAGTGCCAGTACATAGTGAGAGTCTTCCCAACGTGCCTAATATCCACTCTTCTAGTTGACTGCCTCGCAGTGTCTAAGGATCATAGTACTTTGCTCATTCAATATCTGACAAGTGATTTCTTTTAATTTCCCCAAGTGACTATCTTATTTTCAGGAGATGCCATTGTCCCATCTAATAGGATTTTCATAAGTGGGGATGCATCCATTGCTGGTGGAAATGGTGGGTCCTCCTTCTCCGGGTTTTTGAAATTAAATGCCTTCAGTTTTGTTTCTAATTTTGTTGGTTGAGACCAGAGTAATTTGGTCTTAAAAGCCTTTAGTCCGTCGAGGCTCATCACATTTATATTTAGTGATCAAAAGGTGACAGATTTTATGGTGCGATATGTCTTTAAAGGGTATAAAAAGGAAGGAATCATATTCCACGAACTCTAATTTGCTTGTCAATAGAGCACGTCCACTAGAAAATACCCTAGGTACAGTGAAGGCCTATTATGGAACCCAATCATCTAATACTATTAACTTAATAAACAAGTAGGTTTATACACTGTCCTCTAATTGGTGTCTGAAGTATGCTGTCTGATTCAACACAGATCAACATGCAGAAATGTTTCAAGAACAGAAAGATACTACCATTTCTGTACAAGTCGAAAGAAGTGAAGTGCCGGTTGATTCGTATGGAGAAAATATCATCACTCAACAAGTACAGGCCCAGGCAATACAACCTGAGGTAATCGAGTTGAGTGATGATGAAGCAGAGCGTGAAGGCCCTGAATCTGCAATTTGGCACTATCGGGATCCTCTGGGATACATACAGGGTCCTTTTCCTTTGACATTGTTGAAACGCTGGAGTGACGAGGGTTACTACTTCGATCCAAGCTTCAGTGTGTGGAAGGTTGGCCAAAGCCCACAAGAAGCTGTCTTGTTGATTAGTGTGCTTCACCAATATTTCCCTGTCTATTGAAGCACCGTCTGTTGTGTTCTAACACCAGTACTAGGTTGGCAATTCTAAACTTCCGTAAAAGGTGTTTCAAAGTTGTCAATCTTGGTTGCGGAGTTTGAAAAGAAAAAGGTTCTTTTACTTAAATGTGTTTTTTCTATGATCATTTGATCCAGTAGTAGACTAAGGTACATGTTTCCCCTTGAAAATGGGATCAATCCTTGCAGCCATTGCTGCATTTTATGTTTGTAAGTACTGTTGCTAGTCAATTTTAACTTCTCATTCAGGTGGCCCTGTAGAGTTGGCACAAAAAAGATGCTTTGTAATTTGAAGTGCTAAACAGAAAGTAACTCTCTGTTACTAGTCAATAATGTGGCCTTTTAGCAATTAGCATAACAAAAAGCTCTTGCAGATTTAAGTTTTGTTGTTAATCTCTTTTAGTTCTCATCAACTTTTACTACCAGTTAGTGCTACATTCATTAATCAATAACCAGTTTTGGGCGGAATTTTGGAACTCAAATTAGGGTATAATTGGGTTTTAGAAATTTGTTTTTCTTTTTAAATTTAACTTAACATATTGCACATCAAAGTTTCATTTATCACGCTCAAAGTTTTACTTCATGCTAAAATGTTTTCAAAAAAGGTTTTCTTGTTTTCCCCTTTACTGTTTGGACCGAAAAAGCCAGGAACCTTTCTTTTTCCCTTTTTCTTATGTAAAAAATGCTTCATAAATTAAAAGAAATTGCTTGCCAAATAACTTGTCAAGAAACTCTTTGGGCTGTAATTTCTTTGTAGCAGTACAATTAGTGAACTATGGCAAGGAGAGCCGAGGGTTGGAAACAATCTCTCTAGCCCACAAAGGCAAGGATAGTGTCCGCGTATCCTCCTCAAATTTCCCTTGTGGGACTGCATCAAGTATGTTACTGTTTATAGCAGTAAAAGAAAACATGTGAGTACGTTATGAATATTATCTAATAGATGAAAAAACAAATTTAGACATCAAGGAGTATGGGTGGAAATCAGTTTCAGTAATCATGTTTTACTGGAAAATTCTTATACTCTGTTGTAGTTGACAAAAAAATAAACTAAACCAGCATATTGCTAAGGACTTTATTAACCCTTTATAGTGGGAATAGAACTTAAGGCCTATCACTAGGTGTCCACCTTATCACTTAAAATAGCTACTTTTTCTGTTTAAAAAAGAATGATCTATTTTGATTTGACACAAAGTTTAAGAAATAAAGAAGACTTTTGAATCTTGTGATTTTAAATTAAAGTTGTATCAAATGTGCCAAAATGTTCTTTAATTTTGTGGTCCTAAATATGCCACGTGGAAAGTTGAAATTAAAGTATTGTCAAAAAAGAAAAAAGTTATTCTTTTTTAAATGAAAGAAAAAGATTATTCTTTTTTAAATAAATTAAAAAAAGAAAGTAGGTCATTATTTTTAAATAAAAGAAAAGAATTATTCTTTTTTAAATGAATTAAAAAAAAGAAAATAGATCATTATTTTTAAATGAAGGGAGTATAAGATTTTAATTAAAATATAGCTTGTGAAGGATAGCTTATTTTTTGCGTTTGATTGGCCAATCTAAAAAGTCATTGACATTAATCTTCCCACATAACCCCATTGTCTAGAACATTGAGCATCTTCATTTAATAAGACATGACAAAATGATTGGACTAAGCAAAAAAGTTAGCAACTTTTTGGAATGCTGCGAAAGTCTTTGAGGGGCTTAAATTACATTTTTCATTAAAGAAATCAGATTTTTCTGTGAGATAACTTCAGTGCAATATCTTTGGGCGATTTAATATATAAAATAATCAGCAAATGTATAAATTTTGAAATTTAAATAGAAATATTTAAATTAATGTATAAATTTTGTATATTTAAATTAATATTTGAACTAGCACCTGTAATTGAGTTTCGCCAATTGTCAAAAATAAAAAGAAAGGCATTTAAGGGGCAAACAACTTAAAGACAGTTTGAAACTTAATTATAGAAAATTCAACATTTTGCTGAGTTGTATAATTTGCTTCTGATACAATTCAACGAAGATATATTTTTTCTTTATAAAAATACATAATTAGCTCCTCATTCATCCAACGAAGATATTTTTGTTTTTCTTTTTAAACATACATAATTAGCTCATGTTACATTTTTTTCGATTTTAAGCATGTCAAGATACATAACTAGCTACTGATACATCGAAAGAAGATACATAATTAGTTGAGATTTTTATAATTACTCTGTAAAGGTGAAGATTTGTGTAAATATGAGAAGTTAAAGATAGTATTTTTATGTTTTTAAAAAGAAAACTTTTGTTTAATTAACCATTAATTAAGTACTCTCACCAAGAGTCTACTCAAAAAGAATCTTTCTTGGTTTCATGGAATTGGGTATTTTAGATAACAAATCACTTTCAATCCCATCTATGTCACGCTCAAATTATGACACTCAACAAATTTATAATTTTTCATCCCCAATAATGAAACAAAATATCTTCTTCTTCTTCTTTTTATTTGCTTTACGATAATAATAAAGAACCAATGTTACTTAGTGGGTTTCATGTGACATTTTCATGTATCTAATCTAGCTTTGAACCTTATTATATGAATGCCCATAGCACTAGTTTCGTATCTCATTTTGAAATATCTAATCCGATTATGCACTAAATGAAGAGTCTTGTTAAGTAATATACAAGAAAAAGTAGATTGGTGCGCAAAGCAACTCGCATGCATGTAGGATTTAGAGAAAAATCGAACTCAGAAGTAGAGATGGAGTCAGAATTTCAATTAAGGAAATTTAATATCTTAAAAAAATAACTAGTCGAAGGTGTTCAATACCTGCTATAGATATATAAAAAAAATAATTCTAAACATGTATAAATGATAGATTTTTCGATCGAAGGAGGTTCGAATGAATCCTGTCAAAAGGCTGGCTCCGCCCTTGCTAGAGATGTGATGTAGACAGTTATTTTAACACAAGTAAAATTAAAACAAGGTTAAAAACACAAAATTAAGTAAAAAAAAATAATATCCTAATCAATGTTACTCTTATTAAACTTTGATTAAGAACAAATTATTTTAATACATGCCTTGTTTTCTCTTTTCCCTTGTCCTATACCTTTCATAAGGCTTTGTTTGGGGATATGCAAGTCCAAATCAAGAGAAAAAAATGGAAAAGGATTGATGTCGAACCTTACCCCTTCAAAATATAATATAACCCTCGTGTAAGTGAAACTTAAGTTTAATTTAGGTAAAGACATTGCGATAAAGGGATGTAATGAAATGGTTGAGATTCTAATTAGAGTTCTTGAATTTGAACTACTAGAGATTTCTTGATAGAAAACTATTTACTTCCTACAGTAAATATATCCAACATCAATCTGAATTAGTCGGACAGTAAATTTTAAATTCAAACTAATTAAATTAAAAAAAAAATTCAAAATAATTAAATTAAAAAAAAGAGTGAGTTCATTAGCATAGGTCATAATATGGGAATTTAACACATACACACATATATACTAGTTGGCTATGCCTTGCCCAATGTTGATACTTAAAAATTCTATGATGTGTGTAATTTTATCATTTAATTAAAACATTCATTTGTTTAGTTGATAATTCTTAGTTAGACATATATTATTATATTTAAATTAATAAAATTTGTATAAGAATATTTTAAATTGTTAATATGACACCCATAAAATTTTGAGAGTCAAACAAATATTTCATATTTTTAAAATTTGTAAGTTATTAATTATTGTGATTAATATATTTTTTACATATTTTTTTGAAATGTATAACAAATTAGTTTTTTTTTTTAGATATTTTAAATTGTTAACTATTGTAATTTATAGTACTTTTTATGTAATTTTTAAATAATACATTTCTTGAAATATATAACAGATTAATTGTTCTTTAGATATTTTAAGTTGTTAACTATTGTAATTTATTTTTTTGACATTGTAATTTACTATTTTAAGTTGTTAGCTAATTTATAATACTTTTCTTGTTCAAAGTTTTGTGGCATTGATAGTCAATTATATTTTAAAAATAATTTCAGTTTTTAATTATTGTGATTGATAATAATTTTTTTTCTATTTCAATTTAAGCGACACATATTTAATTTTGAGAGTCGACCAAATACCATAATTGAAGTAGCGAAGAAGACATGTCTTAAATGACTCGTGATAGCTAATTAGAAGTGATAGCAAAATTGCTATAAAAAATACTTATAAAAAAAATTAAGTGAACCTCATATAAGATGTTAAATTAATTCAAAACGCCAAGAGTTAATTTATCATTTTTATGTCTATTTTATCATTTTTATAAAATATTATTAATATTTTAATATTTAGATGACTTATAATAATTAATTAAGGGTGATGTATTAAAATTACGGTTGAAGCAGCTGAAGTAAACATATCATAAATATTCATTTTACTTTTTTATTAAATATTATTAATTTTCTAATACATAGATGTCATATAATTATTAACTTGAGACAATATAGTAAAATCACGGTTGAAACGGCTGAGACAGTCATGTCATAAATGTTTATTTTAGTTTTTTTATTAAATATTATTAATTTTTAATATGTAAATGACTTATAATAATTAATTAAGAATAACACAGTAAAATCACGATTGAAGCAGCTGAAACAAACATGTTGATCATAAGCAGTCTGCTTCATCTGCTTTATTCTCTTATTATATTGGACTAGTAGTGATAGGCCCGTGCTCTCAATTTTTAAAATTATTATAAAAGCAGTGAAATAAATTGTTATTATTAAATAATTTTAAATAATTAAAGTTTTTAATTATTTTTATTTATAATATTTTTTCTTTTATTCTATTTTAAGTGACACCGATATAATTTTGAGAGTTAAGCAAATATCACGATTGAAGTAGCGAAGCAGACATGTCATAAATGACTTATAATAACTAATTAGAATTGATATAGCAAAATTGCTATAAAATATACTTGTAAAAATAATTTAAGTGAGGCTCATATAAGATGTCAAGTTAATTTAAAACTTAAACAGTTAATTAATCATTTTATGTCTATTTTACTTTTTTTTTTATCAAATTTATTAGCTTTTTAATACTTAAATGATTTATAATTAGAGGTGATGCAGTAAATTATAGTTGAAGCAGTTGAAGAAGACATGTTATAAACATCTATTTTACTTATTTATTTTATTAATTATTATTAATTTACTTATACATAAATGACGTATAATAATTAAGGGTGATATAGTAAAATTACGGAGCAAACAGTGGTCGACAAACATGTCTATCACCGAAATGAAAAGGTTCAAAATATTAAAATTTAATTTCTTTGTTTATGTATTTTATGCTTCATTTAAATGTACCTAATAAAAATTGACATTTTAATCACCCAGATTTACATCATAACTATGTATTTAATTTTTTGTTTGAATCTAATTATTTAGCTCTCAATAGGTGTACTACTTTCATACCTTTTTTTGACACAGATATTACTATTGCAAAGTACTTTATCCAATAATTTTTTATTTTTTATTTTTTTATCTATTTATCCTTGTTATTAAATATTATTTATAATCTAATACTTAAATGACTTATAATGACTATTTAGAATTGATATAATAAAATTACTATAAAAGTTACTTGTGAAATTTTTTTAAGTAAACCCCGTATAAGTCATCAAATTAATTTAAAACACCACTGGTTAACTAATTAGAAGCAATATAATAAAATTACTATAAAAAGTATTTTTGGGAAAAAATTTAAG
Source organism: Capsicum baccatum var. pendulum (assembly GCA_030864225.1). Lineage (NCBI taxonomy): Eukaryota > Viridiplantae > Streptophyta > Magnoliopsida > Solanales > Solanaceae > Capsicum > Capsicum baccatum. The sequence goes on from CM061550.1 coordinate 85,381,328, forward strand.
TGGACTCCATATAAGTCGTCCAGTTAATCTAAAACATCAAGTGTTAACTTATAATTTTATGTCTATTTTATCGTTTTAATGAAATATAATCAATTTTCTAATGCTTAGATGATCTATAATAATTAATTAGGTGTGATATAGTAAAATCACGATTGAAGTAGCTGAAGCAGGCATGCCATAAATGTCTATTGTATTTTTTTAGTTAAATATTATTAATTTTCTGATACGTAAATGACTTATAACAATTAATTAGGAATGATATAGTAAAATCACGGTTGAAGCAGACATGTCATAAATATTTATTTTACTTTTCATTACATATTATTAATTTTCTAATATGTAAATGACTTATATAATTAATTAGGGATGATATAGTAAAATCATGATTGAAGCAATTTAAGCAGATATGTCAAAAATATCTATTTTACTTTTTAATTAAATAATATTAATTTTCTAATACGTCAATGACTTATAATAATTAATTATCTAATACTTCAATGACTTATAATAACTATCTAGAAGTGATATAATAAAATTACTATAAAAATTACTTGTGAATATTTTTAAAATGGACCCCGTATAAGTCGTCAAGTTAATTTAAAACATCAACGGCTAACTAATTAGAAGTGAGATAATAATATTCCTATAAAAAATACTTGTGATTGTTTTTAAAGTGGACTATATATAAGTCGTCAAATTAATTTAAAAAATCAAGAGTTAACTTGAAATTTTATGTCTATTTTACCTTTTTATGAAATATTATTAATTTTTTAATCCTTAGATGATCTATAATAATTAATTAGGGGTGACATAATAAAATCACAATTGAAGTAATTGAAGCAAACATGCCATGAATGTTTATTATATTTTTTAATTAAATATTATTAATTTTTTGATACTTAAATGACTTATAATAATTAATTATGAATGATATAGTAAAATCACGGTTGAAGTAGCTGAAGCAAACATGTCATAAATATCTATTTACTTTTTTTTTTAATTATGTATTATTAATTTTCTAATACATAAATAACTTATAATAATTAATTAAGAATAATATAGTAAAATTATGATTGAAATAGCTAAAGCAAACACGTCATAAATATTTATTTTACTTTTTAAATTAAATATTATTAATTTTTTAATACAAAAATAATTTATAATAATTAATTAAGAATAATATAATAATATTACCGTTAAAGCTGCGAAGACTTATCATCTGCAAGCTGCCTGCTTCAGCAACTTATCTTCAAGTAGTGGATACGAACACATAAATCGAGTCGCCAAACGTGTAACTTTTCAACAAATAACAATGTTTTGATACCCAAAATAAAGATGATATTATGCCCAATAATAATAATAATAATAATTATTATTATTATTATAATGATAATAATAATTAATATAATAATAATAATAATAATAATTATTATTATTATTATTATTATATATTTTTAAAAAAAACACGCTAGATTCCATTGTTTGTTACGCAGTTCTAATTTTTATTACAGTTAAAGAATTAGATGGTCCCTGGCACTTTAAACACTGTCCTTTTTTCCACCAACAATGACTAGTCCTGTCGTAATGACATGATCAGTTATTTAAATTTGATTTAATATATTATATTAGCTACTTTACTTAATATATAAAAATTCCAATCAATGATTTTAAACACAGATTAATATAAAAATATTGTTGATTCCAAATTAGACATGGTTAGGTTAGATACCAAAAACATGTTTCTTACAATTGGAATTTCTTTCCTGCCAAAAGGATTTGTTTCACTGTCTTTAGTGAAGTTGGCAAACATCCAATATGCACAAGGAAGATAATTTTTTTTTACTAGAATTCGATATTTACTTTAAATTAATTAATAGATACATAATATGTATTTTAAGCTTTGCCTCCTCGATTCAAGAAAATAACTTTTCCTAATGAGGTAATTAAGAAAACAATTTCATAAATAACATTTTAAATTTTCCCTCATCCTATCATCTCAGCGCTCCCACCTTCATCTTCAAGATTTGAAGTTTACAAGTTCTTATGGTATTCTTAGGTTGATTTATAGTAATTATTGAATTTATATTGAAGGAACGTCGACTATATGCTTAACACATGCAAGTCGAATGTCTAAAAAAAAAAGTGTCTTGAAGTTTCATTCTTCATTCATTTATTTCTTGCTCTTTTTTCTTGGATATGCCACTTTGTCGAGAAAATTGATGGAAAGATGTCATTTAAGTTTTGAATGAAGGTTGGTGATATTGACCAACTTAAAGGGTCAAACATAATTAGGAAACTTGATTAAATTAATTATGGACTTGATTAATATTTTCAAAAATACAAATCAACCCACACCCCTCTTCTCTCTAAATCAACTGTCTCTTCTTCTCTCTCTCGACAATTTCTCCCAACCAACAGTTCTGCAAATTTCTCCTTTCAATCCCCGACGACTTTAACCTCCGGCGACAAATAGTTGGGCTTCGAGCTCCTTTTCGACTTTCAGCCGTTAATCGACGTGATAACCTTGCTCTCCGACCACAACAACTTCGAATTCTTCATCGTTCCTTTTCTTCTTTCACAGGTAAAAAATTATGACCTTTTTAGTTTTGAAGAAAATGAGGAACTTGAGTCAACTTCTCTTCTAGTATTAGTTAATAATTTCAATATTTGTTGATTTAATTTGAAATGCGGTTTGAATAAATCCTAATTTATGGTATTTCTTCTCTTCTCTTTTCGGAGTGAATTATGATTTTTTGTTGTTTGTTGCATTTTTTTGAAGTTTGATTTTTGTTGTTGTGTTTATACAAACAAAACAATGATGTTGGTGTTTTTCGTGTTGCGCCCGTTGCTGGGTTGATTTGTTCTTGTTCTTGGTAAAAATGGTGATATCGTTGTTGTTCTATTGAACAAAATCATGCTACTATTTTTTTCTGCAACATATTAACCATTTGATGCAATAGATTAACCATTTGATGCAATAGATTGACCATCTAATGCAATCGATTTAGCATATGATGCAACCGATTAACCATCTGATGCAATAGAGGAACCATTAGATTAAAAATTTGATGCAACAGATTAACCATATGACGCAATAAATTAACTATCTGATGCAATAGATTAACCATCTGATGCAACAGAGGAACCATCGAATTAAAAATCTGATGCAACAGATTAACTATATATTTTGCAACAGATTAACCATCTGATGCAACAGATTTACCATCAGATGCAACAAAGGAATCATCGAATTAAAAATTTAATGCAACATATTAACCATCTGATACAGCAGAGGAACCATCAGATTAAAAATCTAATGCAATAGATTAATCATCTGATGCAACAGATGAACCTTCTGTTGGATAAAATCGTATCAATTATTCCAACATGACATGTCCAAGATTTGATTTTTCCAACTGATCATTCATCTGTCGTGATAGACGACCCTTCTGTTGGAAGAAATCTAAGCAATATTGACCGTTGATAACTGTTCCAATAGATCACTCATATGTTGCAACAGATATGTGATATGTTGCACAGACCATTCATTTATCTCAATAGATGAGTGATATATTTTGTATTATTTCAACAGATTACCCATTCGTTGTAACAGGTTAGTTAACTGTTCCAAAAGATCACTCATATGTTACAACAGATGTGTGATCTGTTGCACAAACCATTCATTTATCTCAACAGATGAGTGATATATTTTGTATTATTACAACGGATTACTCATTCATTACAACAGGTTAGTTATTTGGTGCAACAAATAACCTACCTAGTGCAACAAATATGTTATCTGTTGGAACTGTTATTTTACTATTTTGCATGTTAGATTTACTGTTATTCTTTTTTAACGATGCATTAATCAACTATGATCTATTTTATGTTCTTGTTAATTTTAGATAATATGGCTCCCAAAATAATAAACACCAAATCAAGTCCAAGTGAAGGAACAGGTGAAGCAGCCAGGCTACATCCACCACTCTATGAGCTTGCTTTACAAGCGTTATCTCAATCAGGAGCAGAATATGATCCAAATGTTAATAGCCCTTCCACAGAAGAGTTAGTCAAAACCTTCAGCATTGATTATTATCCTGTGAGAATGCAGTATGATGGTGCCATAGATTTAATAGGTGATTTCGTGGTTAAGTCAACCATGGGAAAATCTTTTGATGCCTTCAAAAAAAAATACTTCGAGAATAAAATTGGATGCTTATTTTAGGAACGGCTGCTTTAGCAATATCTTGATTTGTCGGAGGACAATAGTGCTTGTTTTCAAATAAAAATAGTATATGATCTTCTCAAGCATGGGTATGTATGCAAACAAAGATAAGATAAATGAGGTGTGGATAAATTACTGTGGCATGCCTGTTTGTTTTGGTTGGAAGGAGTTTGCCATAGTTACTAGACTAGAATAGTATCCTCCTTCTCCTTCTCAAGTTATGCATATTCTAACCCCAAAAAACACTCCTCACACCTAAAAAAGGGAAAGGCAAGTCGAGTGATCATGATGACCTGGTATCCATTGTTGGTCTAACTTCAAAAATAAAAATTTGATAGAAACGTTGAAGGGTAAAAGAATTTCAAAGAAGCACAAGTAATAATTGTGCTTGGTTTGATTTGTACATAATATTCTTTGGGCGAGAGACGTTAACAACAACATAAGCGTTGGTTTAATAAAGCTCTCCGAGGATCTTGAGGCATTTAACAGCTATCCTTGGGGTTATGAAAGCTTTAAAATGACTGTCAAATATTTGTTGACTCCGTTAACGCCTAAGACAGTCAACTTATATGGCTTTTCATGGGCTTTCATGGTAGATGTTTCTTTTATTATGATATAATTTATTTTTTATTCAATAATGGTTTAAATTTTTTGGCATTATTTTATAGGATTGGGCGTTTGAAGCCATTTCTTATTTGAGACAACAAGTTAACTATCAGGAAAAAGTTTTTCTGTCTAAGAATCTTGAGATGATTGTCGGTCAAAACTGATAAAAATATAAAAATTTTCGATCCCTTCAACCCCCCGAAGGATGCAGTAAGTATAATTACAATTAAGTTTTAATTTTAATTAATGATTTTATTGAATGATCTAATCATCGTTCTAATATATGTAGTGATTTATGTTAGAATGTGCATTCGTCCCTTTTTTCAACCAATCGAGAGTTGAAGATGTCATTTTTTCTTACTTTATGGTCTGTGTAAAATTTATCGGACCCTAAAGTCATTTAAAGAATAAAAATGAAATTGTTTGGAGCAACAGTCATCACAAGAAAAATAATTTTGGAGGGTGGGCTTGTTGTTGTTGATGGTCTTAGTAGTGATTGAGTTGTTGTTGTTGGTAGTGGTGCTGCTGTTGGTGCTAATGATGCTCCTCTCACAGTTTTTAAAACAAACCATTATGAGTATGATCATACTAGTTATATAGATTTTGCCTCTCCTAGCGAATGTTCTGCATGCAAATGTCAAGACTGCAAGGCAAAACATGATGTAGTAATTAATGTTATTAATGCATTAACTGCTTCTGTAAAGAAAATGACATCTAAGAGGGGTGTCATTCCATCAAAAAGGAATTTATATCCATCCACTCCATTAGAGATTAAGGCTAAGAGGAGAAGGAAAACAATTTACAAGGCATTATCAAGCATTCAAAAAATAAAATTGCAACTCCTTTGTCCGTGTGTTGCCCTATTGAGCAATGTATAATGGCCAAAGGAGAGCAACACGAGCTGATGAAGGTGAATATATATCATCTTTTCCGACTAACAAATAGACACATATCTGTTGAAAATTATCAAACAGATATATACATATGTTGCAATAGTTGACTAACCTGTTGCATCAGATACAGTATCCGTTGCAGCATATGTCTCATGTGTTTTAGCAAATCAAACAACTCTACGTACCACTTTTATTTTTACCAATAGATGATCTATCTACTACAACGGGTGGGTCATCTGTTGGGATAAATTAAATCAAGACTTCCTACCATTTCAGTTTTTCCAAATAGATGAATCATATGTTGCAACAAATGGTTCATCTATTGGAAATTATCATACAAGTCTTCCTAATGTTATAATTTATCCCCAACAGTTGATCCATTTGTTGCAACAAAAATGTAATCTATTTCGGACAATTTAAAATAGGAGGAAGACCTGTTTGATTTGCTAAAACAGATGAGTTATCTTTTTCTATTTTTTTTGTATCTCCGTGATTAGCATTGGCCAATTTTGGCTTTTCAGGTGGATGTCACTGTAGAAGATACTGCTAAATATCATTGACAATATGCTACTCTTTTTATGGAAATATAGAGAAGAGACAACGCAGAAATCATATGCAAGCGACATTAAAGATCCATGACGACTAAAGTTGAATTTCATAGCACCGGATGAAGAACAACCTTTTCATATTGAGTAGATGTTTATAACTTGAGTCTGTCAAAGTAATAACCTCACCCCTCCTTAGAAATTATTGGCATAAAAAATTAAATTGTTGAGATCTGTACCCATAATAATTTTTTTACATTTCATTTATTTGTTAATTTATTTCATGTAATTTGTGAAGACTTTGATTTATTTTATTTTGTCTATGAGTTTTATTTTATCCTTAGATTTGAACTTATTAATTGAAATGGAATACTAGATTCAAATATTTCAACAGATAAGGTATCTGTTGCAACAGACAATATATCAGTTGAAAAATATAAAACAGAATTATACATATGTTGCAGCAGGTAGGTAATCTGTTGAAAATTATCAAACAGGTCTTCTCACCGTTGCAACAGATAGACTTAGATAGAAACATCAACAAAAAGCAATAGATGACAACCTATTACAACAGATAAACTATCTGTCAGAACAGGTAGAATATCTATTACAATAGATGGACAATTTGTTGCATTATAAAAATTCAACTTTCATTAGACATAAAAAATTGCCACTACATGTAAAGTGAAGTGACTTGAAATAAAAAAGACGGAACCCATCGACAGTGTTCATTTTAAACACCTAAAATAAAATAGACATCAAATGTGTCAGTTTGGTACTTTTTGTCCTGTTTGCAGCTCGCGTGTAATTCACGCAGCCAAGTCTCGTTGAAGCCCCATTTTTGCTGACTTGGCATCTAATTTGGCCCCTAACAATTATTTCCCCTCCATCGTCTTATATATTCATCTTCTTCCTAAAATTTAACCCTGAATTCCCAAATCTTCTTTTTCATCATCTTTTTTTTCACTATCTAAATTCTTCAAATTATTTGTCTTTGATTTTTTATATTTTTTTTTATTTTTTTCCAACTGAGCTTGAAAATGTTGAGCTCATCTTCTACTTTTTTTTGTGATAAAAATTTTTGATATTGTAAGTGTGGTCATGAAGCTCTATTAAAGACTTCTTGGACTCAACAAAATTCAAGTCGTATGTTTTTTTATTTATAAGATTTCAAAGGTAATATTTTTTTATTTAATTAGTTGATTAAGTATTAACTTATAATTATTTTGTAATTGTGGTCTTATGGTTTGTAGAAGTTGGGCGGATGTAATTACTTTGATTGGTATGAAGAACAACATCCTTCACAAGCAAATCGTGTAATCTGAGGTTTATTGAAGAAAGGTAAAGCTTTTGAAGAGAAACAAAATCAAGCAAGAAGATACTACATTGTTGGCGTTATTGCTACTAGTTTGGTGTTGTTGGGCACATGGATATTCAAGCTTAATTATTGAAGCTCTTATGGTGGTGTATTTGTATTTTCTACTGGTTTGGTGTTGGTGAGCACATGAATATTCAAGCGTAACTGTTGAAAAATATCAAACAGATTTAGACATATGTTGCAACATGTAGGTCATATATTGGAAATTATCAAATAGGTCTTCCCACTGTTGCAACAGATAAGACTTAGATAGAAACATCGGCATAATGTAACAGATGACCAACCTATTGCAACAGATAAACTATCTGTCAGAATAGATAGAATATATTTTACAACATATTGATAATCTGTTGTATTTTAAAAAATAATTACCACTACATGTATGTAAAGTATGTAAAGTGAAGTGACTTGAAATAAAAAATAATTATTTCACAGGCTCTTCTTTATACAAAACTCCAAGCATCCAGTTAGTACCCCATAATCCCAGACCTCTTGCATGTTTGCCACAATAATGTTGCATAGAAAAGTCATTGGCTCGGCCATTTCTATTTCGTTCAACAAACATTCAATATGTCTAAGAGCGTGAGACCCATACGCGACAACGATTTTATTTTTTGGAAGGTCCATGTCCTTATTTTGACTTTTAAAATCCCATGGTTGCTTCATCAACACTTTCGTTGGCAAATAATCCATCAGTTTATTCTGCATCAATAAGATGGGGAACAAGTCGAACAGTGGCTATATGTGGGTAAAAAAATTGGCCTCGTCCAAGGCAGGTAAGTTGCAGTCATAAACCTTGATCTTTCCCTCCTCGAGTGGTACCTCAACAACCCGATAATGTATTTCGTCCACGATCATGACTCCAAAAATCCTCTTTACCTCGGTCCAGCTCTTGCCATGTGGATTTGGCCTCTCCTCTCTAACATATTTTACTATTTTTTTTATCCCATTAGAACCCAAAAAGTAAGGAATCAAATCCCGCACCACCGGGAGTTGACGCTAGCTTACTGATATCATCATACCTATCCTTGAGATTCTTGTAGAAGTCGAAATTCATTATTCTATTGGCAGCATCATAAGCTTCCGAGTACGCTAATTGCCTGCCCCTCAAGAGGCAGAGAATTTCTTCAATATACTGTGATATAAGAAGTCAATTTTTAAATAGGTTAATAATTGTAAAGAAGAAAAACATAGTGGAAAGATACAAAGGATGGTCTATTTGTTGCAGAGGGTTTTCTAAATCTGTTCACAGATTATCTATCTAATGCAACTTATGCAAGAGATGGGTAATACATTGCAACTGAATCACCACAAGTTGTACCAGAATACACATATGTTGCAACAAATGACATATTTATTGCATAGCTTCTTCTTCATGGAGTAGATTAGAAGGCTAATTTAGGAACAGTAAACTTACCTTGTCCACGTACTACGTATACATATCTGTCATACTTCTGAAGTCTTGGACGGAAAAGGTATGGATGGGGTAATCTTGTGCGCCTTGCTTGGCATTCTTGGCCCGTCGCAGATCCCTCTTCTCTTTGGCGCTAAGTTCCACGTATATGTCCACCTTTTTTAATGTCCCTTGAACTTCAACAACTTTTGGAGAGAGAAGAGTTACAATTTTTTTGGATTTTTGATTGAAGAGTACTTGGCTAATCGCTCTTTTCTTCCTCCCAACTACCACTGTAGAAGTGTATGGCTCCCTCACCTTCTTGGATAGTATGACACCCCTCTTGTATTTCAATTACTCAACAACTTAAGCGATAGCCTCTATTTTTTCAAAGAGTTTATCCTGGTTGTCCTTGCATTCTTTGCATTTATAACGAGACCATGAGGATAAAGAGAGGTGAGAGGGATCGGTGTAAGGGTGAGAGGGACCTGTGAAAGGGGTATTTTCAAACATATTTATTTTTTCTTGAGCATCAGCATGCTCAACATCGTGATTGGCAGCAGCATCAACATACCTACCACCAACATCAACAACTCCATCAGTAATACCCTTAGAAGAAGCACCTGGATCTATTGTAGTAGGTTGGTAATGAAGAGCCTCAACATTAGGCAGACCTTGACTAACTGCTCTTTTTATGGCTGTTGCTCTATCCAATTCCATCTTTATTATGTAACGCCCCGAGATCCCATCCCGATACGTCACACGGCTCTTATAGACTCGAAGGACCACAAGCTAACCCTTTTCTGGTATCTGTACCTGTACACTACATACTATCTGAAGAAAATGTGGAAACTTGCCATAAAGTTCAACACATCTATACATACTAAAAACTAAAAACTGAATACTAATACATCCATCTGAAAAGCCTCTAAACTGTCTGAACTGTGGAGTTGATGGGACAGGTCCCCAACTAACTCCGTCAATTAAAAATAAAAAAAATCTAAAATAATAAAAGTAAACTGAGATCCGTCCTCAAAAAAAGAGGACTCACTGCTATTGCTGCTGACGGGGACTGAACTGCTGAGGATAATCTGTATCTTGTGCCTCTGAACCTATGGTGTCAAATAAAACATCATAGCACAAATGCATTAGTACAGGAATGTACCGAGTATGTAGACCAGGTTGGCTAATGCAAGGGCTTATGCATGCACAATATATAAACTGAATAATCATGAAAGATGCCGCATAAGAACACATACATGAATACATAGAACATGAACACAATCATGACAACTCTAGATACTGAAACTCGCATACCACTTTACTACAGACTGAACTCACTACTGATACTAAGATACTAAATCACTGACTCCTCTGATACAGATAACTGAGGATCTGGATGTGCTTACATCAAGGATTGTACTCTGAGCATACTGCTTTTGACTGATAGAATTAAAGATCAACTTTGCTAACAGATTATTCTAGAAGTGATTATCAATGATAAGAAGTATGATTATATCTGAATCTGACGACAAAAATATTTAATAGAAATTTAATACTGTGATTAATCCTATTTGGCGGCATATCTCTAAATATGATATCAATCAACTGTATATGTGACCAAGCCTATCTGTCGGGATGGTCCATGAATTAATGGAACTATCTGAGTTCCTCATAAAGATAGATAACTGTATCTGACAGTCCTGATTTCTAAAGATTAATTTTGAAACTAAGACTGAATCTGAAACTAAAACTGTAGGATGTAGTCACTTAACCGACATGCCCCAACCTACCACAGGTAGGGTTCAACCTCTACCTCCAATTGGGAAGATACCAATTTCGTGCCACGGGTAAGGATATTATCTTTGTGTGTATTATCTTTATGTGACCCTCATCTATCAGGTGCTCAAATGAGAGCGGTGAAGCCCTCATATAACAGGTCAAGCCACCTCATCTACCCTCATCTAACAGGTATGATGTCTCTAATCTACCCTCAACTAGTAGGTATGATGTCTCAACCTACACTGGATACGTAGTTCTGGAGTACAAAGATTGCATCTAAGAATCACACCCTCTACTAGTAGGTGAGTTCCCATCCTTGAGCTCGCTCGGTGCTAGTTTCTACTCCCAACTGAAAGACTCTGACTGAATTTGTAACTGAGCACAACTGAACTGAATATGATAATGATCATGTTTCTCAAAAGATCTAACTGAGTTACGCTGAGATTACTTAGTTCCGTATCTAATGGAAAAGACATTGAATCATAGTATCTGACTGACGATAAAGAGCTTAAATAGATTACTCAAATCACTTCTGAGATTAGAATTGAATCACTTGAATACTATTAGATCTGAGCTAATTTTAGGACTAAGGCTAGATTACTAGCGATACAGAGATTATAGAGATTTCTGTGATTACTGAGCCTTCTTAAGTTCCGTACTTGTCTGAGGATATAGAGTTCTATAGTTCACTGAGTTCTGAGAATCATGGCTCAATTGAAATTATTGAGAAACTGAAACGAGCTCTATACAACAGCTCTATTTTTGGGTATAAATACCCCCAGGACTCGATAGCATAAAAGTAAGCATTATCATTCATTCTTCATCACAAGCATTCATGCATCATCATAATCATTCAAGCATCTTCACAAGTAATTCAGGAATTATTCCATATGTTTATTTCCACAGTCATTAAACATCACCTCAAGCATTTAAAGATCTCAAACATCTATTCATCATTACAGTCGCCAAATAGTCACTTTAAGCATCTCGGAATCATAATCATATAATAACGTAGGGGAAACATGCTACTAGATTGTACTCCCTTCAACAAGGTTTCACCTCAGCTATTTCATACCTATATCGATCTTGACATGTGTTTGGATATCCCATGGCTTAAGGGGACTTCATACTATCATGTCATAACTTACTTGCTAACCACTTGGCATTTATTAAAAGCTTAACATATATCAAGAGCACATAATTGGGGAAATTTACAACCATCATATCTCGACTTGTTCACTAGGGTCTTTCAACAACCACTAGACATGATCGATTTTACACCTACTTGGAAATTTCATGCTATCTTGGCACATTTTACTCACTAAGGCATTTTATCAAACACTAGGTATGCATGGACTAGCTCAAAATTTGGGGTTTCCTATTCAACATACTATAGTGGACCTTATGCTTCACCTAAGCTCTTTATCAAACCTATGGGGAACGTTCTTTACTTATTCAACCATTTCTACACCTAAAAGTCATGAACACATCACATGGAAAAACAACTTCAAGAGGATCTATCACAAACATCACATGAATTCCACATACTAGGGTCAAAACTCATAAATTTTGTAGGCAAACATAAATCAAAATTCAACAACACATTAAACATCCATTTCAAATCATACAAATCATTAACAACTCATAAACGTAAAAATATTTTAGTTTTAAAAAGAGTTCTTGAGCTTCTTGGATGAAAGGGGCCCAAGAATCAACATCTACATACCTTAACCTTTGAAATTGGATGAAATTTAGTGCTTGAAACTTTATCCACACTTGAAATAAATAAATTCTTGAAGCCCACACTATTAGAAAATTGATTCTTAAAGAAACCTTGAAGAATTTATTGATGAATTTTGGAAGATTAGGGTTCTTAAATGAAACCCTAGATATTCTTGAGAGAATTGAAAAGGAAAATGATTGAATTAGGGTTTGAATAAGGGTCCTCATATTTATAGAGGCTAAAAAAAAGTGAGAAATTACCAAAATACCCTTGAAAAATGCCCTTGAATTGCTGGATAGGCCGTCACGAATGGTCGTTACAAAAAGGGTCCAAATTCTTGATTTTCTTCCCAGGGCTGACGACGTCGTCAGAAATATCATCAGAATGTGACGACGTCGTCAAAAAGGTCGTCAGAAACGTGATAGCCCGTCAGAAACGTCGTCACCATTTTCCAGCTTGACATGCTAGAATAAAATAGGAATAACTCTTTGCTCCGATATCTGATTTAGGAAAAATTGGTATCGTTGGAAAGCTAATTCAAATATATTTCATTTTATATATAGGATGTCACCCAGTTCTTTATATACAACGATTTATGGTCGATTGAAGTTGACCTAAATTTTTACGGTTACTAAAATTTGAACGATAGGAAAGTTTTCAACTCGACCATGAGTTAGGGGACCTGTATGATCTTAATTCATGCTCAAATAGATTCCCACATGATTCAAAGTGTTTCATACTTGGAAGGATATTTATGAAATATTTTGACTTGGATTTTTGCTTTACCAAATACGCTCTAAGGCTCAGACTGGAAGAGGATTTTGCGGGGCATTACAATTAAATCCACCGTTGGGTCTGCTATTGTATCAAAAAGACCTGGAGTAATAAAAGAAGTCATCCCCAACTCCTACTCAGTAGGCACAATCCATGGATGCACAACCTATAAAAAAGACAGATACATTTAAATCATATAATAATTTGCAGTTAGTTGGGTTACATATTAACAGAGATAACTTATGCAATAGATAATCTTTCTGTGACAACAGTTGATCTGAATGTCACAACAGATTAATAGTATGTTACATTAGATTATCCATTTTTTGCATAATTTGCAGTAGATGGGTAATCTATTAAGTCGGGTTCAGAGAACCAGAGCAACAGATAGTTAATCTCTTGCAAAATATGGATCGTTTGTTGCATCAGTTGTAGTATATGGGTATTCTGTTGCAACAAACAACCCATCTGTCGTAACAAATGGCACATCTATTTCAATATCTTTCTTTGATTCAAATTATTTTACTTGAAAGAAGATATACTGCATTATTTGGAGGGTTAAAGAGATCAGCCTTTTTAATTCTTATATTGCTCTTTCCAGCCAATCACCTAAGGATGCTTGAATGAGAAACCTCATCCGCGTAATCCTTGACCTATTTTCAGAGGTAAGGAAAGGCTTTAAATTCCCAAGCCTAAAAAATGTAAATAGGAGGCAAGCAAAAAAAATCATAATAATTATTCAATATAAATTAATGGATGAGTAAACAAATAGTGATTAAATTTATCATAAAAGCCCAAGGAATCCCATATAATATGATCGTCTTTAGGGATAGCTTTATCAGTAAATATTTGCCAGTAAAGTAGTAGCTGTCATATCCCCAGGGATAATTGTTGAATTTCTCAAAATCCTCAGTAATCTTTAACAAATCATTTTCTATGACTTTGTTGACGTCTCTTGCCAATATAACGGAATGAGTAAACTAAACTAAGAACAAATGCCCCCTGTAATGTTTTGGTATGATTTTATTCTTGAGATGTTTGATCAACTTATTGGCTTTGCACCCACGTCCAACAATGTCCAACAACTCATCTATTTTTTTTTTGCGTTTGTTGGTTTTGGTGGGTGGTCTGATTTTGGTGGGTGGTCTTTGAGACAACGCCTTACTACTATTTTATGGTGGTGGTTTGTCTGTCCTGCTTGCCTTGGACCTTTTACATAGTGTTTCCTTGGTGAGAGATTCTTTTGGATGATCGCAACTAAAGCCCGTCACTATGATAAACTCTTTCAGGCCAAAACAAACTGGCATGCCATAGTAGTTGATCCAGATTTCATCCATCTTTTTTCCCCTCCTTTGAATCTTTATCACCCCCTACGTACATAATTTTGCACTTTAGAAAACCATATACCATGCTCATTTAGAAACGGGCAGTGTGGTCCTCTGACGGCTCAAGAAAGTGTCCAAAGCAACTCTTCTGAAAAAGTCCGTCTATGTTTTCATTCTTCATAATATTTCTAAATTCGTCAAAAAGTTTCCCCAATTGATATTTAAGTACAAGATAACTAGTTAGTTCTGAAGGGTCGTCTATCGGCATCGTAACTTGAAAATTGTCAGTACTAACAGTTTTGATAGCCTCATACTGGGATTTCAATATTAATTCATACCCCATTGGTAAGGCATTATCATCCTCTTTCTTATTTTATTCTCCTTTCTCTTTTTGTTTATCTTCTTCTTCTTCCTCCTCCTCAGTTTTATTTTTCTCATCACCATCTACAAACCCTTGTCCATATCCTTCAACGTTGTTTTCCTCAGCTTCACTTTTCCTGGACTGATATTGTTCAGAAAGCTCATGTTTTACCTTAGGTGGTCAGAAGTTGATCCACTTTCACTTTATTTTCTTTTCGGAGACATGTTTTACCTAGAAACAATAGAAAAAGAAAAATTACATTATGATACAAGTCAAATGGCCACCTTAATTTTTGAAGACATGATTGGAGGTCATCATTTAAAGGCTCAAGACTTGGTCACCCCGAGGGCACAAGAATATGCAAGGAAGAGCCGTTTTGAGCACAAGAAAGGCCATGTGTGGAAGATTGCTTAGAGCATCGAAGAATTGAGGACTCACAGTTTTGGACAACACTTAATGGATCATGATTTGGTCATCTTCATTAAGGGTATTTTAGTCACTTCATTGGGTCCAAATGCACTCCATGGCCACCCCACCCTTTAAGGGCATTGTTGTCATTTTGCCTTGTCTTGTAATAGAATATAAATAGAACATTTTAGGTCTTTTTCTCATTAGTTGTTCATTGATGTAAGACTTGGAACATGAAACAGCTTTAGTTGTAGGGCTTGGAATAGCCACCACACCAAAATGAGGGCAACAGGTATGGATATCACTTGTGTTGTAATGTTGGCTTGAGACGTTGGTGTTTAGAGAAGGTAAAGTTCCTTTTGTGTCAACGTAGGAGTTAGGTTAACCTTTTTGTGTAGTGTTAAAGGTCCAAGATTACCATATTCTTGGATTCTTAAGATTATACCAACTAAGGTCTAACTATCTATCCATTTTGTTTATGTTGTAATCGTTTGTTTGTGTTCTTATAATTCAAATTCGTGACTTGTTATTCTTGTTCAATTGTTGTTGTTCTTAATCTTGTTGTTGTTAACATAGTTTTTTGTTAGCTTTTTTTAGGTGATAAACACATCAATACATTGTGTTCTTGTTGTTATTTGTTGAATTTGAGTGTAGTCTTCAAAATGGTTCTCGGATCTATGATCTTGTGGACTGATTTTGAAATGTGTTTCGTGTTGTCCTTGTAATTCTTGTATCATTTGGTATCAAATCCATCTTTGATTTTATTCTAACAAGATCAATCTTGGGCTTGAGAGTTGAAAAAAAATATCAAAAAAAAGAAGAGTTGAAAAACAGGAAAAAAAATTCTAGAAAAGGAGTAATCTGCCCATTCTTGTTGTTCCGAGAAAGTTGATGTTCTTGTTGTTGTCTTGGTCGAGACATGTTTCTTTGTGACTAGATATTGTAGTCTTTTGTTGTTTAAAGTGTTTCTAGTGTTTGTTTCTTTCTCACCAACACTAAAAAATATCCAAATCTAAGCTTGAACTTGAACTTGTTGATGTTGTTAATATGAACAAAGTGTGACTGATTTGATGTTGTTGTCATTCTAAGACTTGGCCGTGTTGAAGGCCTTGTTGTTGTGGAGTTGGGCATTGGAATTTGTTGTTGTTTTTGGAGAATATTGTTGTTGTTCTTGGTATTGTTATTGTGTTCTTGTTGTTCTTCACCCTTTTCATCTTTTGTTAAAACAAAAAGTGAACATTAGATCCACAAAGGGTGAAAGACCAAGTTTTAGTACTTGTTGGTAAAAGACTTGATCACATCACTCAAAAGACTTGACAACCACTTTTCACCTACTTTCCTTGATTTAAGGACCTTGTTTCAAGGAGAAAGTACCAAGAAGGTCAAGTCTTGTTCTGAACTTGAAAATGAAGCTCCAAGACCAAATTTCCCTCCATTAACCAAATCCACCATTTCCAAATTGTAGATTGGTCAAGACTTGAAATTGGAGAGTAAAATTTTGACAAAACTGAAGCCAGTATTGGACTGACACATCACTAAATTACTGTTCACAAAACAATTTGAGTTCAACTTTTAGATTTCTTAGTTTCATTTTATTGTTTCTTAGTTTCGTTTGTTGGTTTGAACACGAATTGACAACCGTGTAATCTCCTACTAGCTTGTTAGTTAGTTTTTGTGCCTGTTTGTTCGTGTTAGCGTTATTTTGTGATTTTCTTGTTTTTGAATCATAGAATTTCTTGGTTAAAGTTCGGACATTATTTCCTTGAGTCTTCAAACAAAGAATCCATTCCGACCAAGGAGTAGACTCACCCATCGACTCATCACGAACTACAAGCCGACTTGCAATACTTGTGAATCCAAGTGTAAAACGATCAAGTGTGTGAGAGTGTGGTGAGGTTGTTTCGAACTAACTTGTGTTTTATTTTTTAGACTTGTTCTTTTTTTTTAGGTGCAATTACGATGGAACTTGCGGCTCCAAGTGCTATTTTAGCAAAACTTGAAGCCATTACCCGTTAATGAGAAGGGATAAATGAAAGGTTGGATCATATGGGAGTTCCAAGGGAGCAAGTGGGCTACCTGGACACATGTCAAGATGAAGATCGTAGCTCATGTGAGCTACGAGGTAAAAATGTTATCCCCTACACTCATATGAACGTAGTTGCGATTTTACCTAGTGGAGGAGTGCATGAGTCTTCATTTTGTGATACTCTTGATATTGTTAGGTCACATGAGGACCAAACTCTTGTTGTAGGTACACAAGCACTAGTTGATCATTTAGATGACGAAATTGATTCTCCTGGTGAGAATGATTTGTGTCCATCTGGTTCTAACACTTACAACTTGACTAAGGTTCCATTACCAAGTGACGAGAGTATTCACACACTAGTTGACCCTTGTGAAAAACAAGGTGAGTCTACGTTGGTATGTGAATTGGCAACAACTAGTGAGGGTGAGCAAAATGATCAACCAGGCGTAGATGATCTTGATTTGCTTGAATATTTAGAAAACCTGAGTTGTGATTGTCTTTGTGAAGATGATTTTGATTGTGGACCTTTGGCTTCCCGTGATGGTTTGTACGTATGTGAGGACAACTCTTGTGAAAGAGAAGGTGGTATGTGCTTAGAAATGCCATCTACTTCGTCTTTATGTGTTTCTTATGTTGGGCATATTCCTAGTGGAAATTTTGAAACTAGTAGTAAGTGCATGCATGGGAACCCTTTATTTGAAGTTGACTTATGGAACACCTTTCTCAACCCTCTTTTAGTTCATGATATTTTCAATAGTGATAAAGAGGGCTTGCTTAATTTCGAGGATGACACCCTAGGAGAAAGTGATAGTGGCCGAAACCTAAGCCCTTGGTTACGTCTCTCATTCGATCCCGGTAACTTCTTAGGGTGTGAAGGATGGATAGTTGTTGGTCGGTCCACTTGTTTAAGTGATATTGTTATATATGTTAGGTGGACTTTACTTTCAATTAGGACACCACCCCTTGATGGTGATTCCTTTCGCCAACTCCTTTGTAATTTTTTTTCTAAGTCCCTCGTGATTATAACAAAGGGCGTGTGGTTATATCTCAAGTTTGTTCCTCCTTGGCATGTTGATGTTGTTTATTATACTAACTCTAACCCTCATGTCATGAGGATGTAGCGCTTGTTTGTCTTCTCTTTATTCTTGCAAGATTTGGATTCTAGGTCGAATCCTTTTTAAGAAGGGAAGGATGATACAAGTCAAATGGCCACCTTAATTTTTGAAGACATGATTGGAGGTCATCATTTAAAGTCTCAAGACTTGGTCACCCCGAGGGCATAAGAATATGCAAGGAAGACCCATTTTGAGCATAAGCAAGGCCGTGTGTGGAAGATTTCTTGAAGCATCGAAGACTTGAGGACTAACAGTTTTGGACAACACTTAATGGATCATGATTTGGTCATCTTCGTTAAGGGTGTTTTGGTCACTTCATTGGGTCCAAATGCACTCCATGGCCACCCCACCCTTTAAGGGCATTGTTGTTATTTTGCCTTATCTTGTAATAGAATATAAATAGAACATTTTAGGTCTTTTTCTCATTAGTTGTTCATTGATGTAAGACTTGGAACATGAAACAGCTTTAGTTGTAGGGCTTGGAATAGCCACCACACCAAAATGAGGGCAACAAGTATGGATATCACTTGTGTTGTAATGTTGGCTTGGGACGTTGGTGTTTAGAGGAGGTAAAGTTCCTCTTGTGTCAATGTAGGAGTTAGGTTAACCGTTGTGTGTAGTGTTAAGGGTCCAATATTACCATATTCTTGGATTCTTAAGATTATACTAACCAAGGTCTAACTATCTATCCATTTTGTTTATGTTGTAATCGTTTGTTTGTGTTCTTGTAATTCAAATCCGTGACTTATTGTTCTTGTTCTATTGTTGTTCTTCTTCATCTTGTTATTGTTAACATAGTTTGTTGTTAGCTGTTTTTAGGTGATAAACACATCAATACATTGTGTTCTTGTTGTTGTTTGTTGAATCTGAGTGTGGTCTTCAAAAGGGTCCTCAGATCTTTGATCTAGTGGACTGATTTTGAAGTGTGTGTCGTGTTGTCCTTGTAATTCTTGTATCACAAAATAATTGATGTATGCTTAAATTTTAAAAAATATATTCAAACACCACCAATACCAACACCACCAACCAATGCCACCAACACCAACACCAATACCAACACCAACACCAACAGCCACCACAAACACCACCAGTGCCACCACGATGAGCACCAACACCATCACCACGACCACCAACACCATCCAACAATACCACGATTGTCAACGGAACACTGCGATAAACACTAGGGTTTTCTCGGGTTATTCCTACTATTTTACCATCAAAACTAAAAATTAAAAATCCATTCTCGAAGATAATACAACTAAAAGTATTCTTTTCATCATTAACTTAAAAGCCCTAATTTTTAGAAAAACTAATAAATATAGAACTCTTCTTGAACTTTGTTACCTACAAAGACAGAGAAAACGACAGATACAAGCAAGAATGAAGTCAAAAATAACACCTATATGGTAAAAAATGGGAAGAAAATTGATCTGTTGTGAAAGATTGAGTAGTTGTTATTTGTATTGCTAAGAGAGAGAAAAGAGTGAGAACTCAAGATTTGAAATGATGAAACACTTTTCCCGCAAATGGATGATTTGTATGGGTTGATTTGTATTTTGGAAAAGAATGACAAGTTTTGAAAATATAAATTTGGTCCGAATTGATCTTAATTATTTTAAAAAAATTTAAAAGTTATCTGTATCTTTTAATCGTCTCATCATAATAAAGTGTATTAAGTTCAATTGGAACATTGATGAATTTTAGATATTAGCTGGACAATGAGGTAATTAGAATTGTTTCAACTCAGAGTGATCGATTGACGACTCAGGTTGGGAGGAACGCAATACCAACATCATGCAATTTCCAAAGACTCACTTGAAGTTGCAGTTGACCCTATGACCTCACCCCTAGTTCTAACTAAATCAATTTAGGTATTAGCTTGACAATAAGGTAATAAGAATTATTTCAACTTTGAGTGACCGATCGACGACTCAGGTCAGAAGGAACGCAATACCAACAACATGCAATTGCCAAAGACTTAATTGAAGTTGTAGTTGACGCTATGAACTCGCTTCTAGTTCTAGCTAAATCAATTTAGGTATTAGCTTGATAATGAGGTAATAGGAATTGTTTTAACTCAGAGTGATTGATCAATGAATCAAGCTGAGAGGAACACAATACCAATATCATGCAATTGTAAAAGACTCAATTGAAGTTGTAGTTGACCCTATGAACTCACCCCTAGTTCTAGCTTAATCAATTTAGGTATTAGCTTGACAATGAGGTAATAAGAATCATTTCAACTCAGAGTGATCGATCGATGACTCAAATCAGGAGAAACGCAATACTAACACCATACAATTACCAAAGACTCAATTGAAATTGTAGTTGACCCTATGAACTCAGCCCTAGTTCTAGCTTAATCAATTTAGGTATTAGCTTGACAATGAGGTAATAAAAATTGTTTCAACTCAGAGTGATCGATCGATGACTCTAGTCGAGAGGAACGCAATACCAACATCATGTAATTGCCAAAGACTCAATTAAAGTTGGAGTTTACCCAATGAACTCACCCCTAGTTATAGCTTAATTAATTTAGGTATTAGCTTGATAATGAGGTAATAAAAATAGTTTGAACTCAGAGTGATCGGTCGACAACTCAGGCCAGGAGGAACGCAATGCCAACATTATGTAATTATCAAAGACTCAATTGAAGTTGTAGTTGACCCTGTGAACACACCCCTAGTTTTAGCTAAATCAATTTAGGTAATAGCTTAACAATGAGGTAGTAAGAATCGTTTCAACTTAGAGTGATCGATCGATGACTCATGTCAGAAGGAACGCAATACCAACAACATGTAATTGCCAAAGACTCAATTAAAGTTATAGTTGACCTTATGAACTCACCACCAGTTCTAGCTAAATCAATTTAGGTATTATCTTGACAATGAGGTAATAAGAATCGTTTCAACTCAGAGTGATCGATCGATGACTCAGGTCGGGAGAAACGCAATACCAACATCATGCAATTGTCAAAGACTCAATTAAAGTTGTAGTTGACCCTATGAACTCACCCCTAGTTCTATTTAAATTAATTTAGGTATTAGATTGACAATGAGGTAATAAGAATTATTTCAACTTAGAGTGATCGATCGACGACTTAGGTCGTGAGAAATACAATACCAACATCATAAAATTTCCAAAAACTTAATTGAAGTTGTAGTTGATTGTATGAACTCACCCCTAGTTCTGACTTAATCAATTTAGGTATTATATTGATAATGAAGTAATAAGAATCGTTTAAACTCAGAGTGATCATTCGATGACTCAGGTCGGGAGGAACGCAATACCAATATCATGTAATTTTCAAAGACTCAATTGAAGTTGTAGTTGACCATATGAACTCACCCCTAGTTCTAGCTTAATCAACTGAAGTTGTACTTGAACATATGAACTCAATTGAAATTGTATAAAAATAAATGTTCAGCTTATTGCAACAGATGACTTATCTGTTGGAATTTATCAAACAGATTAAGTCATCTGTTGTAATAGATTAACTATCTGTTGTAAATTATCAAATAGGTGTTTCCATCTATTGCGACAGATGACTGAGCCATTGAAAATCTTCAAACAAAAATTATCATCTGTTGCAAAGTATGACTTATATGTTTTAAGATCTTTTTTTTATTTTAAAGCAATTTTCTAATTTCCTATCAGAGATAAAAAAAAAGGATAAAATACTAAAGCGGTAAAATATATTACCGTCTCAGATCGGGCAGAACGTAATACCAGCATCATGCAATTTTCAAAAACTCAATTGAAGTTGTAGTTGACCCTATGAACTCACCCCTAGTTCTAGCTTAATCAATTGAAGTTATAGTTGAACATATGAACTCAACTAATATTGTATAAAAACAAAT
This sequence comes from Capsicum baccatum var. pendulum, assembly GCA_030864225.1. Classification (NCBI taxonomy): domain Eukaryota; kingdom Viridiplantae; phylum Streptophyta; class Magnoliopsida; order Solanales; family Solanaceae; genus Capsicum; species Capsicum baccatum. Next base: position 85,403,742 of record CM061550.1, read on the forward strand.
GTTCAGCCTGTTGTAACAGATGACTTATCTGTTGGAATTTATCAAACAGATTAAGTCATCTGTTGCAATAGATTAACTATTTGTTGCAAATTATTAAATAGGCGTTGCCATCTATTTATACAGATGATTGAGCCATTAAAAATCTTCAAACAAAAATTATCATCTGTTGCAAAGTATGACTTATATGTTTTAAGATCTTTTTTTTAATTTTATTTTAAAGCAATTTCTTGTCCGAGATAAAAGAGATAAAATACTAAGGCGATAAAAAATATCACTTAGATAACTCAAAAATCTTCTCATTGAGTCGTCTTATCTTGTCTTTTAAATGTCACCATCTCATCATGCCCCTTAAAGTTATTAATGAATATTTAAAACTCATATCTAGAATTCTCTCTCCTTCAGCTATAAATTAACTCAACTCATCTCTTTTATTTATTCAAAACTCTCTTTCTTTCCTCTTTGAGGTAATCACAATCGTCTCTTTTTTTCTCTCTTTTCTCTCCTCTTTCGCATGAGGATCCTTTCGAATCTCAACTGATCAATATCTTTTCTCGACTGAAATGGGTGTTCTGATCCCTTTGCTTTTTTGACATTGCAGGTATGGTTCACTATTTCTCTTTTCTTCTCGTCTTCTTCTTTATATGTTATTTAAATTAGATATTTACATATGTTGTTATTATTGATTTACCCATTACTAGTTTCCTATTTATTGATAAAATTGAAGGAAAGGTGAATTTTAAGTCTTGAATAAACGAAGCGTTGTTTTTATTAAAATATGTGAAAAAAGTCATCTGGAGAACTTATGAAATCTTGTTGTCAGTATTATTTTTTTATGTCTTTTGTTTGTTACTTTGGTGGTGGTGTTGTTAGGGGTGTTGGAACATGTGGTGTTTGTGTTGTTGATGGTTTTGGAACATATGGTGTTATTGTTTTTATTGATGTTGTTGTTGATGTTCTTGGTGGTGTTGCAATAGTTTTCTCAACTGTTCCAACTGATGAATCAGTTATTGGAACAGATGAAGCAACTGTTGGAAGAAATCAAACCAGTAGCAAGGTTGGTTTGATTTATTTCAACAGATAGCCCATCTGTTGCAACATGTCATCCATCTATTGCCACAGATGCGTCACCTGTTGCAACAGAAGACTCATTTGTTGAACAGATTGAGAATTTGTTACATCAGATGAGTCATCTGTTGATTCATTCAATTTTGCATTATTCTTTTGTAATGTTCTTTTTGTTCTTCTCTTGTTTGGCATCAAATATTTTTCTCTTGTTCGCAGATGAAAAAAAGTGAAACTAGATCAAATTTTGCTCGACCAGCATTAAAGGCTAGAGTAAAGATGGGTTTGGAGGAATAAGCTGCTTGCAGATAGAACCACTTCATATGTGGGAGGTATGTATTAGCGATCAACTTATCGTGAAAAAACACATCCATACACTGATTTTGTGAATGTTGGTTCTTTACCTATTAGGCGTTAAACTTTCAAACAAGATATGGCATTTTACAGTTAAGATTGTTAGATTTGAACTGGAAAGGCTGAGAGACCAAGTAGGTGGATTCAATACCCTGATACGATTCAATAAAGATTTTACTAATGTTTATCTGTCAAGTTTGGAGAAGGGTTCAAGTTCTTGGTGACGGTGTAAACATTTAAATAGTAATTGAACTAATGTTAAGGATTTAATAGACTTTTGAAAGGCCTCCGAAGCCTTGCACTGCAACAAACAAGAATGAAAAACCAGTAGAAATTCCCCTGGTCCAAATTTATATGGATGGGTTGCTCGAGGAGACTATTATACAAAAGAGGGTGATTGAAAGAATACCGTGCAGGAGGGGGGGTGGAGAAGACCATATATCAACTCAGGCCTTATTAAAGAAGAAACACATTGTAGGAAGGAAAGTGTAGCGAAAATAGCTGATGAAATTGACATAAAAAATGAAAAAATTGAATGAGCTGTAAATGTGAAAGTGTATCCAAAAATGAAAATCCATCAGTCTATTTTGAAAAGAAAAATGCTGAAGTGGATTTGAGTTGTGCACTTTGTTAGGGGACTGCAACTAGCTAGCGTGTCCTGAATGAAGACCCACAAAATGCAGGACCAGAACTCTAAGGTTTCAGCTTTACGAGCATCGATCATGGTAAGATTGTCGATCAGGAACAAAACCTGAACCAACAACTCCTAAAGTAAAAATAAGGGATCAAGCCAAGGTGGCAATTTCTCAAGTTAACCTTGCATCCCATGCCTTCTGTTTATGGCTTTGGTCTAGTCAACGGCAGTAGAAACAATAAGGCATGGGATTTCTGCCCAACTTCATACATTTTTATTTCTACTGCCATTGACCTGATCAAAACCACAAACAGAAGGCGTGGGATGCAAGTTAGACTTCAGAAATTGACGCCTTGGCTTCATTTATTTTTACTTCTAGAGTTGTTGGTTCAGGTTTCATGCTTGAGTGAAAATCTTACCAATCCTCTGTACTTGCCAAGATGTTTACTTAGAATTTTGGTCCTGCACTTTGTGGGTCTTTATTGATGCCACGCTCCCTAGTCACAGTCCCTAGAAAAGTGTCCAGATCTAGTCCTCTTACAAAATTTTATTTTTCAAGAACAACTAGCGAATTTTAATAGTTGGATACACTTCCACATTTGAAGCTCATTCAGTTTTTTCATCTCACAAGTCAATTTCGTTGGCCAGATTCGCTAGAAGTTCCTTACTTGCTTCCTTGTGTTTTCTCTTAAACAAGATCTGAGATGATATATGGTCTTCTCCACCTCCCCCTTCCCGCACCGGTATTCTCCCAAGCACCTTCTATTGTATAATAGTCTCCTCGAGCAACCCATCCATATAAATTTAGACCAGGTGAATTTCTATTACTTTTCCATTTTTGTTTGTTGCAGTACGAGGCTTCAAAGGCCTTTCCAAAGTCCATTGCACCATTAAAATCAGTTCAATCACTATTGGATATTTACACTGCCATCAAAAACTTGAACCCTTCTCCAAACTTGACAGATAAACATGAGCAAAACCGTCATTAAATTATAAAAGGTTACCGATACTACCGTCTTGGAACTCTTCGGCCTTATCAATTTGCACTTATTAAACCAAACTGTAAAACATATGATTTTGTTTGAAGGATCAATGTCTAATCGATAAAAAACTACATTCACAAAATCATTGTACTTTATATGTGTCTGTCACGATAGCCCGGTCAATAATACATAACTCCCACGCATGAAAGTGGATTCATTTATCTGCACGCACCTTATTAGTCCTACCCGATCAATGTCAAACAGTGATTATTCTTCATTTTCAATCGTTAAGTAGTGTACAAGACTGCGGAGGTTCAAAGGATAACCATCTTCAATGTCAGATGACTACTTGCCCGTCAAGAAAAAACAAGTGCTACAAGTCATGACTTTTCCCTTTTTTTGTTATTTTTAAATATGTTTATATAATAAGTCACCAATTTGGATTAATTAAGGTATGTGATGACTATTAAAAAAGAGGTAGATAGTCCATTTATCGCAACAGATAATCTATATGTTGCAACAGATGTCTCATCTGTTGCGGCAGTAGGTTATCTGTTGTGACAGATGGATGATCTGTTGCACCAGCTCAATAATAACTGTTGTTATTAAGTCTCAAACCATTTTTAAAAAGGTGAGAAGTTTGAACGTAAAATAAAAATTTGCGACTTTTCACAGAAAATAAAAAGCTATCAGTTTGAATGTAATTAATATAATGGAGCTGAACAGTCGTGCCTTTTTGCCTAACACATTCAGATTCAATCCTCGATAAATAGGTCCCTCCTTAATCTTCATTCTACTCTACTTTTATTTATTTCTTGCATTTTATCTTTTTGTATTACATCTTCAACCACTTCTATTCAAAGAGCATATTTCTTTCTCGTTGAGGTAAGTTTTTTGTGTAAATATACAGTTGGTAGTATACGTTGTATTACATTTGGACTCTTTTTTTTACTTTTGTGTTTACGTTTTATGTTAATTCATGTGTGTTCTAGATATGGCAGATCCTGTTTGGGATATTGCTATTCTACGCGACACGGTGGGAGAACTTCAGAGGCAGGTTAACGACCAGTAGAAGGAGTTGGTCGTTATGAGAGCAAGGATGTTCAGAGAGATACAGAGGCTGATGAGGGCCCTGCTGCTACCAGTTGACGATTCTTCGGCTGGCAATAATAATGATGATGATGTTGTAATAACAATTAGAATGTATTTTTTATTTTAGCCTATGTATTTTAATTTTTCTATATCGTATCTATACCTAATGTATTTTATTTTTCACTTAATGAAAATTTTATTTTTGGTCTACTTTGGCTTTTTAATTCTTATTTAATTTCCATTCTGTCTATTTCTTCTTCTAAACGTGGCAACATGTTGACGGTTAGAGGTAAGGAGCAATTTTGAATCCAGTAGCAATAACAATTTTGGATTTTGAGTTCTTTCAACAAATGGACCATGTGTTGGAACAGATTGGTCATTGATTGGGTTTATGTCAACACATTATCCACTATTGCGACAGATTTCTCATCTTTTGGAGGAAAAAATTCCAGTTTGATGAACTGTATTGTGTTCTTCCACCTAATGTCCATCTGTTGCAACAGATGGATAATTTTTTAAAAATAATTTTGTGGTCTGCTGTATTTAGTTCATATTTCGCCTCTTTTTATTGATACATAAATTATTAAAAAAGATATTTTATATAATAAATGATAATATTTACGTTCACAACAATGAGTCAAATATATAAAGTCCACAACAAACAACAACACAAGTTTTTGCAATTACAATGATCATGGTGGATTACGATCCGGGCATGTAGTTCTTTTGTGGCCAACGCTCTTACATATGGAGCACTTGTTTCTTCTTGATGGAAATGATTCTCCGACTCCACGCCTCCTCTTATATGACCTTTTTCCCATTTTTATAGTACTTGGGTCAATATATGGAGGGGTATTAATCTCTCCAAAAGCTCTGCAGGAACAACCTAAGATTCTTCGGGAGGCACCAGAGTAATATGCCCATTATATCCCATTGTATATTTTTTCACCAACTAATATGGAGAGGAGTACTCATAAATTTTAGTTCCATAGTTTGCACTGTATTGAGCTTGAAGCGTTGCCATGTAGACAGCGTATTGTGTCCAAGTCAAAAACTCTGCAAGTACAAGATCTTGTTTGAAGATCGATCGTGGCAACATCACCATGACCGTTGATACTAAACTTGTAATCTGCTATTTAATGAGATAATAACATATTCCCCAGATAGATTTTTGTTAATATTACTTTTTCTACTTTTAGAACAAATGGGGTTCCTGGGTCCTCGTACTCCACACGCATTTCGTGAAAAAATTAGCCATACTTCTTGTTTATTATTTCAAACAGAGCCACGATGGAAAATTCTCTTCCATCAACAAACAATGAGTTCACTGATTCAGCTATGTTTGACGTCATAATATTACATCAATACACAAGAATCACTTAGTACGATATCATACTAAACTTGTAACTCAAAGAAGATATTAAATTCATAAGAATATACCTATTTGTCGGATAGAATGCCCGAATCTATCTCTCAAAACCAACACATACGAGATGTTCTGCTGCCTTGGGATGCATATCCGTTATTTGATTGAAATGGTCTAAAAACTCCTCTCTACTATATGTTTTAGCTGCTCTATAAAAAAGGGTCCGACCCTTTCATTGTGAAAGTTAGTCTGAATGTTCTCTTCAAGATGCCTGATGCAACAACCAAAAGAGCTGAAGTGAAGAAAATTGAACCCATGTTTGAAATACTTGGATGCCTATTCGAAATAAAGCACAACTCTTCAGTATCTTCAATGCAGCGTTGCAATTGTTCAAGAAAATATACATAAGAGGCATCACATTCCTTGTCTACTACACAAAAAGCGACAAGAAAAATGTGATTCTCTGCATCTTGCACCACCGCCGATAGCAGAACTCCATTATACGTGCTCCTCAAGAATATACCGTAGACGGCTATGCCTTTTCTCAAATGTCGAAAACCTTGAATCCAAGCTCCATAGGATACAAAAAATTACTTGAACCTTACATTTTCATCAACATGCAATGTTGTCTTACTTCCTAGATTTGTGGACTCAAGCATGTAACGATAGGCATCGAGGACTGCATACCCATGCTCGTGTGTCCCCCTAACCATGTCCTTAGCAATCCCCATGATCGTATATATCTTCTAATAACTGACCAGGACACCCAATTCCATAAGGAGTTGATTGGCCATAACCCTTGTAGAAGGGCCTTTGCCATCAGAGAATTTATTCTTGAAATATTCAACGAGGACCATTGTCGTGGCGTGAGAATTTTGGCCCGAAATATGCTCTGAACCACATGTATGATACTTTTTATGCTTATGAATAAGAATCTGTCAAAACATAAGTACTTTACCGCTCTCAACCACTACTTGCAGTTCGGATTAGCACATTTGTAGCAAAAGGCTTTGCTCGAATTAATCACCTTCATTATTCTGAAATCTTTTTTCAAGCAAGAAATAAACAAAGTAGTAGATAGTTCTTTTTTGTCCTTGAATGACATTCTCTTGTAAAATTTGGTCTCATCGTCTGGACTATTGCCAGACTGTGTCGATCAAGAAAAAATGCCCACCGTATTGGTCACATCAACGGGCGTAGGTTTTTTATCATCATATGAAATTTTCAAACTAGATCATCCAACCTATCATAAAAAATATCTTATTATTGTTCTTCTTCTATATTATGGTTCTAATTCTGTCTCGTCTTTTCAACCACGTACACCCTTAACACCGGCCTTGATGAATCACTAAGATAAGCACGCAAGCGAACCTGATCGGTTATCTTGAAAGGTAGTACCCTCTGATTTTCAAAGGAGTTATACATGTAGCTGATGACGAGTTCTTTCGGTTGATAATTCAGTCCACAATATCTGATGATTAAGTTCACAAAATCATCATACAAAACCTCTCTTTGGACTGTCATAGCTATCGTCTCTAGTATTTCACCCTCCTTCCAATGCCATACATGTCGATTGCTCTTCTTAATCCACTGACCATGACAATCCACCCCTATTGTTATTGATTCTTCCATTAGTGGTACCTAGATAAAGTCATTTGTTAGAAAAAGTTAATAGTGATTTCATAGTGTCGTAACATGAATCCCAACAGATATGTAATCTGTTGCAACAGGTAAGTGATCAGTCATAATAGATTACTTACCTGTTGCGATTTATGTTATGCTCTTGAAGCTGATTTCAACAGATGAGTCATCTGTTGTAATAGGTGAATCATATGTTGCAATAAACTATACATTTGTTGCAACAAATGACTTATCTATTGGAATCGAGGTCAGGTTCTGTTGCAACAGGTTATTAATTTATTACAACAGATATTTATTCTGTGGCAACATAAGACACTTCTGTTGGAATCGAGTTCAGGTTCTGTTGCAACAGGTTACTAATCTGTTGCAACAGATATTTACCCTGTTGCAACAAATAACTAGTCTATTGTAGATGACCCATTTATTCAATTCATGTTACTGCACTATATAACCATAAACATGAATCCAACATATGTCTTCCGTTGCAACATATGGTTCATCTGTCGCAACAGATAATTGGCCTGTTTAAACAGATGTCTCTTTTGTTGCATTCATATTCGCGTGCTATCTATTGTTGAAAAAATAGCACAATAACAGTTACTCAGATGACAAATTCAACTAAAAATTATAATTTGACTTACCAAAGTCTCTTGTGATGTAATGCCAAAGTGGAAAGTGATGTATGAAACAAAATTTGACCTAAGACATCGGTCAAATAGCAACAGTAGTGGTAACAACAACAACAACAATGGTCAACAAGAAGAAGATGAAGATGATGATGAAGTAGAAGATGATGATAATGAAGCAGAAGATGATGCATAAAGCAGCAACAACAATGAACAACAAAAACCCCAAAGATAGAAAAAACAACAATGAATGAAAAGAGAGAAAAACACACTTTTTTTCTCCTCTGTTTCCCGTTATATTGGGTAAACATTTGAATCAAAGTGTAAATTTAAAAACTTGTGGGCTATTCTCAAACTTACCCAACTTTCTTAATCCATAATAAAGTAATTGTCACCTACACTCAATTATTAAGACTTGAGTCACCTACACCTCATTTCAAATTCTTTTGTCACTTTTAGCTCAAAGCCCCCACTTTGTCAATGTCTGATAAATATTTTTAGATATTTAATGAATATTTTGTATCTATAATTTGAGCAAAGGTATTTGAGTTTTTTGTGAACCAGCAAGTAGCACTTTGTATCTGTTCCTGACCCGTCATGCAACCCTCATAATATTTTCCTATATTATATATAAATATTTTTAAAATAATATTTTTTATTTATTTACTAAACATTAAAAAAACCAATAAAATCACTTATTTTCAAGAAAACACTAAGGGTTTGTTTGAAAAGTCTGGGGATTGAATTTGGTGTTATTGAGTGTTATTACATAATTTGGTATGTTTGGTTGGTCAGTTAATTATTTGATCAACAAGTCATTTGGTGTAATTTGGTAGGGGTAATTAAGCTCTCCAATTCACAAGGGAAGTTGTGAATTGATAGTAATTACATGATATAATTACAAGTGGGTTACTTTTTAGTTTTTATTTTTATTTCTATTTCTATTTCTATTTCTATTTTTCTCTTTTAATTTATTTTTTATTTCTATTATTTTAATTTTTTAAATTTTAGTCGTTCTAATATTTTTTAAATATATTTTTTCAATTTACATTTCATTTTCTTCTCATTTTTGAACCTTTGCTCCTTGCGATTTCATAAAATTGTTTGTATTATCTATTTTTTATAGATATTTTATGTTTATTTTCTCGTTTAGTATAATTTGTTAATATTCTAAATTTTAAATTAAAATAGAATTCATTGTTCAATAAGGTTATAAAGTTACAATTTTCTTTTCTTTTGAATCATATTTATGTACGTTATGTTGAAATTTGACATAAGAATATTATGTTAACTTTTTTATTGAATTTGTGTTTTATTTCCAAATTCAATTTATTTGTACTACTAGCATTGACTTGATATTTCACATTGCAAGTCATTCATTTTTTAGTTAGAATTGATTGATTATTTTTTTGTCAAATATTTTAATAATTATGTATATAGTATTATAACGGTCCTTATTTGTCTAATATATATTTTTCATTTTTGATAATTAAATTTTATATTAAAAATTTAATATAACCATGTAATTACATTGTGGCAAGCAAACATGTCATCCTAATTATTAAGTTGTGTAATTACTAGACCGATAATTGAGAAAAGACATCAAACCCCCCACCCCACCCCCCCGAACTTATCGCCAAAACTTACTTTAGACCCTAAACTAATCGGGCAATTATTAACCCCCCTTAACAACTTTCAAGTGAATTAAATTCACCCCCAAAATCAAAATTCCACTCTCACGATGGAGAGTGCACTACACACGCGCTATGTCATTGCCAAATCAGTGCCATATCATTTCAACGTAAGAAATTATAATTTTTTTTAAAGCAATCCCCCACACATGTTATTTTTATATATTTTAATATATATATATATATATATATATATATATATATATATATATATATATATATATATATATATATATACTATTTATATATATATAAAGTATATATATTTTTTAGAATATATATATATATATATATGTATGTATGTATGTATGTATATAATAAAAATAAAAAAGGAAATCTCTTTCTTCTTCACCCACCCCACCCCCACCCCCCCACCCCCCACCTCCATTGCCACCCATATCATATCGCAACAACACCAAAAATTTCACCATTAACATAAGATTTCACTTTCACATTAGCAATTAGCACCATTAACATAAGATTTCACTTTCACATTAGCAGTTAGCACCATTAATCACATTCATCTGCCACCATTAACACACCATGTTTTCCGACGTCTACTAACACTTTCCTTCAATTTCAATTTCATTCCAATTTTTCATATCCACAAAGATAAACGAGACTCCCTTCAATTTCAATTTCATTCCAATTTTTCATATTCACAAAAATTATATATATTCTGATGGGTGTGTCTATTGTGAAGAGAAAAAAAATGAAGTCTCGATCGTGATGGGTGTGTCTATTGTGAAGAGAAAAAAATGGATTCCTTTGTATTCAATGGAAAATTGGCTTGTCTGTTCCTTGAGAGTGTATGTGCGCATTTTCGGTGAGGTGGGTGTTTTCCGGTGATGTGTGTGCCTACTCCGTTCACTGTGTGTATGTGTGTGTGCACAGTGTTCTGTGGAGAGAGGAAAAAGAAAAATATGGAGTCTCCGATCGTGATGCGCAGTGTATATAGTACTACATATAAGGGTTTTATATTACTTGAATTAATGGAGTACGATATCACATTTTCAATGCCTAATTTTGTTAAAAAAAGTCAAAGCATCTCCATGAACACCAACTAATCTTTTGATTCTTCCAACTTTAATCTTGTTTCTTGTGATGACAATTTACAAATAATGCACCAACAATGTGTTGGGGGGTGGGGGTGGGGGTGGGGGGAGGGGTTGAAGAAGATGAAGAAGTGATGAAGATGTTTTTAATGAAGAAGTGAAGAAGATGAAGAAGTGATGAAGATGTTTTTTTTATATATATATATAAAGAGAATTTGTAAAATTTAAAAGGTGGGTCCCATATTTTTTCACGTTTTTTGGGTCATTCACTCGCAGCTTTTTTAAAAAGTTGTCACGTCAGTAATTTGGGTGGCAAAAATTTTACTTGAAAGTTGTTAAGGAGGTATATAATAGCCCGATTAGTTTAGGGTCTAAAATAAATTTTGGCTAGAAGTTCAGGGAAAAAATAATGTATTTTCTCCTAATAATTACAACTATTAATTACCTCAATTCCAATTATCAAATGACTTTCGTAATAGATACTAATACCAAATACACCCTAAAAGGAGGAAAGTTAGGACAAAATGTCATCGTCCGGTCTAGAGCAAAACACTTTACATTATTTTATTTTGAATTTATGAATATCAAATTGCATTTTTATAATAATAATTTTTTATATGTCAAATTTCTATGAATTAACAAATAAATGAGAATGAAATGAGTACAATTGATTATGAAGTGAAATCAAGGGAAGCTCAAGGCTGACGATAGTGAAGTATAAATAATTTTTTTTATCATGATATATCAAAATATTTTTAAACTTTAAATTAAACTACCCAAATCTTAATACTAATAAATAATATAGAGAAAATATCCAATTAACTCCTGAAGTATATCTAAAAAGGTTATGATACACCTCAACTTAAACGGGGTTTTATTACCCCTGAACTAATTAAAAGTGTAATTTTGACATTCTTAGTGCCTACGTGGTGCATGTGTTGTGCCATGTATGTGCCACGTAGGCATCACGTAGGCACTACGTGTGTCAAAATTACACGTTTAATTAGTTCAGGGGTAATAGGACCCCCTTCAAGTTGAGGTGTGTCATAACCGAGGTGTGTCATAACCTTTTTAGGTATAATTCAGGGGGGTAATTGAGTATTATCTCAATAATATATTTATAATAACATCCAAGATATTGGATTGAAAATATATGATTAACGTCTTATTAACTTGAAATAATCCTTACTATTATAAATAAAATATTACACTAAATTCAATAATTATGAAAAAAAATTGAAAAAAAAAGTCACACTAATTCTTTTATTTACTATGTATATGTATATTTTTAAGGCCTCATATTAAAATTTAGATTTAGGCCACCCATTTTATTAAGATACCCTTAAGTGAAACAAGATTCTTTTAATTGTTGACACTTTTATATTATAGAGCAAAATAGAAAACTTTATGAACTAATAACAATATACAGTAATTTGGCAACTGGGGTATTCATCAATATGTTCATTACGATTTTAAAAAATTGGCTTTGATATTTTTGGATTTTCTTCTTGAAAAAAAGTAATTTATATCGAATGAAATTCCAAATGTTTTAACTTTTCTTTTTTCGATTTCAGTTATAGAGTTGAATAACTTTCTTACTATCCCATAACATATTATTTCATCAACCAAACGATTAGGGGTGTTCTTCAATATGTTCATTACGATTTTAAAAGATTTGGTTTTGATATTTTTGAATTTTCTTAAAAAATGCAAAATATCATATCAAATAAAAATCCAAATATTTTAATTTTTCTCTTTTCAATTTCAATTATGAAGTCGAACAAATTTCTCATTATTCCTTAGGCGAAATGATCTAGTAGACTCTTATATTTATTCGAGTTTATAAAGTGAACACTTTTATTTAGTCTTTTGTCATTTGAATCCCTCAACTCATCAAAATACAATATTATAAACTCTTTTGATGCATATGTGGCATTAAATTATTGAGGTGAAAAAATGTGTGCAACATGCATTTTTTAGGCAAGTGAAAAAAATATTTAAAAAAATTTTAAAAATAGTAAATTAAAAAAAATCCCACTTTCTTCTCTTTTTAACCCTTCCCTATCCCCCCGCCCTACACCCCCCAGCGGCCCCAGCAACCATTCCCCGCCCCTTGCCCCCCGCCCCCCCAAACAGAACCACCTCCCTCTAATTTTTTTTTTCTTTCTTCTTCTTTGTCATCCCCACCACGTCTCCCCTACCCCAAATCCACCCTCTCCAATTATTTTTCTTTCATTTTCTTTGTTAGCGCCCACCCGGCTGCACCACCTCACCCAACCCTACTATTCTATTTCTTCAGCCTTCACCTTTATCGCACCCAAAAAAATAACAATTTATCTTCCTTCTTCGAAATTTTCGAAATTCACTTTTTAATATATCTTTTACAAATGACTTTCTCAAAAATTTAAATTTTTATGTTCTTTTAGAATTAAAATTTGAACTTGAATCGAAAATGAGTGACAATGAATATTGAAAAATTAATGAACTCTATGGATAAACTTGGAAAAGCTTGAAGTTTAAGTTTGAACAACAATAAATGAAATTTTATGAATTTGTCAAAGATATTCAAAATTGAAAATTAAAAATTTATTGTGTTTGTGTATTTGAATTTATAGTTAAAAATTTAAATTAATTGGAGAAGAATTTCAACTATTTAGAATGAATTTGATTCTCAATTTGTGAGCAAACATCAAGAACATAATTAAATTTTGTCAACAATTTGTAAAAGTTATTTATTTAATTAAATTTATTTTAATATTTAATTTCTTATGTGGCATTTAAAAACAACATGAAATTTAATGCAACATTTAAAAATGACATGAAAGTTGATGTGGAAGCTGACGAGGAGGAGGTTGTGTTACCTGCATCGAAATCGGTCTAAAATATTGAGTTTTATTGAGTTGAGGGGTTCAAATAATAAAAAGATAAGTAAAGATATTCACTTTACAAACTCGGATAAGTTCAAGAATCCACTAGACCATTCTGCATATTCCTTAACATATTATTTCATCAGCTAAATATAGAATAATAACTATATTTTAAAACTTGATCATTAAATCAAACAAAAAATAAAATAAAAGAGAATAATTAAACCAAAATGTTTGTGCAATATTGAAACGAGTAACAGTTTCCGATTGTTTTTATTTAAAGCTATTATATGGTTCCTTTCGTGATATTTCTTTTTAAAATAAGAATCAGACTTCTTGCTTGAAAACGAAACAAAGAAAGAACTTACACTTATGGTAAATTATTTCGGAATAAATTTTTTTATACATTATTTGGTTGGCAATACTCGAGATAACTTATCCCGGGACTAATAATAATCTCGGAATAAATTATACCATATATTTGATGGTATAAGTTATCTCAAGTTAATTTATTCTTGGATAAAATTCTAAATGACAAAAATACCCCCAAACCCTTTTCTTTCCACTTTCTCATATATATATATATATATATATATATATATATATATATATATATATATATATATATATATATATATATATATATATATATATATATAGTGTAGTAAAATTTATGCCGTTTCTGCTTGCTGTTGCTAGGCTCTTAATATCTACTAAATTGATATACTGAATCATGGATTCAACACACCAGCTGAGATAGGCGATGAGAACCAATGGCCATAGTTACGGATGGGAAAAAGAAAAAAAATATATATAAATACAAACAATATATTGATGGGAAAAGAGACATATGAATTTCTAGCTATGTAAAAGAGACATATTCTAACTATGTAAAAGAAACATATGAAATTCTAATTTGATGGGGAAAAAAACCATATAAATACAAACATAAAAATAATTAACTAAAGTGAGGGTTATTTTTGTAAACAAACAATATTTTTTACAAACAATGCACTATATATTATTTTTAGTACCACAAATCAAACAACCACTAAAAAATAATACCAGTATAACTTATTTCAGCACAACTAATCCCAGCATAACTTATCCCAGTAAAATAAATTTCGGTATAACTTGTTTTCAAACCAAACTACCCCTTACAAGTTATAAAGCAAATGTCAAACTAACAAATTGAAAGCGAATATATTTGCCTGAAATAATGTTTTGATAGAAAGAACTTCCATTTATTTTCTTTTCCTTGATTTACCTTATTTTTTTAATTGGAACCAAATTAAATTAATTAAAACAATATAACTTAAATCAAGGCAAATCAATGTAATGTGTGAGTAATTCGACTAGCATGAACTTACACATGTTTGTCATGACTTGCATATCACATTTTTAATTTTTTGTGTGTGTGAGACTTAAAATTATGATGAGCTAGCATGATAACGTGAGTAGTCCAATATAATAGCTAAATCGAGTATATTACATAAAAGGTGTTAGGGTTTTTGTCATGATTTTTTTACTATATTTAAATTTGGAAAAAATATATAAAGTAACATATTTAAGTATTTAATTACAAAAAATAATAACACTTTTATCAAATTACATTTTGTAGCATATGTATTTATATGTATTTGTATTTTTGTAGCAACAGTTTGCAAAAATACAAAATACATATAGATCATAAGGGCAGTAAAAATCACATGTATTTGTATTTTTATAGCAACAGTTTGCAAAAGTACAAAATACAACTTGTTATATTATGTAATTATGAAACTGTTATTATGAAACTCATAATTAAGGGGATAAGTATGATATTTCTGAATTTTACCCTTTAAGTTTTACTTTTTCTTAGAAGGAAAATAAAAGTTACCATAATTACTTTTATTTTTTCTGAAAGAAAAAATATAATTTTTTTCCATATTTGGTTAAGCTCTTTTTTGGAGGAAAAGTTTTGGACATCTATAAATAGACCCTCTTCGCATACCATAACACAATAGCATCCACAATGTAGGTTTTAAAGAGTCTTTGTTTAGAGGGAAATTTCTCCCAATAAGTTTTAGGATTTTTAATTTTATTTTTAATATGTAGGTCGTTTGACCTAACCATATCCAATAATATATTTTTAGTTTAATTTTTCATGTGTCTTCTATGGTTTGCAAACTAAAAGTTTCGGCATGACGCCCTCTCGATTTCGAACCCAACAAGTGGTATCAGATTCCACGGTTCAATAAATCGGTGGTCCAATTATTGAACAAAGTTGCAATCAATTTGATGATAATGAAGATATATGTCCAAAAGCTACATGTGGAGATAATTGTTAATCATATTTTCAACAATCCTGCTCCAATATTTTTAACCCGAAAAGGACTTATATACTTTTAACCCAGAAGCTCCATTTTTAAATATGTCAAACAGCAGTGATATATGAAGAACGAAGATCATGCACAAGAAGAAGGAGGATCAAGAATATTTTGAAGAAAATCAAGCCAAAAAGGGGAGATTTGTTAGTGTTTTTGCCCTGATTTTCTTACTATATTTAAGTTTTACTTTTTCTTAGAAGGGAAATAAAAGTTACCATAATTACTTTTACTTTTCTGAAACAAAAAAAATAATTTTTTTTCATATTTAGCTAATCTCTTTCTTGGAGGAAAAGTTTTGGACATCTATAAATAGAGACCCCTTCTCATACCAACGCAATATCATCCACAATGTAATCTTTAAAGAGTCTTTGTTTATGGGGAGATTTCTCCCAATAAATTTTAGAATTTTCAAGTTTATTTTTAATATGTAGGCCGTTTGACCAAACCATATCCAATAATATATTTTTAGTTTGATTTTCATGTGTCGTCTGATTTATCGTCTCATTATTTACAACTAATAACTTCCACATGATGCCCTCTCGATTTTTAACTCAAACAAAAAGTCATATCTATCTATCATGCAAGTCATATTTTTGAAATATATATTTTTCTTTTTCTTTTTTTGTAGAGTTGAAATCATGACGATGCATATAAATGGTGAGTAATTCAATAAGACAATTAAATCAAAAATAACATCAAGTCATATCGAGACATTATAATCATACACCTGTTTTACAAACTCAATTTCTTTTTTGTCAGCATTTTTGAAATCGTGATAATTCATAATGATTTGTTAGCCATTAAATAAGATCAACAAAAATTAAGTATAAAAAAATATCATATCAATCTATAAGTGTTCACGATCAAAATAGACCCCATAGAAAACACTGAAATACATCACGTATATAAAATAACACCAATTAGGCAAGCAGCAAGCTCACATAGTTTATGAGCTTTAGTCCATCTTTTTAATGGAATGATTGGTAACATCTGAAAATATTTTTGAAAAAGTATAAAACTCACAAAATATTTGAGTTATTTATTTTTATGTTATAAAACTGACAAAACATGTGAGTTATTCATTTTTATTTTATAAAGCTTATAAAATATGTGAGTTTTATACCTTATATACAAAACTCCATCTTTCCAATCATCCTCCTCCCCCCCCCTCCCCCTCCCCCAATTTCTCTTTGCCCTTATTTCTCTGAAAACAAACACCTAAACCCTACAAATTCTGATTCCCTCCACTTTGATTTCCCACATCTAGTCTTTTCAAGAAAAATTTTAGCCGATTCTTACTTAGTGATTTCACGTAGTTGTAGTTCGGTGCTTGAAAATCGAGAAACTATTACGATTCAAATTGAGGTAATTTTCTGAATTTATTTTGTTGAAATTGTTGGTTCAAATTATTATTTTAGTGAATGATTTTGTAAGTGTTGTTTGGTTGTTGCAAATTTATTTGGTTAGTTTCTTGTTTGAACAGTTATTATGTTACGAATTAACACCTCAAATCAACAACAA
Source organism: Capsicum baccatum var. pendulum (assembly GCA_030864225.1). NCBI lineage: Eukaryota > Viridiplantae > Streptophyta > Magnoliopsida > Solanales > Solanaceae > Capsicum > Capsicum baccatum. The sequence continues at coordinate 85,421,003 of CM061550.1, forward strand.
TAGAAGGTATATAATCAATTTGAAAAAAGACTAATAAGTCCTAAAATTTAAGTGTACTAGGTAGTGATTTGTGTCGTTTGTAACATAGCTTATTTGGAACAATCAAGTAAGTTTTTTTATGTTTTTTTCTTTTTATAACTAGAAGAAATGAGTAATTGTGCCCTTACATTTCAACATGGCAATCATGTTCACTGGGTCGTATTATTTAGCAGAAATCTTGTTTTTGTGTTATTGGATGACTTGACATACAAACATATGTTATAATTTATTAGTGTTTATTTACTTGAACTACATGAAATTAGATTTGGAAACAATAGAGGTTGTACTTTAGTGTAGTAATTAATGTCTGGAGGAATTCCCTCTATAATGTACATTTAAGTCAAAATAAGCATAAGATAATGATTTACACTTCTCCCTTTCCTCTTTAAATTGTCAAATTCGATTGTAAGCATAAGATAATGATTTACACTTCTCCCTTTAAATTGTCAAATTCGATTGAGCCCTAGAATATAGCATTGATGGCCGAGCTCATTGCTACTGAGTTTTGAAGCAGAAAAAAAAATAAAAAATTCTCTATTATTAAAAAAAAATGAAAATTATCAAGTATGATAGTGTTATTTGCAGTGTATACGTGTTGAATTGCTAATCAAAGCAATAAAGTGGTATAAAACAAGCGATCATGGCTTCTTGGGGTTGAAGAAGTGCAACCTCGTAAATGAATATGTAAACTTTAATTTTTTTTCTATAATTTTGCCAAAAGGAAAAGAAAAGTATTATTAATAATATTAATTTAGTAAAATAAATATTTAATTTAGTATTGTTAAGTGGTTTGAAAAAAATTATACTTGTAAAATTAGATTGAACTTGTGTAATATTATCAATATTAAAGAAATTATAATAAATGTTTTTTTCTGATAATTTATTAAATAACACTTAATATTATGTTTAGAGATGCATTATGTCATGCATCTTGCACCTAGAACTTACATTACAGCGTCTCAGGAGAAACTATATGGGAGGACTCTATTTCTATGTTAGTGTGTCTCAGAAAGTTGAATCGGCATGGGACATTTTTTATAACCATAACCTCCCTCACAATTGTGTCATACACTATATATCAAGAGCGGGGTTATATGACGTTATTAGGATAAACAAGATCATGTTTGACCACAAACTAGTGACTGCTATGGTCACTTAAATTGTGAGTTATACTTTAAAATTTACATAATATGAATAGCTCATATATTTTGTGAGTTTTACACTTTTTATAGAATAAAAATGAATAACTCAAATATTTTATAAATTTCATAAAATAAAATTGGACAACTTACCTATTTTATGAAATTTATAAAATAAAAATAAATAATTCAAATATTTTTGTAAATTTTATATTTTTTCAAAAAATTCACAGTATTGCCAACTATTCCGTTATAAAGAAGAGCTAAAGTCACAAATTATATAAGCTAGCATATTTTTATGTCATTTTATATACATAATATATTTTCCAAAGACAATACCAGCTCCACCAACCCTATTCAGAGTGTCTCTAGAACTTGGAGAAACATTACCAAGGGCCTCAAAATCTGTTTGGAGGCTTCAATGTGGATCATCCACAATGGAAATAAGGTCAATTTTTTGACAGAGAGATGGCTATCCAACACTGAACCTCTCTGTACAATTATCCAGGGCCCTATGCCGAACAATCTTGGAGACTTGAAAGTTTCAAATCTTTGGATCAATGGTACATGGGACTTCTCCTTTTTGATGTTTCAGCTTCCGGAGTCTATTATCCACTCTATCAACAACACCTTTTTCCCGAATACGACCAATGAGGCTGATTACCCATTCTGGAGACTCACTGGACAGAGCACTTTCACTAGCAAGAGTGCTTACAATATGATCACTTCCAAGATGCTCCCACTTGATTGTCATAGTAGTTTCAATTGGATTTGGTCCTTGAAAGTTCCTAACAAGATAAATCACTTTTTGTGGCTTCTTAATCACAATAGGCTTCCCGGTAGTTCTACTCTTACACGGATGGGGCTCCCTATTGATCCTTGCTGTAAATCTTGCTCAAATTAGGAGGAAGATATACCTTATATTTTCTGGTTTTGCAATCGTGCCACTACCTTATGGACTGAAATATTCCAAAAAATTAATTGTAACACCCCTCATATCGCTAACCTTGACAGCGATAATTTCATGCAAATTGTAAGAGAATGGTCCAAAAATATTATGGCTGACCAACACATTAGTCTTCAAATTCTTGTGATTTTTAGCCTCTGGGAAATCTGAAAGTGTAGAAAAGAAAGCATCTTCAACAACATGGATTCTTATCCTTCTTTAAAAAATGCCTATGCCAATGCTATTGAATACTCCTTTCTTACCCTTCCTATTTCGAATCCCTCCTAAGAAGCCACCATATCAGTTCATTGGCTCCCCCCACCCCCTGTGAGGGGAACATACAAGCTTAATACTGATGGTAATTGCTTAGACAATCCAGGCGTAGGGGGTATAGGAGGCACTATTAGAGACCATCAAGGTAATTGGGTTATTGGATTCACTAAGGGATTTCCCCACACAACCAATAATCAAATGGAGCTCTTGGCTCTCCTAAAAGGTCTCAAGCCTGTGAAGGACCAAAAATTATTCCCTGTTGAAATCAATGTAGACTCCATGGAGGTAATTTATATGTTAAAATTTGATAATATGCATTATAATCCTATTCTCGAATCTTGAATGTGTGTGTTGAGAAGGGTGAGACATCCACCAGTGAGCCACTGTTTTAGAGAGCAAAATAACATCGCTGTCTGCCTAGCCAAAGAAGGAGCGAAAAGAAAAATCTTTGGACGTACTAGCTTTTCGGCAGTTCCTTCGGTGTATGCACAACAACATGTCTGGGCAGACATTCTAGGAACTGATTATACTAGGAAAATCAATCCTTGTACTAATTATCAGGATCCTGATACTCATATTTTTGTATCCGACTAGAAAGTTGACAGCCTTTACTAAACTTGTTTTGTTCTTAATATATCCGTACTTACCAAAAAAAATGCATTTTCTTTCTTTTTTTTGAGTGTTTCCACAAGACAACCAGGTTGAGTGAGTATAACAAAATATCGTAATAACATGATATGATACGCTAATGGCCTCATATCCCACTTTGTGGAGTACACTGAATATTCTATTGTTGTTGTATAATATGTCAATGGCTTATATGCCACTAATTGAATACAACTACTTTGAATAAAAATAATTTTGTAGACAAAGTCATACTAATATGTCAAAACTAGTCTATTATAATTAGGAGTCGTTTGGTATACTAGAGGGGATAAGTAGGAATATTTTGTGGGATCATTTTGTCTCACTCTTCATATAGGATAGTAATTTCATCATTTTAATATAAACGAAAAAGACTCAAAAATACCCCTAAACTATCTGAAATAGCTTAAAAATACTCCTCGTTAGATTTTTTACTCAAAATACCCCTCCCTCTAACAGAATTCCGCTAAAAATGCCACCTGGATATAAATAGTCACCTGAATATTTCACGTTACTGTCCACGTGTATAATTCTTTTTTAAAATCCAACAACCCATAAGCTTAATAAATAACCCGACACGACACAATAGCCAAAAGACCCCAATTAGCGAATAATATGATCATAATTCCTCATTTAAGTTCCTAAAGAAATCGATGAATCTTGAAAAATCAATTTAGGGTTCCTTTTCAGTTCACATGACTAAAATTAATGCTTTCCTCTTCCTTTTAAAATTGTACTTCTTCTCCAATTTTCTAAAAAAACTTTATTTGCTCCTAAAATTTGTAGCAATGTCGGAAGCTTTCGGTAACAGGAATACTTCAAATTATTTTATTACCTTTCACCAAGTAGATTCTAACTGGATAAGATATGACATTATTTAAGTCTATGATCAAATTCAGATTTGGTACATGAAGTCTTCAATTTAAGATGATGATGCAATTTTTTCACATATATATGAACTTTTTTCTGCTATAGAGTATTGTGTTTTTTTGGGGGAGGTTAAATTTTTTTTTGTTATATTGTTACAGGAGAAACACAACTTCCTTGTTGTTTTGACAAAATTAACATTTCACTCAACAGCGCACTCATCTTGAAATATGAACCAATTCAGTGGCGGAGCCACAGTCGACGAAGGGTGGTCAGATGAACACCCTTCGTCGGAAATTTTTTTCGAGTATATAGGTTAAATATAGATATTTATGGTTATATACATGTTGTTGCACACCCTTTACAAGCTAGAGAAGTATAGTCTAAGTGGTCAAAAATGTGCAATTCTGCATCAACAACCTGGGTTCAAACCTTGGCATGGTGCAGCAATACTTTATTTTCTTTCTTTTAAACAGTTTTTTACTCAAGAAAAAATATAAACACCCTTAATCAAAAGTCTGATTCCGTCACTGCGAAAACTCAAGATTATCCAAGAATTAGCTATATCTTTTTCCTCATACCAAACGTGCCCAAAAGGTGTTTAGGCATATTATGCCTAAGTGGTTGATTCAAATACACCTGATTGTGTGGTTGGATAGTTGCTTTCAGCGCAATCATTTGCCTCAGAAGCTTTTGAAGTGAATGGAAAACAAAGTCCACTAGCAAAACGTGAGAAGGTAGATGTCCCAGCATCTCTACCCGTTGACCTCTGCTGCCCAGGTGCTACAGGCTATGGAAAGTATTAAGGTTTTCGCCCAAGATGACATGGCTGATGCAGGTGACTTAGATATCTCCTGAGCAGAATTATCTTTCTGCAAAGCAATTGGCTTGGTAGCTTTAGCTATTGGGTCAGGTCGAGTCATCTATTAAACTTATGGGTTGATGGATTTTAAAAAGGCCAAATCCATCGACAGTATCTCAAATTTGTCCCAAAAATTTACTTAGGCCTCTAAATTAAGGTTTGTACCTATCAGACCTCTAAACCCTCGAATTTTATTTCAATTGAACAATTTTTACCTACATGGCATACCGCGTGCTGTCTACTCTCCGGAGGCGCGTGAGTAGTATTTTTTTTACTAAATTTTGAATAAAAAGGTGTCACAAGGCACTGAGTGCCCCAAAAAATTATGAATAAAACAAAACTTAAGAAAAAAAAAACCAACCATATATATCCCCTCCCCTCGCCCCTCCGGCCCTCCCATCTCCCTCTTCATCTTCTTTCTCCTTTTTTTTTTTTTTAAAACTTAATTTTATTCATCAATTGGAAAACAAACAGTAAACTTGAGGAGTAATTGGATCGATTTCTTAATCAATTTCAACTTTAAGTTAATTTCCTTTTCAAAAATCAATTTCTTGATTGTACTGTGATCTTATATATTTTACTCGTAATTTCAATGCGTTTTCAATTTCAAGTGATGCAATTTTATCCAAATTGAATGAATTGGATACCCAAATTATTCAAGAATCTGAAAAAGTGAAAGATACGGACACCCAAATTGCAAAATATGGATAGCCAAAATGTCCAAAAAGTGAAAAAATGAACACCCAAATTGTTCAAGAAGATGAAAAGGTGAAAATTTTGGAATCCCAAATTGTCTAAAAAGTGGATAAAATAGACAACAAATTTGTTCAAGAAGCTGAATTGGTGTTGGTGGCGGTGAAATTTATCATCTCCATCTACTTCTCCATTGAACAAAATCTACTATTTTTCTTTCACATTCATGGTGTGTGTGCGTTTTCCCCATGTATGTGTATTTTGTGGTCTATGGTGTGTAAGTGTGTGCGTTATTGTGTAGAAGAAGAAAAATGAAGATGATAATGTGGGTTTGTGAGTATGTTTTGTATGTGCGGAGAGTAAATTGGGGAGCAGGGGGTGGGGGGAAGGGACTGTATATGTGGAGAAGAAGGTTCAGCATTTAAAAAAAAAGAAAGGAATATGTTTAATCCACGTGGAAAATACTAAATGGATTAATTATCCACGTAAGCGTGCTTAGTAACACGCGCCGATAATGTGATGAAACATGGAAAAAAAATATCCAATTGGATCAAAATTCGGAAGTTTAGGGGTCTGATAGGTACAAGTTTTTGTGGTCCTATCGATGGGTTTGACCTTTTAAAAAAGAATTATACACGTGGACAGTGACATGAAATATTTAGGTGGCTATTTTTATTTAGGTAGCCTTCTTGGTGGAATTCTGAAATATTCAGGTGGCTATTTTTATTCAGGTAGTCCTAGGTGGAATTTTGTTAGAGGGAGAAGTATTTTTAAGTCAAATATTTAACGGAGAGATATTTATGAGCCAAAAATCTAATGAGGGATATTTTTGAACTATTTCAGATAGTTCAGGAATATTTTTGAACCTTTTTCGTGATATAAATAATAGCTAAAATAATTTTGGTATTAAGTAATACTTATACTTCCTCCGTCTCATTTTATGTGTCGGCATTTTCTTTTGGTCCAAAAAGAATGTCACATTTTCTTATCTGGTAATCGTTTAAAGACACAACTTCACTTTTATTCTTATTGATCCCGCTTAAAAGGTCTCATGTAATTAAACATGATAATAGTACAATTTTTAATAAAGAATAATTTGGTAAACATCATCAAATCTTTTCTTATTTCTTAAATTCCGTGTTCAATCAACACTATATCATATAAAATGAAACGACGGAGATACCTGATACCAAAACATGAAATAATGTTAACTCCAAAATTTTATTTTAGAATTATTTTTTTATCCCTTCCACCAAACGACTACTTAAAATTAATTGCTTTTAATTCTTCTTGTTGATGTTCTTTTGCCACTTCTTTCGCTAGCGTAACGATTATTTCAACTCAAAAAATTTGCAAATAAATTTTGCAAATCACCCAAATATTAAGTGACGTGTACCACGTTAAAAGAACTTATCTATAATATATTAAAAGTGTGAAAACCTTTAGAATAGTGATTTAAATTTTTTGTTCTTTATTAAAAGTTTATACTTTAGACAAAATAGTCTTTTCATTATTTTTTTAATATTTAAAAGTTAAAAATTAATTAAATATATTTATTATGAAATTCTAATATATATGATAAATAAAAATATATTTAAAAAGGAAGTTCTAAGGTATATAATAAAAGGAAATATTTAATAAAAGCTTTACTTTGGAAAGATTTTTATCTATAAAATAGGAAAATGAAGAACGAGGTTTTTTCTTCTGGTTAAACGTTGTAATTGCGGCGTGGAATGAAAAGAACTAAGAATTGATTATTTTTGTTTGGGTTTTGTTTATTTGGAATGAAAATATTATTGTCTTCTTATATAATTAATTGCTAAGAAATAAAATTATTAATTATTACCTTATATAAAAAAAAAAAATTATAACTTTATTTAAGTGATATTTTCAATCAAATTTTACAAGAAACATAAATATTGGCTTATTCTATTTTTAATTTTCTTCTTATTTTAATTTTAATTTGAGTCATATTATGACGTTCATTGTCATCATCCTCTTTATCTTTCTTTATTTGATTTCAGTTCAGTTGCTTTTTTTTTGTCCTTACTTTTGTAGGTTCCAAAACGTACGTAAGAAAAAAAAAATTATGTATAGAATTTTCTTATTCAATGAAATTTGGATAGTATCTATGGTTAAAATGATAAATTTGTTTTAAAATTTTAGTATATTTTTTAATTTTATGATTACAAATACAAAAGTGATGATTCACTAACCACTTGAAACTTTTAATGGTAAATTATATATGTGCTTATAATAAAATGAGTTAATAAAATAAAAATGACCCTAAACTTGACACCAAATTATAACTTTGACCTTAAACTTTGACATTGCACAAATATGACCTTTAACTATTCAAAACTGCACAAATATGATCTCTAATCCTACGTGGCAAAATGCGTGTTCAACACGCAAAACTGGACGCGTCCAACTTAAAATCTAAGGGCATAATACATAAATATGACTTTAAACTTTGACAGTGCACAAATATGACCTTTAACTATTCAAATCTGCTCAAATATGACCTTTAAATAACTCTTCACTGTTATTTTTTCATTATTTTCGGCTCAAAGATGAAAATGACATCTAATTTCTTTTGTCATTGCGCAAAAAGAGCAATATTGAAGATTTATTAATTAGGCGAGTCAGCCTCATATGAAAAAATCGAGCAGGTATGTATATATATTATAAAGCAGAGGACGAATTTAAGTTATATAATATATCAAAATATTATTTATTTAAATATTAAATTAAAGATGAAACTATATTAATAATAAAAAAATTATAATTTTAATAAAACGTTATTAAATTAATGTTATTAAGGATAGTAGTAGTATATTAAATTAACGTTATCAAATTAACGTAATTAAAGTGTTATTAAAACATTTTTAAATTAACGAGCGGCGGACCTACGTGGTTGCCATGAGGTTCACCCGAATCCCCTCGGTAAGAAAATTACGTTGTATATATATAAGATAGAAAATGTATATTTATGTACGTATATTAATGTTGAACCACATGAAACAAGGCACTTAGATAGCCCAGTGGTGTTATTTGCTTTTCTTGGGCGCTTCCTTCAGCCTACTGTATGGGTTCGATCCCTGCTAGTGGCTGTTTTTTTTAATTAAAAAAAAGTTAGGTGTTGTTGCTATAGAAATAAATAAAATAATAATAATAATAATTTTAAATTAAAAAAAATTAGGTGTTACTACTATAGAAATAAATAAAAAAATTATAATAAAAATAATAATAATCAAAACGACGTCGTTTCAACACAAAAAATAAAACTTTGACAGTGCACAAATATGACCTTTAACTATTCAAAACTGCACAAATATGACCTTTCTCCAAGTCAATCCTTTTAACGACGTGACACCGTGTGATTGGATTACCTTTCCACTTAAGCGCAAGTGAGACTCACTCATGGGGTTGCAAAATCGGAGGTTATATTTGTTCAGGTTTTGAATAGTTAAAGATCCTATTTGTGCACTATCAAAGTTTAAGGTCAAAGTTATAATTTGGTGTCAAGTTTAGGGTCATTTTTATGTATTAACTCTAATAAAATATATATTATGTTCACATTATTATATTAAAGTGCGAAAAGTCTTTGAGAAGTAAAGTGTGAATGATTTTTGAGAAGTGATTTGAACTTTTTGCACTTTATTAAAAATCTTCGTAATAGATAAAATCATCTAATTTTAAATAATTAAAGTTACACGTGCAAGGTACGAGTTGTATACATAAAAAGAATACAACCAATCCATAGCATGATGGCATCGAAATCCATGCCCACATTCACTAACTTGTATATTAAAAGTGTGAAGACCCTTAGAAAAGTAATTTAAACTTTTTATCCTTCATTAAAAGACTCTTCTTCAGACAAAACAGTTTTTTCACTATTTTTTTAATTTATTATTTAATTATTTTTTATTATATTAACTAAACCTTCTAAAATATACGAATCTCCTAAAAAATGTGAAATAATAATTAATTAATATTTTCTTTTGTACTGTTCAACTAAAAAAATACTCCTAAAATAGAATTCTATTAAGGTAACCATTATAAGAGTCGGGTTGATGCAAAGAGTTTATATCACTATTTTAAGGGTATACTCCGTATTTAAATATTTTGTTGTACTGTACTTAATATAGTATTAAGGAATATACTATATTAATAATTCCTAAATATACAATAAGATATGTACCTGTTGAATTTGCAAGTAATTTTTTTTTTTTTTTTATGAAATTATTGTATGAATTGTTATATATGGTAAAAATAAATTCGTGCATGGATAATTGGGATTTGAGCTCAATTTGCATCTTTATTGTTTCTTTTTTTTTTTTTCAAGTCAATTTATATAATTTTCAATATTTGTATGTGCTATTTCACATTTATGTATGTTCTTTTGTTTTTGCTTTGTCACGAAAGTTGAAGTTGATGCTTTGTTATATTCATCTTGACGTTCATTCAAGTCATTCTTTAGGGTTAAAGTTTTCGCTTAAAAGAGAATTATATTTATTAAAATCGAAGTTTTGTGATTACTATTGTAATATTTTGTTTTAGTTTACAGGTCGTAGATGTATGTCGGTTGGCTTTGAAGAATTTCTTGTGTAAAGGTTAGGTTTAATTGTATCGTTTTGATATCTTTATTATCTTATTATCTTATTTTAGTTTACAGATGACAGATGAATATCGGTCAACTTTGAGAATTTCTTTTAGGCAAAGGTTAAGTTTAATTGTATTGTCTTAGTATCTCTATTAGTTTATTATTTTGTGATAGTTTACAGTTCGTAGATGAATGTCGATCGGCTTTGAAGAATTTTTGTAGATAAACTTTAAGTTTAATTGTATTGTCTTAATATCTTTTTTATCGTATTATTTTGTTATAATTTATATGTGGTATATAAATGTTGGTCAGCTTGAGAAAATTTTTAGATAAATGTTAGGTCTAATTAAATGTTGTTCGGCTCTGAGAATTTTTTAGGTAAATGTTAGGTCTAATTGTATTATTTTAATATCTCTGCTTTGAGATTTTTTTTTTAATGTAAATGTTAGGTTTAGTTATATTATTTTGATATCGTTATTATCAAATTATTTTGTTATAATTTACAAGTGGTAGATGAAAGCCAGACGGATTCGAGAATTTTTTTGTGTGTAACGATTAAATTTAATTATATTGTTTTGATATTTCTATCATTATATTATTTTATTACAGTTTACAGGTGGTAGATGAATATCAATCGACTTTTAAAAATATTTTTGATAAAGATTAAGTTTAATAAATAAATTATTCATCTTTACATACTCAAAAATATTAAATTTATTTATTATATTCATGTTTGTAAATAAATACTTCCTCCATTTTAAAATAAGTGAATTATTAAAATATTTATTGGTGTTTCAAAATAAGTAAATCATTAAATTTTTTTTTTTCAATTTGTCCTTATAATTTGACAATCAATTAACTTTTAAAAAGATATTATAAGATCAATTTTTTTTTTTTAGGGATAAAAATAAAAAATTATGTTAACTTTATGTGTTTAATGCTGCAGAGTGTATACACGTAACTAGTTTAAAACAATGGTGTGACATCTCAATAAAAAATAGCGACTACTCAAAACCAACGAGTTCTCCGTTACATCATTTTCACGTCTCCTCGATTCATTCCCAATTTATCACGATACCATCCACCACTTGGCCGCCTAGTGGGCCCCACACTTTCTATTTCCTCATATCTTATCTTTTACTTTAAGAAAATTCAAATAACACATAACCCCGACACTTCCCATTAATTTACGACGGCATGCCACTCACCGTCACGGAAATGATAGTAAAACCGCGTTTGCTTCTCTGAAAAAAAATGATACTTTGCTGCTCTTTGAAGGTGATCAAAAGTTCCATTCCATTTCCATTTTTTGCACAGTAAACAAACAAGGATTAAACGAAGAACAATAAAATTGCAAAGCCACAATCTTTCTGTTGCTATTTCTCAATAATCGAATCAGAAAAAGAACACTGGAAAAAAATTTAAAAGGATTTAATTCTTCAATAACAATTCAAAGAGGGAGATTTTTCACACAACAAATTCACTTCGAATTATATAATATATAGATGAAAATATATAATTTTCGAATTTCTCTCTAGGTTGATTTTTTTTTTTTTGCGTTCGTTGTGCTTATCTCCGACGACGAAAAGCATAATAGCCAGCAGCAGCAGTTATGGAGATCGGAATTCGATCTCTCTCGATCGTTCAACATTTGAAATTTGATAGTTAAAGGTAAAAAAGATGCGATTTTCGTGTTTTCCTTTTCAAACTTTAATGATTTTGGCTGCTTTAACGACCGGATTCTCCCTCGCGATGGCTTCTCGGCCGGCGGTTTTGTAGTCATAGCTACAATCATGACGATCGGAGTATCGATGTTCACCGCAGAACAATTCGCCGCATCGGCATCGGAATCCGGTCAATCCTACCTTCCTCCTGCAACCGGAGCAACGGTTCACCTCTCTCTTAGCCGGCGGTAAGCTGTCCTTCAGCTGATCATCCTCTTGCTTTACTTTCTTCAGATCTTGACTCATCCTTTCCAGATCGGACGACTTCCTGTCCGGCGATGACCTCAACGAGCTGAATCTAGGAGATTTTTCAGATCTGGTTAATTTTTCGGCGAATTTTTGGGGAATAGTCACGGCGGATCCCGTCGGTGAGCTGGAGGAAGTTGAGGTAGCAGCGGTGGTTGCGTTGAAGCACTTTTGACACATATTGTTTGTTGCTGGATTTCCGGTGACTCCACAATTGTTGATGCAAAGCGTTATTGTTTCAGGTACTGCCTTGAACTCCGTCTCTTCTTTCTCCGTTCTCTGAGCCATTTTTTTCTCTGTGTAAAAATTAAATTATTAGAGAATTCGATTGCAAATGAAGAAAGAGAAAATATGAAATTTGAGGAGAGAGAGAGGAATTTGTGGTTTGGTTAGGAAGATGAAATGGGAAAGAGGCGAAGGGGGAATGGAGGTTTTAAGGAGGAGAGAGGTCGGTAATGGCGATGGAATAATGGCCTCATTGGATACGCGTATCAGGCAAATTGTGGGGTGAGGTGATTGATTGACAATAATGCCCCTATGGATTTTGGTTTTATTTTATTTCGCATTTAATGTTCGATATCTGCATTAAAACGTGACTATACATTAAAACTTGATTAATTCAAATTTATATCACAAAAATCCCACTATAAAAAGTAAAAACTAAGATATTCCCAAAAGCGACTACATGTTCAGTATCCAAACTTGAACTCTATAATTAAAGATGAAAAAATATTTTTCATACCACTTAACTTAGTCGTCATTTGTTCATAAAAATAAAAAAAAATTGAATTAAAGTTGGAGTTGAAGTTGAAGTTGGTGTTGTGCATGACTATGGATATAAATTAAAATTATTTTTGAAATTTTGTAACCAAAATAGGAGTGAAAATATGTAGAGTTGTTTTTGAAATTTTATGAGGTAAATAAAGGTGAAAATAAGTAAAATTTTGTGACCAAAATAGAAGTGAAAATATGTAGAGTTGTTTTTGAAATTTTATGAGGTAAATAAACGTGAAAATAAGTTTAAAAAAATCATTTTTTAAAATAATTTTTACTGAAACAATTTTTATGATCGAGCATTATTAATTTTATTTTTTAATAAAATAAAATAATTTTGAAAACAATAAAAAATATATTTTTTATTAAAACTAAAATAATTTTAATTTTTTTAAAAAAAATTTCATGAAGAAATGTTAGATTATGTCGGGGTTAATAATGGGGTATTTTGGTGGTCGAAGGGATGTGGTTCTAGATTAGGTCTGACGTGTTATTTACTTAATCGTCACCTTTCGAGGATTTTTCTTTATTAAAAAAGTAACAATAGTTTTTTTTGTTGTTTTGGTGACCTCTTTATAATTAAAATATAGAGGATATTTTATACAGGCTGGATAAGGTATGGAAAATGACTCTTTTTTCTTAGAGGACAGCTTGTTAATTTGTATTTATGTTTTTTGACACAATTTTCAAGCTTGGAACTCCCCCCTGTCCATCCCTCCATGATCCATCGCTCACAATTTGAAGTAAATGTAAATATGCAACATGTATATTCTTTTCCACTCTTCCCGTCCCCTTCGAAGTTTTGTGACCCTATTTAATTATTCATTTCATATTACTTGATTTTTGTGAATTGGTTGGTGCGAGATATAAGATATAATAATTTTGAGATAAAATATAAAATTAATTTATTTTATTTTATATTTTATTAGAGGTATTAGTTAGTCTGAATTTATTTATCTCACTATTTATATCTTTATGATAAAATAAGTTATTTCATGTACAGGATGGATAGCTAATTCAGAATAACTTGGTCCCAACCAAACAACCCCTTATTGATTTAGCAAATCTCCTATAAAAGTTTTAGTTATTAAATCTTTCCACTCATTTATGTCCTGTTTCGAGTTATATAATGCTATTTAATTACTTCATTCATTTCGTATTACTTGATCCTTTGATTTAACATATATGTTATAAAAGTTTCAGATAAATATATATTTTATTAAATTAATATTATTAGTAATATTTTAAAACTCAAAAATTAACTACTACTATCAAAGGTAAAAAGATTAAAAACTATCGTTGAATTTTCTTTATTTCATAAATTTAACGAGTTCTACTTCTTTAGAGGTAGAGGTATGGACTGCGTACATCTTACCCCCCAGACCCCACCAGGTGGGAATACACTGAGTTTGTTGTTGTTGTTGTCATAAATTTAACGAGTAAATTAAAATAATTAGTTTTAATTGATATGGAGGGAGTACGTAGTTAATAGATTTAAAAGAAAAAATAACACAAATCTTAAAACTTGCATGTTGTTATCGATAGTGCTTTTGTTGTTAGAATCTTTAATATTTTTTTATCGTAAGTGCTTTTATTGTTAGAATCTTTAATCTTTTTTAGTTGAAAAAATATATTGATTGAGTAGCGAATAAGATTAATAGATCAATTTTATGGAAGACTTTTCTCATTATTGTTCGCGTTCAAGAAATGAAATAGTATTAGATAAAGTAATAGTCTTTGAGTTTCTCATTTCCGTGACAGCATGAGTTAATTGTTACATAATTGTTCCTTCTGGCCCATTTTCAACGTCTTTTACTATTTTGATGCACTCATTAAAAAATTACTTCGCTAAATTGTCCTTAATCTTTCCTCAATTATGAAAAAAAAAATAATTATCAGAGCAAGGTTTTATTTAGAAAAATAAATTATTATTTTTTTTATTTCTTAAAATGATATAATTGTGAACCAAATTTAAAAGGCTAAACGATCACTAAAAATAAGTCGGGAGGGAATTTTGTTGACAGGATACAGGTGTTTTTATGCACAACAACTTTCACACAATTATTTAGATCTTTCACCTATATATCAATATTTTCTTTAAAAGCCTTTGTTGAAATTTATATAGGGAAAGATTTCTCGTGTCACAACGGTTTTTGCATACCAAGTAAGTAGTTGTTTTTCTTTTTAGCTTTCTACTATGGTCATTGGTACTTCGTTTTATGACATAGTGAGGAAATAAAATCTCTGCAGACTAGGTTCATGTGAGAAATAAAATCCCTATGATGTGTTCAAGCTTCTTATTTCTTGATTTAAGGAGTTCGAGTTATATGTTCCTACAAAAAAAAAAAAAAAAAGGAGAGTTCCTTCTCAAGCTTTAATCATTGCATAAACGGAGCTATAACTTAAAATTGTACTAATTTTTTGTTAAAATTATTGAGTTCTAATTAACTTTTGTATATATTTACCAGGTGTGATATGACACGTGGTGACGTGAAGAACTTTTTTAGATTAATTATTGTGATTTACATACTTTTAACGTAATTTTAAAAATAATATATATTACACACTCTGTCTAATTTTGTGTGGTATGGATACAATTTTGAGAGTTAACTAATTTTTTTATATATTTTTTAAAAATATTTTAAATTATTAATTATTGTGATTTATAGTATTTTTTTTCTTCGAGCCCAATTTACGTGACAGTAATAAAATTTAGCGAGTCAACTAAATTTTTTTACGTCCTTTTAATTATTTTATGTTGCCAATTATTATGATTTATAATACTTGTACGTAATTTTCAAATATATAATAGGTTAAAAAGAAACATAAAATAAAGAAATATAGAAGAAAATATTTAAGCAGACAACACAAACAATTATGTTGATCTGCTATCTGTTTATCATCCTTTATAAGTGCGGTAATAAATCACAGATGTCAATTTAAGTGATACAACGCTTAGATGGCCATAACAATTAATTAAATGTGATTTAGTAAAATCACGATTGACGCAGCGAAGCAAACATGATTCAAATGACTTACAACAACTAATTAGAAATTTGTGAAACAAATTTAAGTGAGCCGCATATAAGACGTCAAGTTAATTTAAAACGTGAAGAGTTAATATATCATTTTATGTCTATATTACCCATTTATTAAATGGGTGAAAATCGTTCTCTCCCCCCCTCCCTCGAACTATCAACAATAATCAACCTCCCCCTTTGTCCCATGCAATGTCCATTCTGTCCCTGTAATTTTAATTCTGTATTTATGTAATATCTTTTTATATTATATGTAATGAATATTTTTTTAACATGGATATTTATAATATTTTATTTAAGTTTATTAATTTTATAAGCAAATTAATACTTTTTATAAATTTATCACAAAATTCAATGTTATTTTTAAGATCGTTATTTTAGTATTATATTTATTAAAGAGTCATTTGGTGTGAGATATAATTATAATAATTCAGAGATAAAGTTCATGATTATTTATCCTGTGTTTAATTATATGTATTAGGGAGTGTCAAAATTATTTATCGCACCATTTATACCACAGTGATAAGATAAATTATCACACATACATGTTAGTACAACTTATTTTGTAATAACTAATCCTGAAATAACTTGTTTCTAAACAACCCACCCCTAAATGTGTATATATACATATGTATGTACATGCATGTGCGTATATTTTCGTGTTTTATGACTCTCTTACTAAATTCGTTTCGTATTACTTAACTTTTTGTTGATATAACACAATCCTTAAGAAAATTTTACTTATAGGTATATTTTGCTAAATTAACCTTATTAATAATAATTTGAAACTTTAAATTTGTCTATACTGTTACTTTATATAATTATTTAACACTAAATGGTAGAAAAAAATATAATACAATTCTTTTGATTTCACAAATCGAACAGATAAATTAAAACTTCTATTTTTAGTATGAGGATCAAGAGATAAGAAACGATATTATCTATTGTCTATATCAGTAAATAAGATGTGATTGTCATTAATAGAGTATTACATATTTTATAATTTATATAAATAATATAATCTTTAAAATTTGGCCTTATTTTTATTCGAGAAAAACATCTAGTACCCCCGAACTATGACAAAATTTGCTACGACACACGTCAACTTCACGGGGGTCCTATTACCCCTTAAACTAAATTTTAGCGTATTTTTATCAATCTTTTTAGCTAACGTGATACCCTTTGTCAATCATTTTAGATGGCGTAACACCTTTGACGTGGGCTTCATTTTATGTAATAAAGGTTTTACTAAAGGCTTATCTCTTTAATTTATTGTTTGTATTTTTTGCATTGAAATATGTTTATAAAATTAGTATTACTTATTATTTTCACTTGTAAAATAAATATTATAGTTTTGATTATTATTAATAAAACTAATTTTCTTATATCATGCTAATTTACTTCATAAAGATCATCATTAGCTTATATACTTAATTAGTATTTTTTTTCTCCTAGAAGATAATGTTTATATTTTTATGAAGATTTTGTTATATAATTTTTTTTTTAAAATGAAGATAATGTTTATGTTTTTATGTAATGTCCATAAACATTTATCATATTATAAGGACAAAATGGACATTGCATGAAATAAAGGGGGGAGATTGATTATTGTTGATAGTTCGGGGGAGGTTGATTTTTAAGATAAATTTCGGAAGGGAAAACGATTTTCATCCTTTATTAAATATTGTTAACTTTTTAATATTAGATGACTTATAATAATTAATTAGGGGAGATATTTAGTAAAAAGTAATATAACAAAATTACTATAAAAAATATTTTTGAATTTTTTTTTAAGTAAGTCTCATATAAGACGTCAAGTTAATTTTAAATATCAAGAGCTAATTTATCATTTTATGCCTGCATTACTTTTCTTTATTAAATATTATTAATTTTTTAGTACTTAGATGACTTATAATAATTAATTTGGGGAGATATTTAGTAAAAAGTAATATAACAAAGTTATAAAAAATATTTATGAAAAAAAATTAAGTGAGTCTCATATAAGACGTCAAATTAATTTAAAACATCAAGAGTTAATTTATTATTTTATATCTATTTTATTTTTTTATTAAATATTATTATTTTTAAATATTTAGATAACTTATAATAATTAATTAGTGATGATATTTAGTAAAATTATAATTGAAGTAACTGAAAGAGACATGTCATAAATGTCTATTTTATTTTTTATATTAAATAGTAATATCTTTTTAAATATATAAATAACTTATAATAATTATATAATAATTAATTAAAAATGATATAGTAAAATCACAGAGCAAGCAACCTGCTGAAATAAGCTCATTGAAATTATAGCTCATTTCTAATACAATAGTAATTAATAAAGTTTTAAAATAAATGCATACATAATTAAAATTAAAATTATAGAATTCAAATAAATACGTATATAATACTCTGGTTTCAGTCTACCTTTTTGAAAGCTTGTTTTCCAACCTTGCTTATTAGTCTAAGTAGAAGCATGTCATAAATACTCATATGGCCCCATCAACCAGCAGTGCTAAATAGATTTCAGCACTCCATATATGCTTAGAACGTATTTAAAGAGTTTGATCTATACACTATATTTCAAAATACTAGTTCTAAATTCTTACGTGAGAATGTCATCTTTAAGAATAGCCTAATGGACACTTGTGCATTCATATAAAATTGTGGTCACAGTCTTCTAACATCACAAAATTTCATCTGCACCTCACTTCGAGCGAACTATCTGTTTTAAACACTATTTTTGATGTTGATGCTGTATCACTCGCTTGCTTTGATAAGAATAACACATCATATTCTTTTTATGGTTTTCCATCTGGTGTCCGATGCTCGCATTGGAGCCTCAACTAATCCGGATCGCGCGTTGCAGGATCCATTGAGGCGGCAGCGCTTCCAACAGAGTTTTCTCTTATCTAGGGTTGAACCTTCGACCTCTGATTAAAGGTGAAGCAGTCCCATCCACTGCACCACAACTCATGTTGGTAACACATCATATTCATGTTAGATAAATTTATTCACATTATCATCTTCTTTGCTAACACCTCTCCCCTCAAATCATTCCACGTGAATGTCTTTTTCCATTAGAGATGACGTAATTAACTCTCTTCAGACTCGTTGAGAAACGAAAAATCAAACTTTCAATTACCGATTGTAATGTTTTTAAAAAGGAATCTTTTTAATAGATTTGTTTTTTCATAATAATAATAATAATAATAATAATAATAATTGAAAAAAAAAAGGTATTGTCACACTTGGACAAAACTGAGTGATTCTTTAGTCACAAGAATAGTTTAGTGTTTTTTTTAATGATATATATAGGCAATACTTAATGACCCTTTTGTTTCAAAAGTAGTAGTTAACTGATTTTGTTGTACTAAAGTAAAATTAAATGGATCACTTCTTAATTTTTTTAGCATACATGAGAATTAAATAAAAGCTACGGGTGTTAATAGTCTATTTCTTTTTATTATTTAAGAAAGTAGATAAACTTAAGAGAGTGTATATATTCGAGAAGCTAAGTTTGTGGTATTATATCAACCCCTTTTCTAATTTCTCGTGAATCAGATAGGGACGAGTAATGAAGGTTAAGGTCAAAGAATCACTAAGCAAATATCGAAACACAAATATAAATAAAATAAAGGAACAAGATAGTAACGTTAATGGCACAAGATGATTCACTGGCCAATTTTCTAATAAAAATTTAAACGTTTTGCTTCTATTCTACATAGCAAATGACTGTCTCCTCTTGACTTACCAATAAAATTTAATTCATTCACTCGAGCATGTGAAATATGGTACGTAATACAAAATACAAAAATTTCCAACTTCCATAGCAAATTGCAATACAACTTGGTTTCCTCTTTCTTCCCCACCACTTGACCTGATTTGCCTAAAGACGGCAAATTTATTTATTGAAATGAAAAAACAAACATTATCTTTTGCCTAGTGGTTATTCATGCAAGTAGAGGTTATATTTGTAATTTTGCACAAACCTCATATCCCACAAGTTGAGCGGCTTTGAGTTGATAAGAAGAAAGGAAAGCTGAAAAGGCAAAATGTCTCAGCTCCAGCTTTACAGCCGCCCACTCTGACCATTCGTTCCTTTTTTCCCCTTGGTGTGACTCTTGTGAAATAGAAAAATTATTCTGATATTTGTATTTTAAAAAATGTGTTGATTTAGTACTAATTAAGAAATGATGATCTTTGGGGTTTATTATGTGATGGAAAGGTTACGAATTTAAAATGTGTTGATTTGGTGTTAATTAAGAAATGATGAGCTAGATTATGGTTTATTATATGATAAAAGATTATAAGTTTAAATTGTGTAAATAGCCTCTTAATAGATTTCCTGTGATTCGATCATTACTCAAATTTACACATAGCTAGAGATTTAGTGCATTAAAGTTATGCGGCGTTTAGTATGATCAAGAAATGGAAATACTTTTCCTGAAAATTATTATTTTTGATATTTAATCGATGAGTGAAAAAAGTAGTAG
This sequence comes from Capsicum baccatum var. pendulum, assembly GCA_030864225.1. Lineage (NCBI taxonomy): Eukaryota > Viridiplantae > Streptophyta > Magnoliopsida > Solanales > Solanaceae > Capsicum > Capsicum baccatum. The sequence continues at coordinate 85,441,354 of CM061550.1, forward strand.
TATATATTTTAAAATTTGGTAATAATGTTGGTAAATTGAATGATATTTTGATAATTTTTGGAGTATTAAAAGATTGATATTGTTAGAGAGGAGCAAAACTTTTACTCATTACTATTACAATTAAGTTGGCACAAAAGCCTGATAGCAACAAAAGTTGTTTTTGTTGCGGCCTTAGTGCTAGGATGTTTTTTAATTTAATAATTATTTATTGAGTGAGCATTTAGAGAACAATAAAATAGATTATTATATTTATTTTTTATTTTTTATATTTTAAAATTATTTTGGTCTACAAAAAAGTTAGATAACGTGTTTAAAGTCGAATAATGGTAAGATATTAGTTGAAATAGTGATATGAAAAACAAGGTTTTATTAAACTCACGTCCAAGAATGAGTCAAGTAATTTCTTTCATTAAATATATTTTATTTGAGAAATATATAATCCGACATTTAAGCATCCCAAAATGACTTTTTCATTGTGGAACAGTACACTATTAAAAATTATTGTTCAAACATAACAAACATTTTAATTTATTGATTGACCAAAATAAAGTACTGTAACGAAGAAAATGAAAAATACCCAATATAAGGTTTATTAGCTTGATGTTAACGTAAATGATTTTTTATGACATCCACGTGGCACATTGAACGCTTCAGCGTGTATTCTTTGTATGTGGGCGTAGTCCAATTTTCCTCTAACCCCTCCGCGTCGCTAATGCGTTTCCTTGAAAGATTCTATGGCCACATTATGGAACCCACCACCATATTAATTATTAGTATATCTTTTCAAAATAATTAAGAAAATCAAAGAGAGATTTATCCTTCTCTTTTTGTTTGGTTTATGTACAAAAATCACGAAACTTTTCTCTTGATTAGAGGTTTTGATTTCAAATTTTAAATATAAAAAGAGAAATTGTTAATAAGCATTATCTCTGAGTTCACTCTATTTAGTTCGAACTCAAATTAGTCAATTTAATGCGGATATTAAATATAGAATGATTTTTTTTTGTAAAAAAGGCTTAAATATTAAATATTAAATGATATATTAAAAGTGTAAAAACCTTTAGAAAAGTGATTTGAACTTTTTGTTCTTTATTAATAGACTCTTCTTTAGACAAAATCGTCTTTTCACTATATTTTTGATTTATTATTTAATTATTTTTTATTATATTAATTAGGCTTCCCAAAATATATGAGACTCATAAAATATATGGTAGGAGAATTAATTAATATTTTTCTTTGTATTAGACTTACTAAAATATATGAAACTCTAAAATATATGATAAGAGAATTAATTAATATTTTTCTTTCTACTGTTCAATTCAAAAAATACTCCTAAAATAAAACTCTATTAAGAAAATACTTCTATAAATTTTGAAATGTACGTTAAACTAGAGAACAAACCAGATTGTCTATTGGGAGAATATTATTGATACTCATCTAACTTGATTCGATTGCATTTCTAGACAACTTCTTCACTGTTTTTGTCAGTATAACAGAATTCAACATGTGTATATATATATATATATATATATATATATATCTTCTTTATTTTCATTCAAAATCATTTTTAAGGGTCAAAATTTTCGCTTAGACAAGAATTAATTGAATCAAAATCGAAGTTTTGTGATCACTATTATATTGTTTTTATATAGTTTACAAGTCGTAGATGAATGTCGATTGATTTTGAAGAATTTCTTGTGTGAAGGTTAGGTTTAATTATTTTGTTTTGATATCTTTATTATCTTATTGTTTTGTTTTAATTTACAGATGCTAGATGAATGCGGGTTGACTTTGAAATTTTTTTTAAGGTAAATGTTAGGTTTAATTGTATTATCGTAATATCTTTATTAATTTGTTATTTTGTGGTAATTTACAGTTTGTAGATGAATCTCGATCAAATTTGAGAAATTTTTGTGTGTAAAATTTAAGTTTAATTGTGTCGTTTTGATATCACTTTTATCTTATTATTTTGTTGCAGTTTACAGGAGATAGATAAATGTTGGTCGGCTTTGAGGAATTTTTTTATGTAAAAGTTATGTTTAGGTGTATTATTTTGATATCTCTATTATCGTGTTATTTTGTTATTGTTTACAGGTGGTAGATGATTGTCGGTCAACTTTGAGAATTTTTTGTACGTAAAGATTAGATTTAATTGTATTATTTTGATGTTTCTACCATTATATTGTTTTGTTGCAATTTACAGATGATAGATGAATGTCGATCGACTTTTAAAAATATATTTGATAAAGGTTAGGTTTAATGAGTAAATTCTTCATCTTTATATACTCAAAAGATATTATATTTAATTATTATAGTCATCTTTATTTTTTATTTAAATAAACATCCTATTTAGTGTAACATTTGAACTCATTAAAGTGAGGTACACGCGCAAGGCGCGTACACCTAAACTAGTATTAAAAAGAGAGCGAATTGATGGAAAACGGTAAAAGTTATTTTGTTCAAGTTCGTAAAAATAGAATTAGGTGGAAATTAAAAGAAAACAATTTTATTTTCGAATTCTTGAATTCAATTTCTGTCATCTCAAGCTGACAAGCAAATACACAGGCAAGTAATTTGCTTAGAAATGACAGAGTACTAATGAGTAGAGAGACGAGGAGTCAAGGGAAGTCGGAACTCGGAGGTGAAGAACTAGTAGAGTTCGTATTGAGTCGTGCTACAGTCGATATTGAAATTTTTGATATCGCAATTTCAATATTGGTATATATTTAAAAAATTTAAGGAATAGTATTTAGTATGATATTTAATATTTATCAAAACATTGTTAAATATTATATATCGTAATTCCTATCAAAGTATATTGACAGTACACAATTAATACACATTTCATATTGTATTGTTAGTGTACAATAGTAATTGTCTAGACGTTGGAATTTTGACAATTTCATTCGATTGAATATTTTTTTTGCTAACTTGATTAACCAATGAAACTGTTTAATATTTTTATTTGAATGTTTCTACATATGTAACTGCTAAAGGTATTTAATATCTCGGCGGTGAAATTTTGACAATTTCATTTAATTGAATCTCTTTTTTATACTTAAGTAACAAATGAAACTTTATATAAATATATATTTTTTTGAATATTTTTATATGTATTAGTATAACATAATTGAGATAATTTTTAAAAAGTGAAATCATAATCCTTTTCTTATTATATACTTATATATAAGAGAGAATTTTAAGATTTTGGTAGCCCTCACAAGGGTTTTTTGACATTTCAATTTTTTAGTGAAATAAAATTACTACAGATGACAATTAATAGTATTTTTTATTACATATTTTCATTTTCGCCCTTATTTTTTTTGTTAAGACTATTCCACTTAAGTTTTTATAATTGATTTCTTCTTGCCACTTATTAGATTATTATTTAATTAAAATATCCTTCATTTTAAATCAATAATCATTTTAACTCAGGAAAAAAATTAAAGCTAACTTTTAAGAGAAAGCTAAGGCTTGCAATGATTTTCAACTACAACCTTGTAGTTCTTTTTGATATTACAGTATAGTAAATAATATCTTCAATTTTGTTGTTTCTCGTAGTGGATATGAAAAAGTATAAGATAATAATTAAATGGAACGAATAGATTATTTTTATAAGGGACGTGTAAAAAATAAACATAATAAATAAATAGATCGAATGGAGTAATTTATTAATATAGTTTAATTATCATTTAATATCCTTATTAAGTTAATGTATATAAAAGCTCTTAAGTGAGATTTTAATTATTATAATATAAATTTAAAAGCATTGACTTCTTTTTTTGCTAGATGATTCTATAAAATGGAAAAAAAAAATTGCAAAAACTTTTGCCACTAAAATTATGAGAGAAACTAAAACTCAATAAATATCAAAATAGATTTATTTTTAGCTATAACAAATAAAATAAATACTAACAAATTTTATAAAAATATGAATTTTTTTATATATATTTATGATACTCATTGAAGCGTAATTATTAAATATTTAAATTATGTCATTATATAAAATATCTAATTACTTATAGCTTTTTGATACAGTCTAATTCTCTAGCGTAATATTTCTTCCTCATAAATAATATTTTTTATTTAAAATTATCAAATTAGATGATCAACAACTCTAATGTTTATGAAAACGTATCAACAAGACTTGTTTACAGATCATTTAATATTTTGAATATAAAGTAAAAAAGTATATAACATAAATTATATTTTAAAAAAAAATTATTAATTTTATATTTTGAGTTAAGTCGGGCTCTCACAAAATCAGTATAATTATATATAAGATGAAATTAAATAAATCGTGATTACCAAATTACTCTCTCCGTTTCATTTTAGTTGACCCTCTTTCTAAAAATATTTGTTTCAATTTAATTGTCTCCTTGATGAAATCAAGAGGATTTTATTATGTTCTTTCAATACTACCATTAACATTAAATGACTAAATCAAGTGTATTTACTCAAATTTATATTTTTAAAATATAATTAATAAAGCTAATTTGGTAAAATAAATTTCTAATTAATATTTTTTTAATGGGTGTGTCAAGTCAATAGAGGACACCTAATATAAAACGGAGGAAGTATCTATTTGCAACAAATTTTTGTTGTGTACGAAAAATCAACTGCAAGCAAAAATAAATAAAAGAAAATAATAATTTTATTAATATGAATCTTTCGGGTACAATTCTGTTATTCTCTTGATTCTTCTCTCCTAAATTTAGCAATGATTGAGGGCCTTCAGTAGCGTGTTTTCTGAATCGTTGGATCATTTGGACTCCTAGAGACTTATTTCAATCGTCTGGAATGTCGGAAAGTATTTTGTCATTTTGGAATAATCTCTGGAAAGAATTTCGTTGATTGCTCCTTGCAAGAACTTGCTAGTCAATGCTGACGTTGTCAATGTTTGTCAAAGTATTCCTTTTTCCGGCCCCAATAACATGTCATGTTACCCCCTATTTCTAGTTGTAGGGAGTAGGTCTGGTTGCTTGTGATTGGCCGAAACATGTCACCTTGACACTTGACGACTTTTGACTGGTTCTTGAATTTGAATGAGATTTCCACATCATTTGTACATGTGGCGGCGTCTCATTGGTCTTGAATTTGACTGGGATGCCACGTCACTTGATGAGTTTAGGCTTCCAAGTGTAATGGACCTTGGGCTTGAATTTAACAAATTAGACTAATTAATTTGTAGGTCCCAAATTAGTTATAAAACCAAAATGATCATGAATAAATTCAACTTTTGTATGAATTTGACCCGTTGAATTTTGTATGTCTACAAATGCTCCTTACTTCGAGACTTGTTGACATTGTAGGCCGGCCGAAAACTTGGCGACGAGCCTCGAAGTACCTATGAATGTGTTTTTACTCTTTTTTTAAAGGTACTTGTTTCTTGTCGGTGACTTCTAAGCAGACCGCCACTTGTGAGTGGTCTAAAATTTTCGCCACATATTTTCACGTTGCGAAAGTTCTTCTCTTGGTTAAGCGTGAAATAAATGATTCCTAATATTTGTCCAAATCATTACACACTAGACAATATTGAGGCCCTTCCATATGAATTTGAAATAGGACCATATTGAGTAAATCCTTAACTTACTGCCCCTTGCATGTTAGTAAAGATTCTTGCATTGAACTTTTGAACCAAACAACTATCAACTTTCCTTTGGTCCTAAAAAAGAATTAATTTTTTCTCAAAGAAATCTTTGAAACATGGTAATTTTCTTTTAGCTACTTGGAAACTTGAAATTCTTAGGGATCTTTTCTTCCAATCTTGCTACAACTTCCCTTATATATGAAATTGAGATTCTCCTCAAAACTTCTATATAAGATTTTTCCTTGTAGAGAAAATTCATCAAAGCACTAGGTAGCCACACACACAAAAAAGTGTTCGATTGTGCTTGATCGTCGGATGGTGAAGCTGTGACCTTGCCCAATATGATTGACTCTAAAAACTGCTCCTCAGGTAACTGTAACTTTCATAGCAGCCTATTTCCTCTTGCTCGCTCAAATTTGCGCGATTGCAATACGAAATGCATGACAGTAATTGTGAGCTATTTTTTTTACATTCAACTTCAGGTTCTTTTGTTTTCTATTTTTTTTAACTTATGTGTTCATAACGGTTAATCTCTATTCTCTTATTAATCCTCATGAACGGTGTAGGGTGCTTCTAGTCTCCAACAATGACTTGTTTCAACGATCATGAAAGTCCATACCCTTGCCTTGAGATCGTGGAAAACAACTCAGATTCGCATACCAAAGCCCTTACTTTGAAAGTTTATCCTCCGGTGATTGGCCCCTTCCCGCTTGTTAGAAAGCCGCTGGAAACTTCCCTCCATCTAACAAAATGGTCAACAACGGAAACTAAGGACGTCATGGATAAATTTTTGGGCAAAATTATGACTGAAAAGGTTCTCCTTTTGAATTCTTCTACACATCAAAATGGTGTTGTTGCGAGCTCTCCTGGTCGCAATGGAAGCCTTAGCAGTTGGTGTGTCCCTTCCTCTGGCTTTGGGGAGGTTCGATATACATTCGGCTACTGAGAGTGGATAGAAGATGTCCTTGCCCGTAATAAGGAGACCTTAGAGAGCAACAAGACTTATGATGTTGTTTTTGCTTCATTGTTCACGTATGACCATAACGATAGTGTGCTCCAGGCCTTTTGTGAGAATTGGCGTCCTTCTACCAACACAGTTTCTACTTTTATTGGAGAGTTGTTCATATCTTTATGGGACTTGAGAAACATTGGAGGCCTTCATGTTCATGGGTCATTTTATGACTAAGTTATTCTTTCGTCTAAGGAGTTGACATATGTGGATGACAAAGGGAAACCTTTTCTCCCTAGAAGCTGCTCACACTTATTTTTGGCATTCTACCGTCTTACAAAAGATGCCACTGATGATGTCTCTTCTCTTGATTGGACTAATTTCTGGTTTTGAGGACCAAGAAAATATGTTGAACCTTCACAAAAGATGTCAAAAAATTGGATAAAGTCAAGGATGGATCATGACCCGTTGGAAAATATTGACATGAATTTTTTACCACGAACCGAATAAGAGAATGCCCCTTTTGTTGAGTTAGGCGTGGAAGAATCACTCAGAGATGAAATTTATTTGGTGGCTTTCTTTGCATGTTGGCTCTATAAATTTTTACTCCCCAACAAGAAAGCTGGTTGTATTCGTGCTAGCGTCTTCAAAGTCGCAAGCTTGATGGCTCATGGAGAAAAATTTTCTTTAGCAGTCCCAGTTCTTGCAAGCATCTATCGCGGCCTCCGGGAGATCTCTACTTCTTTAAACTTGAGGTCCTGCCATGCACTCTTCCCCATCCATTATGTTTATAGATGGATAGGTGAGTATTTTAAAACTTATTACCATGTAAATCGTCCGCAGCGAGGGGTGTTAATGTGGCTAATTTTAGGAGAAAAGATGGCAAAATAATTTAACCTTATTGATGCTCGCAAGTTATTTCAACAAGTCAATGTAAAAAAATTTCCTCATTTGGCCTTGCTACAAGGAAAAGAGGTACAAATTGATGATGGTGGCAAATTGTCCAATTCTTGGGGTGACTTCTTCATAGGCCTTCGTTTAAGTTTTGTCACTTTGAGGCATGATCATGATCTAATCGTAGAGCCTTATAGCCCTCATTAATTTAGTCTCCAATTTGGATTTTGTCAAGACGTTCCCGGTATTCTAACAAAGCATCACTTTGACGGTTCGCTGCTAGCTTTGGTTCAACTTTGGGATTCTTGCGTTCGTCTTGGAAGTTTTTCAGCGCTTAACATACCAATGCGTCTGTTGGACAATGGAACTTTTATGACTCGAGAATATTTGGATTGGTGGCCAGCCCATCGGGAGACTATGTTAAGACAAAATACCCACATTATTTTAAGAGGTCCGAAGAAAAATGATGCCCCTTCATCAACCAAAGGATACCAACTTCAGCCGGATGATCAAGGCAAGCTTTCTCTTTCTTCAAAGTATAAGGTGGTAACGGATAATCCTTCTCAATCTGTCCAAGTAGCTACTAAATCTAATAATTCAAAGGAAAAGGATACACATGTGGATAAAAGAGTAAAAATCCCCTCATTGGCTCCCAAGGCAGTAGCCATCTCCACTTCCGAAGTGATCAACGTCTTCCACAAAAGAAAGAAATCTTTCAGCCCGTCGGGTAAAGGTGTTAAAAAGTCGCTAGTTATTGTACCATTTTGTAGTGACGCATCCAAACCACCCGTTTCACTCAATGAAGTTGCTATTGGTAGTGCCGCCTCCAGTTTGAATGAAAACAATGCTAGCCAAGAACCACACTGGAAGCGTTTGATGAAAAAACATAAGGACTTAAGTGATCAACATCGTGAGTTTGGTAATTTGGATTCCACAAGTATTGACATTGCTATCTTTGAAGATGGTGCCGCTGGTTCAACAATGCCTTTGGCTGATTTGGCACATCAGGTAATGATTACTTCTTTAATATCAGAACTTGCCGCTTTACTCAATATTAACTTCTTTTTTTTAGTTGGGTCTTGTGGATGTTTCCAGCAACATATTTGGTGATGATGTATTTGGTGAGGATTGTGTCACAAGCTCGAATCCTCCAAGTGTGTTGAAGAGTCTCAACCTTTCTCTTGACAATGCCATGACTCAAGCTTCAAATAAGGATCCATCGGCAAAGTTGCTCGAAAATATTGAATCTTTTTAAAATATTCCAACTGCTGATATGGTGGTTGAAGCAATTGATAATAGACCTTCAAATATCCCCAAGGATTTGGTTCAGCCATTACAACAAATTGCCCCACATTTTGAACCACAAAAAGTTATTTCGGCTTTCAAGTTGTCCTACGTTCTCGGATTGTGGCGTACCTTGTGTGAATGTATTACACAATTCTCTGTTGAATCCTCCAAAAACCTCAAAGAGTTAGAGAAAAGTGTTACTCTAATTCTTAAAGGTATTCGAGAGGTCAACGTCGTCACCTCTCTTCTTTGGAGGTTCTACTTGCAGATATTTTTAAAAAGTAGGGAGATTATGATATTGCAAAATTTTCTAGTTCCAAAAAGATAACTAGAGATGCTCATCAGTAGTTGCTTTCAATTGCGCAACATCATCTTCATGCTAAAAATAAAGACAAAGTCAAGATGAACAAGCGTTTCGCAGAGCTTCAAAAAGTTCTTGAGAGAGCCGAAAAAGAGTTAGTCGCCTGGACGTCAAAGAAGAAGACCATTTTGCTTATTGAAGAACATTAAAAGAAATTGTCCAAAAATCAAGAGAGTGTCACCAACATTGAAGGCGAGATTCATGCCCTTGAGAAAATCAGCCCACTATTGGAAACAAAAACCAAAGAGCTTGCTAAGCTAAAGGAAATCACTGAGACAAGTCGCCTTCAGATTCTTGGCCATAAGTTTTTCCCTTAATTTTTTTTTTTGCTTAAGAATGCTCTCTTTTTCCTTTTTAGTTTTACTTTGGATCTTATCACGATGTAATGATAGTATTTTCTGGAGCAATAAAATTGATATTTTTTTTTAATGTCTTTCGTGCTATGTTGTTTTTTTTAACTTGACACGCCAACATGTTCTTTTACTTGCCTTCCCGACTTATATGCCTTGACATTTGTGACATGAGATAAACAATTCAAAATTATGAGTCACTCGTGTTGTTGGAATGAAAATTCTCAGAACTACAATGCACACGAAAGTCATGATCAAAAGATTTTTTTTTTACACTTGTGCAAATCTTTTGAACTTCATGACAACCAATTTTTTTTTCCAGCTTTGAATGACTATAGTAGAAAAAATTCATGACTCAAACTAAGAGGGTTGAAATCACGAAACTCTTATTTAGCTGGCAGGCTAACTCATGTAAATATAATGTACATAAAAATCATGGCCAAAGGCTCTCCGAATTTGCGCAGGTACCTTTTCGGAGTCAGTCTTTTAGTTCTTTTTATCACTTTTTGTTTGTTTTGTGCAGCCTCACGAAAATCCTCATATTTAGACATAGGAACATCAAAATCAAGATCTGTTTTTTGCTTTGAAAACTAGACTTATAGAGATACATGTCACGTGAGAATCACAATCAGATTGCACCCAAATCATTCCAGATATTTCTCCAAAACTGCTCTTCTTATCTTGGTTTGGTAGTCTTATCAGCTTTGCACAGCGTCATGATAAATTCCATATCTTGGCGTAGGAGTATCAAAATCAGGTGCCATTTTTTACGTTGAAAACTAGACTCATAGAGCTACGTCTCACATGGGAATCATAATAAGATTAAACCTGAATCATCCTAGATATTATCTCAAAACCGATCTTCTAATCTTGGTTTGCTAGTTTTATCAGCTTTGCACAGCGTCACGTTAACTTCTGTATCTCGATGAAGGAGTATTGGAATTAGGTGTCATTTTTTGGTTGGAAATTAGATTCGCAGATCTACAATATAATTAAAAATCATACTCAACGCTTTTATGTATTTACACAGATACATCATCAAAGTCAGCTTAGTTCAGAATTTGATGGCTTATTTTGCAACTTTGAGCAACTATGATAGAAAATTCATAAATTGGTGTAGGAGCTTTCGAATCATGAGCCACTTTTTTTTCGTTGTGAGGAAGACTTTAAGATCTACCACATATGTAAAATGATGATGAACACCTTTACAGATTTGTACAGATGCATTGTTGAAATCCGTTTTGCCTTGCTTGTCTCTTCACCTTTGCATGTCCACGGTAAGCTTAGCGAAGGAACATCTATTCTCATGTGGTACCTATGTAAATTCAAGGTATTATTATCGTGTTCACACAATGACATGCATTTTCTCCCCTTTTTTATTTTTTTAACTCATATGACTGAACTAAGAATAAAAATACTCTAAGCTGTCTATGTACCTCGGAAGGATCAAGTCATAACGTAGTTCAAGGATGATGAGTTTATTTATTTATTTTTTAATAATTTTTTTTGGAGTCGTTCATAGTTTAGACTCATGTGGGCCAGGAGTGGACATGCAGTTTATACTCGTGCCTTAAGGAGTGTAGCCAACCTTCAAGGAAAGTACTGCTTCAGGAACTTGCCGTCGATGAAGCCAACTCTTGCACCATCTTGATCTACAATCTTATACGCGCCACTTGAATAGTCTTCTTTCACTACATATGGTCCATCCCATTTTGATGTAAACTTGTCCCCAATGCATTTGTTGAGGATTATGGATCTTCGAACTGCTAATACCAAGTCACCTACTTAAAATGATCGTGGTCGCACCCACTTGTTGAAAGCTCTAGCAAGTTGGGCTTGATAACACTCCAATTTTTATTACGCTTCTAATCTCTTCTCATCCAATGCCTCCAACTCCGCTAGATGAAGTTGAGCGTTATGTTCAGTTGTAAGCCCTTCTTGAATCATAATTTGCAATGATGGAATTTATTGTTCTAATAGAAGGACCGCCTCTACCCATACACCAATGAATACGGAGTTGCTTGCGTTGCAGTTCTGAAGGTTGTACGATATGCCCACAAAACTTCACCAATCTTTTCATGCCAAACCCTTTTATTTTTTGCAATAACTTTCTTCAATAGGTTACCAAGTGTTTTGTTAAAAGCTTCGGCAAGACCATTGGCAGGTGCATTGTACATTGAAGACTTGTGCTGCTTAAAATTGAACTTCTCACACAAGTCTTCATGAGTTTATTGTTGAAGGGCATTTCATTATCCATAACTATGAATCTTGGTATGCCATACCTGAAAATTATGTTTGACTTGATAAAATCAACAACATTTTCCTTTTTCACTTCTTTTAATGGCACAACTTCAGCCCACTTTGAGAAATAGTTAGTAGCAGCTAAGATGTACATTTGCCCTTTTGATGACTTTGGAAGATGTCCAACCACATCTAGTCCCCAGGCATCAAAAGGCCATGAGGCCACAGTTGGATGAAGAGGCTCTGAAGACTGATGGATTAATTAGCATGGAATTGACACGCTTGACACCTTTTGGCATGCTCTAGACAATCTGCTACTATTGTCGGCCAATAGTAACCCATCCTTTTGATGCAGAAATGAAGCTTAGGCCCTGATTGGTGTGCCTCACATATACCGAAGTGTGCTTCTTCCATTGCCTGTTGAGATTCTTCTTTTTCAAGACACCACAGGAATAATCCCTCGTAAGAACGATGAAATAATATTCCCTCATGAAAGATGAATCGTGGTGCCCTTCCCTTAATGTCTTCTTTTTTTCGTCGATCCTCAGGTAGCCTTCCATACTTGAGATACTCAATTATTTGTTTTTGCCAATCTTCTTCTTCTACCACTCGGATAGATGTATGATGGCTTTCATTTATTTGAAGATCGTGACAACCAAAAATAAACCATTGATAACATACTTGCACCTTTGTTAACTCATTCTCTTCGAGTGCCAATGTGGTGGCTAAGTTAGCCAGAGCATCCGCCATGCGATTTTCTTCTCTTGGGATATGATTTAGGAATACCTAATCAAATCTTTCAAGCAAAAGAATGGCATACTGGTGATATGACAAAAGATCTTCCTTCTTCACCTCATAACTCCCCAAAAGTTGATTTATGATCAACTTAGAATCACCATAGATATCCAATTGTGGAATCTTTATGTCTAATGTCATTTCAAGGCCAACAATTAAAGCTTGGTACTCTGCAACATTATTGGAACATGTTTCACATAAAACAAACAAGAATGGCAAGATTAATTTTTCTAGTGATATCAGCACAACGCCTGCTCCTGCACCATCTTGACGTGCCGATCCATCAAAGAGCATTATCCAGGGTAGCAGTTCTTTAGTAAATAGTACATCTTCATCAGAAAACTCATCTGAAACCTCTCATTCTGCTGGCAAAAGGTGATCGGTGAGGAAATTGGCAAGTGCTTGCCCCTTCACGGCCTTTTGAGGTGTGTATATGATCTCATATTGATTAAACAATACAGACCATCTCACTAGACGCCCCGAAATAACTAGATGTGTCATTACAAAATTCACGAGATCGGCCCGAGAAATTAGCTTGATGGTGTATGCCTCGAAATAATGCCTTAACTTCTTTATCGCATAAAGCAAAGCTAAGCACATTTTCTCAATGGGTGTATAATTTATCTCAGCTCCTATCAAGTTTTGACTTAGATAGTATAATGCTTGTTCCTTCTTATCTTCATCCTCCTGAGCAATAAGTGCTCCAAGTGATCGCTCTTGTGATACAATGTAGAGTATCAATGGCCTTTCAGGAGTTGGTGCCCCTAATACGGGTGGATTCAACAAGTATCTTTTAATGCTTTGAAAAGAAATTTGACATGATTAATCCCAGTGGAAAGGTGCATCTTTTTTCATTAGATAGTTGAAGGGTTGACACCTTCCAGCCAAGTTAGAGATGAACCTTCGAATGAATGCCAATTTTTCTTGTAGACTACAGAGGTCTATCAAGTTTTTTGGCTCAGGAATTTTTTGAATAGCATCAATCTTTGTTGGATCAACTTCAATTCCTCGATGACGCACGATAAAGCCAAGAAACTTTCCCGAAGTAACCCCAAAGGCACATTTGAGTTTGTTCATTTTCAAGTCAAATTTTCTTAACCTCTCCAAAACAATGCGAAGGTCTTCAAGATGGTCATCCCTGCACTTTGTCTTTACCATCAAGTCATCGACGTAATATTCCACCCTCTTATGTAACATGTCATTAAAAATATTTTGCATTGCATGTTGGTAGGTTGCACCCGCATTCTTAAGACCAAAAGGCATAACTTTGTAATAATACATCCCTTTTGGAGTTTGAAATACAATGTATTCTTTGTCCTTCAGAGATATTATAATTTGATTATATCCAAAAAAACCCATCCATAAATGTCATAGCTTTATGTCCAGTTATCGTATCAACCATGAGCTCTATGATCGGTATTGGAAAATCATCTTTTGGACATGTCTTATTCAAGTCTCAAAAATCAACGCAGTCACGTAGCTGACCATTCTTCTTCTTGACAGGCACAAATGTTTGCGATCTATGATGGGTACTTTACTTCTCGAATAAATCGAGCTTCGATAAGATTATTAACCTCTGATTCAATTTGTGTTACCAACTCAGGAAGAAACACTCGTTGTGACTGCTTTATAGGACGTGCCCCCTTTTTATCCCCAAATGATGAATAGCTACCCTTGGACTAAGGCCTAGAATTTCTTGGTACGACCAGGCAAAAACATCTTTGTACTCAACTAATAACTTAAAGTAGTCCCTTTTTTCTTGCGGTGTAAGAAGTGCACTAATGAACGTTGGGCGCGGGTCCTCCAAAGTGTTGAGATTAAGTTCTTTGAGTTCATCTACAGTTGATTGTACGCCATCCTCCAGTTGGGGTGGAGCCTCTTGAACATCATCATCCACACTATTCAAGTATGGACCTTCTTCCACTATTATGTGGTAGGATACTTGTACAAGGTTGGAATCTTCCGATTCACTTCCTTCGAATGTCATGATGGCTTCTTCTTGCTCCTTCTTTGTCTATCCACAAAACTGGTTAGTGAACACAATGGTGCTTCTTTTCACTTTTAGTGAACCATCTGTGGTGATTGACAACACAACCTTTTTCTTCATAGGTGATGGGAAGATACTATGAATGTCTTTGTCATCGATTCCTTCAAGAAAACCTTGTTTTTCATTCTCCAACAACCCTTTTTGCGCTAATAACTTTCTTGTGGTTCCGAAACGCCGAAAGACAGAACCTCTTGAGGTGTCGGCCTCTTCTTTCATTTGTTTAAAGGCTTTACTTTTGTCCTTACAACCCAATCTTTCAAATACAGAGACACGATGTGTCAATCTTCCTATGCATTCAAACACAGAAGTTTGCTGTGGAATTTTCTCATCCTTGGATTCTTTGTCTTTTTATACTGAGGCATAAAGTGATGAAGTTGTTTCCTTGACCTTCTTAGTAGAAATTTGAAGTGGTTTTGGCAACTTGAATCCTAGGCCAAACTTAGGAGTGGCAACATAACTACCTTGCTTTCTCAACTTTATTTGTGCCTCTGTAAGACCATGTATCTTCTCACTGGTGACCTCATCTTTGAGCTCACCTAGTCTTGTTGGCATGGAAAAATTATATCTCAATTTTTCAAGCAGCGTAAAGACTTTCTCACAAAACTGACCTTTTCTTTTATGAGCCAAAGTATCAAACTTAACACTTTTTGGTGGTCGTAGATGCTTCGCATTATTTTTCATCACTCTTGGCTTAGGAAATCGTATTCTTAGAACCGCCTAATGCCTCCTTTTCTTATGAGAAACCAAGGTCCAATCATCATCTTCATTGCCTTTAGATTTGTTGTCTGTTCCCAATGATCCTTTAAGAGTCTTTTTTGGAAAATCTACTTCAACTGAATCGAAGCTCCCAAACTACAAGAAGATTGAGCTTGGCATGGTTTGCAACATTAAACACTCCTTCTTCTCGGGAATGATACTAGCGTGATTTACCTCTACTGTTTTATCCACGTTGATGATGATTTTTCCTTCACTTACTAACTTCATGATTTTCTCCTTTAAGATAAAGCAC
Organism: Capsicum baccatum var. pendulum; assembly: GCA_030864225.1. Taxonomy (NCBI): domain Eukaryota; kingdom Viridiplantae; phylum Streptophyta; class Magnoliopsida; order Solanales; family Solanaceae; genus Capsicum; species Capsicum baccatum. The sequence continues at coordinate 85,456,877 of CM061550.1, forward strand.
TTTTCCATTGTATGGCCAACGACGTGATGATACTTGCAGTACTTGGGATCATTGATCTTTCTAATTTCCTTTGGCCTTTTAAATTCAGGAAGATCAATCATTTTCCTAGCTAGCAATTCATCTAGTATCATAGGTACATCTGAATTGGGGAATGAATAAACCTTACCTTCTAATTCTTTCAAGGTTGGACGACGTTTATCCTCTCTTGGATATTGCCTCGAGCCTTTATCTTCCTTCACATTTTGCTTGGTTGTGACCTTCACAGAAGTTGCTTTCACTGCCATAGACTCTTTCTCTTTTGAGGTCATACCTTTTTTGAACTCTCTTTTCTCTTTCATTGGGTCAATAAAAGGGGATGCCTTCCTGTAGAAACCTAATTTTATCCCTCCCGAAGACTCAGTCTATCCGTTCGTTTACCTTCAGCTTACCAAGTGCCCTACCCCGTGTAATTATCCCTCCATAAAATGACAAAATAAACAATCCAAAAACCCTTAACAAATTATATCTTCTTTAATATCCAATTAACAACCCTCTCCAATAAGAAAATGACACATCACCTTTACCACTCCCTCTCCATGTGTCCCCTTCCTTTTTTTTATTTTTTGCCCACAAAGCAAATGGGGGGATACACAAGCATATTCCCTGAAGATAAACTCACTGTCACGCTCAAGAAGAAAAGAACCCCATAAGATATTATTTCAATAAGAATATAATCCATAGGTACAATGGAGAGAGGGGGAAGACACATATACAAGAGATAGACACCAAAATTTTCTTTCTTCTGGATAGGAACACACTAAAACACCAATAGCCACACCTTCATTTCCTTTCCATTTTCTGACTCTCACTATCATCATCATATCATCTTCTCCATAAAGAGAGAGAGAGAGAGATCTCAAAAATACAAAAAAAAACACTCACTGAAACTCGAAACTATGGAGATCCAGAGGGGAAAGTAGAAAAAGGTGAAAAGATTCGACAGGTTTCTACTTGGTTTAAGAGTTTTCCGGCCAGTTTCCTAGCTTCCTCCGACGAACCTAACACCGAAATCGATCTCCAGCTATTAGTTTGGTAAAGTGGGTCTGAAAATGGCCAAAACTCCCTTTGTTTTCCTTCAATTCCGGAAGAAATCCGACCCGTGACTGGTTTTTCTGGTCGTCTGCATCACCGTTAACTCACCGGAGTTTGAACCATGCAGGTGTTCAAATTTTTGTTGGATTTTAACGAGCTTTTCGGGTTCATCTATTACGAGGTTTCTTTATCGATATAGTGATTGTCGGGAGTTTTCAATACTTAAGCCGAGTCATTATTTGGTTTGGGGTTCATATCGCTATTTTTCTTAATGGCTTGAAATTTGTTCAGAGGTCGATTTCCTATACTTAGTTGAGATTACATCGCTGTTGAGGCTTGCTATTCGGGCTCTTGGATTCGGTTTTCTTAAATATTGATAGCGTCGTAATACTCGAAGGTCCATTTTCTTAACTTTATCTCTTTATTATTTCAAATATAGTCTTGGCATTACTTGGTGATATTAACTATTGTGGTGAGTATGAATGATTCAAATGTTTGAATTTCGTTGGTTGATGTATGGATGTTGGTTCTCAATTTTGAAAAGGTGCTGAACTAAAAATCTGTTAATCATTGATCGATTGAAAAGGAAGCTAGTTTTAAGGGGGGTGGGTGGTAGGAATTGAAATTAATCAAAGCAAGTGTTAATTTATTTTGATTCATTACTGAATGTTGTTGATTCTTCGATATTATCATGATAGGTCAAGCGGGGTAGGCCAACGTAGATTTGGGTACGCAAAATTTAGGATTAAATATTTTGGTCGTTGGTTTGAATATGGAATGTTGATTGAAAGTTTTTTTATTTATCATACTTGATTTTATTGTATCATTTGGCCGGGGAATGCCTCGAAGTACTTGTATTATTTTTTTCGGGGAATGCCCCGAAGTATTTTGTATTTGGAGGACGTTGAGAAGGCCCAAGGCGGCAGGTGGAGAAAGCAATGGAGCATAGTTTAGGATTAGCGTAAAATAGAGTAGGTTTATATTTCTGCATTTTTCTTTTATTTTAGGACCGTATAATTAGACTGGAATTTATATTTTTCGGGATTCAATTTGTTTGACATGTTTGATTTATTGTTTCACGTGTTTTTATGTAGTTTATACACTAGTTGGTGTCAAATTAGCCAATACTCTCCACCAAGCGACCGTGGTCGAACCACGGGACCAAGGGGTGCCTAACACCTTTCCCTCGGTCAACAGAATTCCTTAGCCGGAATCTCTGTTCGTGGATCAGTCTTTTAGAGTCAAAACAGTTTTGAAAAGGATTTTCAAAGGTGACTTGGAACATAGATTTTATGTCAAGTGGCGGCTCTTAATAAAAATTATAAATAGTCCTTTTTGAAACAAAAATCTTCATTTTGTCGCTTTTAATAATAAAACCTTTTCAAACTTAAAATTATTCATTTGGAGTACGAAAAAGGGGGTGTGACAGCTCTGACGACTCTGCTGGGAATCTTTTTTCAGAATTCGAGCTTATTTTTGGAGTCATATCAGCTTTGTTTGGCATTATGAGTGTATAAGCATTGTTTGTGATTTTTGTTTGTGTTATTGTTATCGCTTTTGTGTGTTTTCGTGTTCTTTGTTTACAGTATTTATCATATGTGTTACCGCTTTTATATCTGGCATCATATGCATAACCCGAGTCATTTTTCTGCAACAAGTCCATAGTACACGCTGTGTACATGAACTCTAGTTGAGTTACCCTTATCTTAAGGGGGGAGCCGTTGGTTGGTATGGAGTATGTGGAAACCAAAGTATCCACTATCGACCATACGCTCCCCCGAACAACCTTGTTAGTAAAACTCAACGTAGGTCAGCCTTTATGTCATGCATATGTGCATCATATTAAGGACCTAGCAGGGACCACTTGGCCTTTTGTCGGAGACTCGCCTCTAAAGCATCTCTACGTGCTAAATGTTGCATCTTTGAGGGTAACTTGGTCATTTGATGGACTGATTTTGGGGAAAGCATGTGTTAGAAGTAAAGTGTGTGATAGGGAAAAAGAGGAAAAAAGAAAAAAAGAGTCAAAAAAAAGAGTTTCATAGCTTTTAGTATCTTATGGCTTTTGTTTTTCACAATTCGAAAATTCAAAAAGATTTCTTTATTTTTTGCACTTATTTGTTCAAAAACCAAAACATCAAAAAGATTTCTCACTATCTCCTTTAGCATGCATTCATAATTCAAAATTTTCAAAAAAAAAGATTTTAGAAATTTTTATAAAAGAAAATGAAAAATGGTATAAGTTTTGTACATTTCATATAGTGAAAATGCCAAAAAGATTTTCCTTCATAATTGTTGGTGTCAGTTTTAGTTGAAGTATCTAATTAAAAACCCAAAAAGATTTTATTCGTTTGTCTTTGGTTGTGTCTTCTAAGTTAGGGTCAATCTGTTAGTTAATCGTTAATTGTCCAATCGGGACAAACTACGATACCTGATTCTCGTTCCTTGGGGCAGGATACATGGCAACCCTCGGTGGGTCCGGTAATCTTTATTTTAGCCTTTGTCTTAGACTTAGCCTAGGTCTTTCTCCTCGTAATCTAGTGTTATTAGTTTGTCTTAGCCAAGTATGCTGATTTTATTCAGTGGTACTGTTCGGCGATTTGGAGTCATAAAGTGGCCTGTCCCTTCGACATATGACTGCGATAAAGTCCCAAGGATTGGGAATCTTTTGCTCTTACAGAATTTTCAAGTTGATGTCCTATGTGTTACTACAGGATGGATCCGTCGACAAAGTCTAGAGTCATGATGGTTGTCAAGGTACCCAGAAAGTTAATCAAATGGTGGGACATGTTTAACTACGTTGAACAGTAGGAGTTAACAAAGAAGTTAGGCACTCTCACTTCCTTCCTAGAACTTATGCCTTGCCCAGATCTGATCGAGGCTATATTGATTTTTTAGGACCCAGGTTGTTTGGTGTTTAGGTTTGGAAATTATGAAATGACGCCCACTCTGGCAAATATATCTAGTTTCTGTAAGTTGCCTTACATTAAGAAAATGATGATTTGGGCGCGGACTCATTCCCCCATACGGTTTCTTCATGGTTATGGTTTAAAGAAAAATAAGCACCTGACATGTCTTAAACAATCTTGGGTCTCTTTTGATTATTTGTATGCTCGGTTTGGGCCCTCGGATGGTTTTGATTGCTTTTGGGATGATATTTATACAACCAAGGAGAATTGGGAGAAACATCGTCTAGAAGTCTTCACGCTAGTCTTGTTGGGCATTTTGGTCTTCCCACTAGAAGAGAGGCGAATTAATACTTGTTTGCAGATGGTGGTGATGGCCTTATTTCAAGAACAACTAGGGAAAACATTCACTCTCGTACCTATGATCTTGGCAGAAATATATAAAGCTTTAATCGAGGTAAAAGGAGGGGTGAGATTCTTCGAAGAAAGCAACCTGATATTGCAATTATGGATGATGGAGCACTTACATGCTCCTTCTTTGATTAGGCCGGATGTGATCGATCGTTGTATGTTTGAGCGAGTGGAATCCATGAATCATAGAATGCGTTTTGATAAGTTCTTGCTGCCAATAGGGGTCGATGCTTGGATTAAATTTCTTGAGTCAAGATCTGATGACAACATTCTGTGGACCTATCGCTGGTTTCGTCCAAAAATAATCCTTTATGGTTATTGGATGCAACCTCTTTTAGTTCTATTAGGGATCAATTATACCAGACCGTACTCTCCTCTTTGGGTAATACGCCAATTGGGTAGACTGCAAGACGTTCCACCAGTAATGGATCTCTTGAAGGATGTTGACCATTTTAGGGATCAAGCCTTAGGTGAGAGTAAATACAAAGAATTCTGGAATCACCCAACACAGCTAGGTGTGAATACTCGCCAAGTAGGTTCAGATAATCTAGGGTACACTCAGGAATATGGGGTCTGGCTTCAATCTATACCTCGGGGTATCGGCAGGCCATTACTAGTGCAGCTTAGAGGAAGAATACCAGAAGAATGCATTGTTGATGATAGTCAGGATGAAATTGCGGGGGCCAAAGTGGAGACACTGAGAGTTCAGTTAGCAGATTTGTTCAAGACTATAGAAAGGTGTCAGAACAATCTTTCCAGGTGCACTCCTCATGAGGCAGGAATACGGGCCAGAAGCTTCTTCCCAAATATCAGGGTGTCTTTACAGGATATGCTACAAATTTTGGGTGGGATAAAGAGAGCTTCACAAGTTGGTCCATCTCAGCCAGGGTCATCACGCAAAGCACCAGTTTGAAGGAGCATTTCCCATCTTTTGTTTAGTTTGAGTCTTTTACCTTTCTGCCTTGTAGTATTGTGTCCCTTTTAAGTCGGTGTCAAATTTGTTTTAACGTTAAGAGTCTTCACTAGGAGTATTACGCATGTTATCTTTTGGGTCTTGAATGTTGTTTAGTCTTTGTTGATCATTTTTTAAGTTGATAGATTCGAAGTTTGTTTAGTCATCTCTTTTATGAAATATAGTGAAATTGCGGAGTTGTTTCCTTTTCTGTGTTCTTTGTCAAAAAAAAATAAGAAGAAGAAATCTTCAACTTTGTGGTGTTTATGTGTGTGCATTGCCCGAACTACGCAAGATCTGATTCATGCACAACATGATACATAGGCAACCAACTTTTGGGTTCAATCTAATCATTTGGTTTCGTTATTTTTCATTATTTTTTTTCTCTTTAAAAAAAAGAAGCAAAAGCCATAGTGAATGATAAAACGAAGATAGATAGCGAGAGAAGAAAAGAAAGAAAGGATGATGAGAAATAAAAGAAAGGAAAGAGACTAATGCGAAAGAAAAGAGAAGCGAACAAAAAAGGAAACAAGAGAGGTGTGATTAGAGTAAAGAAGCAAATGGGTGTAGGAAAAAGATCGGGATGATGTTAGAATGACCTTGCTACCCTCAAAGGTTGGTAGAAATACGCATGAATCTAGGACAATTTTACAAATGTGATTCCCATGCTTGTTGTGTGACCTAATCCTAGCGGGTTTTGTCTTTGATGAGCATGTTTTTCTAATAAGTGGTTGGTTTGTAGCACTCTGTATAGTCACCCGTACTTCACTAGATCAAAAGCGAAGCTTGCCATGGCTAGTAGTGAGATTGAAAATTCACTCATGGACCTAGATCAGGATCCCAGGGAAGAAAGTTTAGAATGCAATGATGAGGTATTGAGACTTAGACAACAATTGCTAGATCTGCACCGAGCATGGGCTAGTGGAATGCCTCCTCCTCCACTCCCTCAAGATATTGGGAATGTCCCTAATTGCCCACCGCTCTCTCAGGCATAATTCTCAGTTCCCATTGAGTCACCGGAGTACGCACTAGGATTCACTCCGTGACGATATTACCCTGGCACTTCTAGTGTGCCCCTGGCAGTTTCTCAACCAAGGCTCGTGACTCAGCCGGCAACACCGACAGTGCCTATTTTTGTGGCTCTGCCACCACTTGAAGCTCCGACCTATGTTGTGCGTCCGACAACGGTGCTTCCTCGGTCTACTAGCGAGCCAGTATTGAAGGTTTTAGATAGTCAGTATTATGCCCCGGAGCCTACTTTGAGAATGAATAAACCTTATGGGTACACTCAGCCACCTCCATTTCTATTTGATACGGAGAAACCTGTCGCAATAGAGAAACAGGAGATCATAGCGTGGAACTTGAAAAGTTTGGAACAAGCCAGGAGGAATTTGCAGGGAATCGGAGGTTATAAGAGTGTTTCCTATAAAGATCTTTGCACGTTCCTAGACGTCAACCTTCTCCTCAGTTTTAAAATGCCCAAGTTTGAGAAGTATGCTGGGCACGGTGATCCCGTGGCACACTTGATACGTTATTGCAACTAATTGAGTGCTGCAGTGGGAAGGGAAGATTTTCTTATGGCTTTCTTTAGCGAAAGTCTTTCTGATCTGGCTTCAGAATGGTTTGTCGATCAAGATATCGACAAATGGAACAGCTGGGATGACTTAGCTTCTGAGTTTGTGCAATATTTTCAGTATAATGTTGACCTGACTCCGAATGAATAATCCTTGGTCAACATGAAGAAGAAAAGTACTGAAGGCTTTAGGGAATACACGATAAGGTGACGTGAACAGGCCACCAGGGTAAAGCCTCTAATGAAAGAGAGTAAGCTGGTAGAGGTTTTCATTTAGGCACAGGATGAGACCTATTTTCAACATTTACTTCCGGCAATGGGAAAGTCTTTTATTAAAGTCCTCAAAATGGAAGAGATGATAGAGGACAGAATCAAGAACGGCCGAATAGTGAGTTTTGCCGCATTGAAAGCCATCACACAAATGATTCAAGGTGGATCTGGCGCGTTTGGAGGTAAAAAGAAGAAAGAGGATGTGGCGACCGTTGTAGCTGGAACCCATTCCTATCCCAAAAAACTGCCTCGCCCCTATCCCCAATCCCAAGACCAAGTTTACGCCCAAGATCCATATATTCCTCCCCACCATTACTACCCTCCACAAAACCTATTATATTCCATTCCACCTCCTCCGTACCCAGTATATAGCGCGCAACTATATGCCTAAATCCTTTCTTACCCGCAATGGCGCGCGCAAGCTCCACAAAATCGTCCATCAGCTCCACCAAATTACCAAAACCCCTCTAGACCCAGTTTCCAACCCAGGCTCGAGTATAAGAAAGAGAAGGCGGTCAAAAATTAGTTCACACCTCTTGAGGAGTCATATGCTAGCTTGTTTAATAGGTTGAGAAAGATGAAGGTCTTAAACCCAATTCAAGGAAGGTTTTCAAATCCACCTTCGAGGAATCTCGATTATTCTTTAAGGTGTGTATACTGTTCTAACATTCCAGGGCATGATATCAAGAAATGCTAGCATTTGAAGAGATCCATCCAAGATTTAATTGATGCAAATCAGATTCTGGTCCATGCCCCGGAGGTTCCGAATATCAACCAGAATCCGCTGCCAACCCATGGTAAAACCAATATGTTAGAATTGATATATGATGGTAAAGAGTCGTCAAGGTGTTATAAGCCTATTGTCAAGATACAGGCCAATGAGGATAAATTGGTGAATGTAGCAGAGTCTTTGAAAGCAATGTCATTAAGCCAGAAAGGAATGAGAGAAGATAAATCCCAACAAAGCGCAAAGAAACCCCTGATCACAGTGCAAGGTGTCAGAAGGTATGTTGATTTAAGTCAGTATAAACCCAAGTTGACAGTGGTAGGACCTCCGGGTAAGCCCATCTTGATGGTGAAAGGAGCACTGGCAGTGCCTATTGTCCTCAAACCGGTGACCCAACCTCTGATAGTTGATATGAAATGGGTTCCCTGGAACTATAGGCGGACTCTAATGACCTATCAGGCGAAGGAAGTAGTGGAAAATGTAGATGAGGTAGGGGGTTTGACTCAATCAAGAAGATGCTTCGTGCCTGAAAGTTTAAGGGAAGTCTAAGCCAATTGTGAGTGGACCTTCATCAAGCCTATCACCGAACAAGAAGCCAAGGAATTTTTGAAAAAGATGAAGTTGCCAAAGTATTCAATAATAGATCAGTTGAAGAAAACCCCTGCTCAAATTTCCCTCTTATCTTTGTTGTTGCATTCCAAAGAATATCGTGCTATTATATTGAAGGTATTAAATGAAGCATATGTTCCTAGGGAGATTACAGTAAATCATCTTGAGAAAATGGTTGGAAAAATCTTTGAGTTTAATCAGATCAGCTTCTCTGAAGATGAATTGCCTGTTGAAGGTACGGAGCATAACCGGGGTCTTTACATTACGGTGAAGTGCAAAGATTTCTACGTCACTCACGTCATGATTGATGGAGGCTCAGGTGTAAATATCTACCCTATTTTTACTTTGCAAAAGTTGAATATTGATGTTGAGAGGATCAGGCCAAACAATGTATGTGTCAGGGCTTTCGATGTTGCAAAATCAAACTCCATTGGCAAAATAGAACTAATGTTGATTATAGGGCCTGTTGAGTTTGCCATAGAGTTTCAAGTATTGAATATAGACTCCTCTTACAACCTGTTATTGGGAAGACCGTGGATCCACAAGGCCAAGGAGGTTGCATCTACATTGCATCAAATGATCAAGTTTGATCATGACAGGCAAGAAGTGGTTATTCATGGTGAAGGGGATTTGTACGCCTACAAAGATTCTCCCTTGTCCCTTATTAAAGCAAACAATGTAGAGCAGACATTTGTCTATCAAACTTTTGATACAGTTTCGGTGAATCATATCGTTGAAGGGCAGGTTATTCCAGGGCCACAATTGTCTCCCGCTTCTGTCATGATAATAAATGAAATGTTAAAATATGGATTCGAGCTAGGAAGGGGTCTGGGAGTATCTCTGCACGGTATGGTTTGTCCTATATGTCTGAATGAGAACATGGGCACTTGTGGTCTGGGCTTTAAACCTACAGCTGAAGATTTAAAGAAGGTCAAGGGAAGGAAAAAGGAAACATGGTCACTCCCTCGCCTAGTGCCCCTACTCAGAAAGTCATTCATCAAGAGCGGTGTCGTGGCACCTATAGAGTTTGGAGATGAATTGGTTGATGACTTCTAGAACCTGTTGATCGAAGTTGACATGGTTGAAGCAGGAGAAAGTACCAGTAAGGCAAACATGCAATTCATAGATCTAGCTGTCCGGTTCAATAATTGGGAAGTCACTCCTCTCTCCATCAGGAGGGAGTTTTGGTAGTTTGTTTTATTTTTCTTTCTGTTTATTCGAGTTATTTTAGCGTTGCAATTCGGATTTTAGTTTGTTTATGTTATGTTGGAATTTATGTTTAAGCCCTCCTATCTTTCCTTTTAATGAACTGTAATGTCCATTTTGTTTCGTGTCTAATATATTTCATTTTGTCTTTTTCTTTACTTAGTTCTCTTTGTGTTGATTCTAATGACATGACATGGATGCAAAATTTTTAGTCTGATCTTAAAATACAAACTAATCAAGATATGATGAAGCAAGAGGGGGAATATGATGAAGAAGAGGCACTAGAGGAAATAAGCAAAGAGTTGGAACAGTTTGAAGACAAGGTGAATCCTAATTTGAATGAAACTAAGCCAATTAATCTAGGGAATCAAGAAAATGTTAGGGAAACTAAAATTAGTGTACATTCTTTGCCGCAGCTAAAAGATGGAATGATTCAAGCATTAATTGATTATAAGGATATTTTTGCATGGTCTTATGATGATATGCCTGGTCTAAGCACCGAATTAGTGGCCCATAAATTATCAACTGATCCTGTATTCCCCCCTATGAAACAGAAGTTAAGGAAGTTTAAAACTAATGTAAGTATCAACATCAAAGAGGAAATCATGAAACAACTTGAAGCCAAAGTCATTCGAGTGGCTCGTTATCTTACGTGGTTATCCAGTGTTGTTCCTATCCCAAAGAAAGATGACAAAATTTGAGTATGAGTTGATTACCGTGATTTGAACATAGCAAGTCCAAAGGATAATTTTTCGTTGCCTAACATCCATATTTTGCTGGAAAATTATGCTAAATACGAGGTTGCTTTTTTTGTGGATTGCTATACCGGATACCACCAGATAATTATAGATATTGAAGACATAGAAAAGATGTCTTTTGTCATACCATGGGGAACTTATTACTATCGAGTAATGCCATTTAGTTTGAAGAATGCTGGAGTAACATACATAAGAGCCATGACCACTATGTTTCATGATATGATGCATAGGAAGATTGAGGTCTATGTAGGTGATGTAATTATTAAGATAAAAAGTTAGGCTGACCATGTTAAAGATTTAAGAAAGTTCTTTGAAAGGCTTCGCAGGTATAATCACAAGCTCAACCCGGCAAAATGTGTGTTTAGAGTTCCGTCTGGAAAGCTTTTGGGGTTTGTAGTCAGCCGTCGGGGAATTGAATTGGATCCCTCAAAAATCAAAGCCATTCAGGATTTGCCCCCGCCCAAGAATAGGATAGAGGTGATGAGTTTGCTTGGTAGACTGAACTACATCAGCAGATTTATTGCTCAACTCACAACCACGTGTGAGCCCATTTTCAAGTTGCTGAAAAAGAGTGCTGCGGTAGAGTGAACTGAAGAATGTCGGAAAGCATTTGACAAAATCAAAAGATATCTGTCAAATCCTCCCGTGCTGGTACCATCGGAGCCTGGTAGGCCTTTGATCTTATTTTTATCTGTCATGGATAATTCTTTTGGTTGTGTCCTGGGTCAACATGATGTCACGGGCAAAAAGGAGAAGGTTATTTATTATCTTAGCAAGAAGTTCACAATATATGAGGCCAGGTACACTCTTCTTGAAAGAACGTGTTATGCCCTAACTTGGGTAGCACAGAAGTTGAAGCACTATCTTTTGTCCTACACTACTTATCTCATCTCCTACATGGATCTTTTGAAGTATATCTTTCAGAAGCCTATGTCGACCGGCTATTTGGCAAAGTGATAAATATTGCTTACCGAGTTTGACATCGTATATGTGACTCGAACCGCCATGAAAGCCCAAGCCTTGGTAGATCATCTTGCTAAGAATCCCATTGATGAAGAGTATGAGCCGCTAAAGACATACTTTCCTGATAAAGAAGTGTTGTGTGTTGATGAAGTCATTATAGATGCTAATCCAGGTTGGAAGTTATTCTTTGATGGAGCCGTTAACATGAAGAGAGTCGGAATAGGTGCAGTTCTTATCTCTGAATCTAGGCAACATTTCCCGGTAACAGCGTAACTTTGATTTTACTGTACCAATAACATGGCAAAATATAAAGCATGCATTCTTGGTTTGAGGATAGCTGTCGATATGGGAGTCCAGGAATTATTAGTGTTGGGGGACTCGAATTTGCTTGTCCATCAGATTCAAGGCGATTGGGAGACGCAAGATTTGAAGCTCATTCCGTATCGACAATACTTGCAGGAGCTATATCAATGGGTTGTGTCAATAAAATTTAGACATATTCCAAGGATTCATAATGATATTGCTGATGCTTTAGCCACTTTGTCTTCAATGCTCCAACATCCTGATAAATCCTATATCGATCCAGTGCATACAGAGTCATGATCAGCATGCTTACTGTAATGCGATTGAAGAAGAGCTTAATGGAGAACCTTGGTTCTTTGATATCAAGCGATACATTCAGTCAGGAGAATACCCAACACATGCCACCAATGATCAAAAGAGGACTATTAGGCGTTTGGCTATTGGATTTTTCTTAAGTGAGGGAATCTTATATAAGAGAACCCCGGATCTGGGACTCTTGAGGTGTGTAGATATAAGAGAAGCCTCGGCGATCATGGTTGAAATACACTCTGGAGTATGTGGGCCGCATATGAATGGTTATGTCTTGTCAAAGAAGATTCTTCGAGCAGGTTATTATTGGTTTACTATGGAGAGAGATTCTATTCGATTTGTTCAAAAGTGTCATCAATGTTAAGTACATGGTGATTTGATACATTCTCCTCCCGCTGAGTTGCATGCAATGGCTGTTTGTAGCTTGGGAAATGAACGTGATTGGACCGATCGAGCCAAAAGCGTCCAATGGGCATAGATTTATTTTGGTGTCCATTGATTATTTCACAAAATGGATAGAAACAGTAACTTTCAAGTCAGTGAAAAAGAAGGCGGTGGTAGATTTCGTTCATACCAACATCATTTGTAGGTTTGGAATTCTAAAGATGATCATTACAGACAATGCTGTCAATCTCAATAGTCATTTGATGCAAGAAACATGTCAACAGTTTAAGATCGCACATCAAAATTCCACCCCATATCGTCCAAAGGCTAATGGTGCAGTGGAAGCCACCAATAAGAATATCAAGAAGATATTGCGGAAAATGATACAAGGGTCTAGACAATGGCATGAGAAATTGCCGTTTGCATTGCTAAGTTATCACACTACTATTCTCACTTCAACAGGGGAAACTCCATATTTATTGGTGTATGGGACAGAAGCAGTCATTCCTGTAGAAGTTAAAATTCCCTCTCTTCGAGTCATTATGGAAGTAGAGATTGAAAATGATAAGTGGGTCAAAACCTGACTAGAACAATTGAGTTTGATTGAGGAAAAAGGGCTAACGTCGGTATGTCATGGCCAATTGTATCAGAAGAGAATGGATTAAGCGTATAACTAAAAGGTACAACCCAGGCATTTTGAAGTTGGTCAGTTGGTATTGAAGCGTATCCTTCTTCACCAGGTGGAATCGTAAGGCAAGTTCTCCCCAAACTGGCAAAATCCCTTCATTGTGAAGAAAGTGTTGCCCAATGGAGCCTTATATTTGACAGCTATTGAAGGCAAAATGGAAGAAATGGCTATCAATGCTGATGCAGTCAAAAGATATTATGTATGATATTTTATTCTTTGTTGATTTTATTGCATGTTTAGTACTTGCATTTTTGAAGATTGATATGGTGAAGGCATTTTATTCTTCCGTCCAAACATTGTGTCATCCTTTGTTTACCCATTTGAGCTTAGTTTTATTTTTCTTTCATATTCCTCTTTTGGAATCAAAATAAAGTCAAAGATAAATGCCAGGAAAATAAGAATAAAAGAAAAAGTTTGAAAATAAAAGAAAAATAATTTAAAAAAATCAAATCAAAACAAAGAACAAGCTGATGGAACTACGTGCGACCTGATTCTCCTCTCTTGAGAAAGAGATACGTAGGCTGCCCTATTCAGGGCTCAATCTAACCAAATAAAGATTTTACGGCCACCTAGTCGACAAAAACTGGGGCATGATTTAATGTGTTGTTTGAGTCGATTCCAAAAGTTGTAAGTCCCACCCCCAATTCAAGTGTCGTTTGAGCCTCTTGCCATCCTTTTCTAACCTTATCCGAAATCCAAGTTACAACCAAAGAAAGACCTTCAGATCAATCTTTCACAATGTTAAGGCTAAGCATGCAATGGATATAATGATACACCATGGTGTACTACTTGTCTTTCTCAGCATAAAAAATCAGGAAAAAATAAAAATGAAAGAGTCTTATTGATGAAAATCGTTGCGGGCACCATAAGGCGATAGTGAGTTGAGAGAAATAAAAAATGAGAGAGTCTTACTGGTGAAAACCATTAAGGGCACCATGAGGCGATGGGGAGTGAGAGAAATAAAATGAGAGAGTTTTATTGGTGAAAACCCTCATGGGCACCGTAAGGCGATGGCGAGTTTAAAAGAAAGGTAAAAAGGAAAGAGGTTTGTTGGCAAAAATCTTTCAAGATATTGCCAGTTGAATGAGATATATGAGTCCAATGGGTTGGAAGAAGCAGCAGCAGCGAAGGCATGAACTCAACAACAAATGGGAGGTTTGGATAGGAAGATCAGGCAGCTTAATCCAGAATGCATGTCATAGTCATTAGAGTTGGTTGCCATCTTCAGATAAGTTTTCTTCTTTTTTAAAAAGAGGGACAATGCCTTTTTCTTTCATTTACATATTCATGCTTTTGTCTTTTTATGTCATTTATCAAAATAAAAGTCACCATCATTTCTTTACATCGTAAGTCAAGTCTGTGTCAAAACAAGCGAGAAAGGATTTCAAAACTTACTATCAATCTTGCCAATTGTATGAGGAAAAGCCAAGGACCAGCACATGAAAGAAATATAATCGTAATTCAACACAAAGCAAAGGAAGTCTATCAACCGACTGGCTGCTGGGTTCGTGGGAGCATTCTGATTTGGAAAAGGGTCATCTCAGAGGCATGGTAAAATCAAAATTCATTATTTGAATCAGATTTCATTTACCTCAATCTAGATGTGGGTCAATGATGCGGCAAAACAGGGGCAAGTGTCAGCGATTCGGAACAAAGATGAAAGGAACGAGTGCTGGAACAGATGCTGGAAAGCCAAGTACTGCAAACCACGACCAAGTTTTCAACTAAAAAATTTATCTTTGATGAAACAGGGGCAAAGTTTTGTACATTGAATTCAGCTGTCATTGGAAAGCATATCCATAGGATTTTAATTTCTGATCAAAACCCTCCTAAAAATGGGATTTTAGTTTATGTTTAGGACCCTTCTGAAAAATAGGATTTTACTTTATGTCCAGGACCCTCCTGAAAAATGAGACTTTATTTTCTGTTCAGGACCCTCCTGAAAACTAAGATTTTACCTTCTGTTCAGGACCCTCTTGAAAAGTGAGATTTTACCTTCTATTCAGGACCCTCCTGAAAAGTGGGATTTTACCTTCTGTGGGATTTTACCTTATGTTCAGGACCCTCCTGAAAAGTAGGATTTCACGTTATGTTCAGGACCCTCCTGAAAAGTGAGACTTTACTTTCTGTTCAGGACACTCCTGAAAACTAGGATTTTACCTTCTGTTCAGGACCCTCTTGAAAATTAGGATTTTACCTTCTATTCAGGACCCTCCTGAAAAGTGGGATTTTAACTTCTGTGGGATTTTACCTTATGTTCAGGACCCTCCTGAAAAGTAGGATTTCACGTTATGTTCAGGAGCCTCCTGAAAAATGGGACTTTACTTTCTGTTCAGGACCCTCCTCAAAACTAGGATTTTACCTTCTGTTCAGGACCCTCCTAAAAAATGAGATTTCACTTTATGTTCAGGACCCTCTTGAAAAATAGGATTTCACTTTCTGTTCAGGACCCTCCTGAAAAATGAAATTTCACTTTCTGTTCAGGACCCTCCTGAAAAATGAGATTTCTCTTTCTGTTCAGGACCCTCCTGAAAAATGGGACCCTCTTGAAAAATGATATTTCACTTTCTGTTCAGGACCCTCCTGAAAAATAGAATTTGACTTTATGTTCAGGACCCTCCTGAAAAATGAGATTTTACTTTGAGTTCAGGACCCTCCTGAAAATTAGGAATTTACTTCAAGTTCAGGACCCTCCTGGAAAATGAGAATTTACTTTATATTCAGGACCCTCTTGAAAAATGGGAATTTACTTTATGTTCAGGACCCTCCTAAAAATTGGGATTTTGCTTTCTGTTCAGGACCCTCCTGAAAAATGAGATTTTACTTTCTGTTCAGGATCTTCCTGAAAAATGAGATTTTACTTTCTGTTTAGGACCCTCCTAGAAAATGGGACATTACTTTCAAAAATGATGAATTCCTTCTTTATTATATTCTTTGTTTGGGATAATTTTCATTCTAGTTTTGATTCTGGTTTCAGGAGCCCGCCTGTAGAATAGGGTGAGAAAACTGCAAGTCAGGAGCATGCCCAAAGAACAGGGTGATGAAATTGGGAGTTGAAGAAATCGCAAGTCAAGAACCTGCCTGAAGAACAGGGTGATGAAATTGAAAGACAAAAATGGCAAGCCCGTCTGAAGAGCAGTGCGAATAAATGAAAGTCGAGCAACGAAGTGAAGCAATTGAAAACCAAGCAACAAGTTGAAAGAAATCGCAAGTCAGGAGCTCGCCTGAAGAATAGGGTGATAAAAACTCAAGTCAAGTAAAAAAGAAGCTGCATAGATAGGATTTTGTAATTTCATTTGTGTTTTAACTTGTAATTTTCATTTTAATGTAATAACAGAGCCGCGGACCGAAACCTCGAAGGGAACTCACTCGACTCTCCAACTCGGTATAGTCCATTTCCCTCCAATCCTTTGAGATACCTGTCGCTTGATTCCCTCATAACTTAGGTAGGTAGGATGTCCGCCAAGACTCGGTTATCTTTCTTCTTTCTGTTTCTCTCCTTGAATAACGGTCGGGTCAAAATTTGATCTTTTTGTCTAATTCTTTATATGAAAACACTTAGTGTTTACATTCAAAGGGGGCATGATGTAGACACCTAATTTTGTCCTTCCCAAAGACTCAATCTATCCGTTCGTTTACCTTCAGCTTACCACGTGCCCTACCCCGTGTAATTATCCCTCCACAAAATGACAAAATAACAAATCCAATAACCCGAAACAAATTTTATCTTCTTTAATAACCAATTAACAACCCTCTCCAATAAGAAAATGACACATCACCCTCACTACTTCCTCTTCATGTGACCCCTCCCCCTCTTTTTTTTATTTCTTGCCCACAAAGCAAATGGGGGGACACACAAGCATATTTCCTGAAGATAAACTCACTATCACACTCAAGAAGAAAAGAACCCCACAAGATATACTTTTAACAAGAATACAATCCATAGGTACAATTGAGAGAGGGGGAAGGCACATATAAAGGAGATAGACACCAAAATTTTCTTTCTTCTGGAGAGGAACACACGAAAACACCAATAACCACACCTCTATTTCCTTTCCATTTTCTGACTCTCACCATCATCATCATATTATCTTCTCCACAAAGAGAGAGAGAGAGCTAAAAAATACAAAAAAAAAACTCACTGAAACTCAAAACTATAGAGATCCGGAGGGGAAAATAGAAAAAGGTGAAAAGATTTGGCGGGTTTCTACTCAGTTTAAGAGTTTTTCGGCCAGTTTCCTAGCTTCCTCCGGCGAACCTAATGCCGGAATCGATCTCCAGTTGTCAGTTCGGTAAAGTGGGTCTGAAAACGGCCAAAACTCCCTCTGTTTTCCTTCAATTCCGGATGAAATCCGGCCTGTGACTAGTTGTTCTGGTCGTCTGCATCACCGTCGACTCACCAAAGTTCGAACCGTGAGGGTGTTCAAATTTCCATTGGATTTTAACGAACTTTTTGGGTTCATCTATTACGCGGTTTCGTTATCGATATTGTGATTTTTGGGAGTTTTCGATACTTAAGCCGAGTCATTATTTGGTTTGGGGTTCATATCGCTATTTTTCTTTCTGGCTTGAAATCTGTTCGGAGGTCGTTTTCCTATACTAAGTTGAGATTACATCGCTGTTGAGGCTTGCTATTCAGGCTCTTGGATTTGGTTTTCTTAAATATTGATATCATCGTAATACTCGAAGGTCCATTTTCTCAACTTTATCTGTTTATTATTTCAAATATGGTCTTGGCGTTATTTGGTGATATTAACTGTTGTAGTGAGTATGAATGATTCATATGTTTGAATTTCGTTGGTTGATGTATGGATGTTGGTTCTCAATTTTGAAAAGGTGTTGAACTGAAAATCTGTTAATCATTGATCGATTGAAAAGGAAGCTAGTTTTAAGGGGGGGTAGGAATTGAAATTAATAAAAGCAAGTGTTAATTTATTTTGATTCATTACTGAATGTTGTTGATTCGTCAATATTATCATGATAGGTCAAGCGAGGTAGGCCAACGTAGATTTGGGTACTCAAAATTTAGGATTAAATTTTTTGGCCGTTGGTTTGAATATGGAATGTTGATTGAAAATTTTCTGGTTTATCATACTTAATTTAATTGTATCATTTGGCCGGGAAATGCCTCGAAGTACTTGTATTATTTTGTTTGGGGAATGCCCCAAAGTATTTTGTATTCGGAGGACGTTCGAGAGAAGGCTCGAGGCAGCAGGTGGAGAAAGCAATGGAGCATAGTTTAGGATTAGCGTAGAATAGAGTAGGTTTATATTTCTGCATTTTTCTTTTATTTTGAGACTGTATAATTGGACTGGACTTTATATTTTTCGGGATTCATATTGTTTGACATGTTTGATTTATTGTTTCACGTGTTTTTGTGTGGTTTATACACTAGTTGGTGTCAAATTAGCCGATACTCTCCACCAAGTGATCATGGTCGAACCACGGGACCTTGGGGTGCCTAACACCTTTTCCTCGGTCAACAGAATTCCTTAGCCGGAATCTCTATTCGTGGATCAGTCTTTTAGAGTCAAAACAGTTTTGAAAAGGATTTTCAAAGGTGACTTGGCACACCGATTTTATGTCAAGTGGCGACTCTAAATAAAAATTGTAAATAGTTCTTTTTGAAACAAAAATCTTCATTTTATCACTTTTAATAATAAAATCCTTTTGAACTTAAAATTATTCTTTTGGAGTACGAAAAAAGGGGTATGACACTTCCCATGACTTGCGATGCTTAACTCCATGTCGTGTGCCCGAGTAGCCAGCTCTTCAAATATTCACAGTTTGATTCTTTGTAGTATGTATAGGAGGCCCCAATGCATTGCTTGAATTCATATTTCTACCGCAGATATTTTAGAAATACGGTCTTCGCAGTCCAAACTCAATGACCTCCATCGATTGATGTAATCCATTACAGGCTCATCCTTTTTTTGTTTAGTGCCCATTAACTCTATCATGCTCACAGTTCATCAGGTGCTGTAAAATCAATTAATAAATTCCTTCTCGAGCTTCTCCCAACTATCAATTGACTAATGCTCCAAGTCAATATACCAGTCAAATGCGTTCCCCTTCAATGAATGAACAAACTATTTTACCAAGAGATCGACATGTGTTCCAGCATTACTACATGTTTCGACAAAGTGAGCAATGTGTTGTCTCGGGTTTCCCTTGCCATCGAATTGTTGTAACTTTGGTGGTTGATAGCCCGTTGGCATAGGTAGATAATCAATTCGTCTTGTGTAAGGCTTAAAGTAATACAACGAACTCTGTGGTGCTCCACCATATTGAGCCCTGATGGTGTTTGTTATCATGTCTCTCAATTGTTGGACAAATAAAGCCGCAACCGAAATAGATTATTTCTCCTTCTGAACTTTAGCCTTAGCAGGTAATTCCTCAACATCTTTGTCCTGTGGAGTGAAATCGGGTGGATAGGTAGGGACGTGACTCGAATCTCCTGGTTCATAGGCCTCCAGTTTGTTCATGAGTTGAGCGATATGAAGATTCTTATCATCAACTGACTTCTTTAGGGCTTCAATGGTTTGCTCCATCATTATGAATTTTTCGTCCATGTCAATTGAGTCAGCCATTAAGGCATTGACCTTCGTTGAAACTGGCGAATCCATTAAATCTTCAGATTTACCAAAGTTGGATCCGGTTAGAGAAAGTTCGCCAAGTAACATGGGTGCAAGATTGCCCCTATCAGTCGTCACATGAGAGTTGTTATTTTTTACCATCTCCAAAGAGGTGAAGTATTCAGATTCATCCAAGCCACTGGCCTTGAACTTTCGGTGAGTAATTGGTCCAACATGACTGAGGTAAGCAGATGCAGCAGTAGAACCCTTGGATGTAACACTGTTTTCGAAGTCCATCACAATTGTTGAATTTGTAGCTTTTGATTTGCAGGAGGAAGAGATAAAGAGCAGAATCCGTCCCACTGAGCATGCCAAAATTTGTTCACAATAAATTTTTGTTGTGTACGGAAAATCAACTGCAAGCAAAAATAAATAAAAGAAAATAATAATTTTATTAATATGAATCTTGCGGGTACAATTCTGTTATTCTCTTGATTCTTCTCTCCTAAATTTAGCAATGATTTGAGGGCCTTCAGTAGCGTGTTTCTCGAATCATTGAATGATTTGGACTCCTAGAGACGTATTTCAATCGTCTGGGACGTTGGAAAGTATTTTGTCGTTTTGGAATAATCTCTTGGAAGAACTCCATTGATTGCTCCTTGCAAGAACTTGCTAGTCAATGCTAACTTTGTCAATATTTGTCAAAGTGTTCCTTTTTTCGGTCCCCATAACATGTCATGTTACCCCCTATTTATAGTTGTAGGGAGTAGGTCTGGTTGCTTGTGATTGGTCGAAATATGTCACCTTGACACTTGGCGATTTTTGACTGGTTCTTGAATTTGAATGAGATTTCCACATCATTTGTACATATTGCGGTGTCTCATTGGTCTTGAATTTGACTGGGATGCCACGTCACTTGATGAGTTTGGGCTTCCAAATGTAATGGACCTTGGCCTTGAATTTAACAAAATGGACTAATTAATTTGTAGGGCCTGAATTAGTTAATAAATCCAAAAGCTTATGAATTAAATTCAACTTTTGTATGGATTTGACCCGTTGAATTTTGTATGTCTACAACATCATACTACAAAACATGAATTCGAACCTTAAAATATCGAATCATATACTAAATTAATTTGACATGATGATAATATAATATTTTTGAAAACTAAAAATCAGAAATATCAAACTGGAATTTTGTACATTGCTGCCATCCCTAGTAGTTACTACTTTTCTATTGAGCCCACAAAATTATTCTCCATTATTACGTAAGTATCATTCTTTGTACATTTTCCCTTTCTTTTCCTCTATTTTCTGACACGAACTTGCTTTCTCGGTTAATCCTTTCTCTCCTGTGCTGTCCTTTTTCCTTTGTCTTCCTAACATTGGCATAGGAAAAAGTATAAGAATTCAAATTGCATGTTTTAAAAGATTTAGGTTTATTTCACCTAACTTATCAGCAGAGACTTTTCTCATTCAGATCTGTGAAGTTCAAGAAAAATGATCAATTACACAAAAGCACTATTTGTTTTCAAAATGTTATTTGTGGTTGTTTGATTGTTGGTTAGAATGAGTTATTTATGCGTTAAACTATCATAGTATATTATGTTTATATATATTGGTAGCTTTTTGGTTGTCTTGTATGAAATTTAGCACACCAAATATGGACGTGTTTGGTATCTTTTACAATCACACATAACCAAAATATGTATAAATTATGAGTTAATATACATATATTAGTTTATGAAGGATATAAGATAGAAATAACTAATTTATTCGTAATTCGAGACCCAAATCTCGTGCTATAAGGCGTGATCGATCAATTATTAAGGTTAGAGTTATGCATGTGTTAATTATGCTCTGAGATTATTATTCCTCATTTTTGTTACCGAGTAATATATAAAAGCTATGCAAGTGTTTTAATAAAGAAATGACCTTCGGCCTATTAACTCAACCTTAAAAACTAAATCAAAGAATAGAAATTGCCCAAATCGCGTAAGGAGAGTTTCCATATCATAATTGACCGATGTAGGAGTACTTCTTCAACAATTTTACGGTATGATAATACTTGGTGCATGTTATGTGATTAGGAGGTCACGCGTTCAAGTTTTGAAAATATTCTTCCATAGACATGCAAGGTAAGACTGCATACAATAGATCCTTGTGGTCGGACCCTTCGACAGATATGTATAGCAAAAACTTTAGTGTATCAGATTGTCTTTTTTGCGTGCTCACTTTTCCCCTTCTTCACTACCTTTAGAGTCTGTCTTAATGTGCGTACATATACTTCTTGTAGTTATAACCTGAAAAGTATTGTCGGTGTTATTTTTGATCATGAAAAATGATATATCTACTTAATTCTCACAAGTTGTAGTGCAATTTGGTCTTATAGAATCTCAAGTATACTTGCATGTAACAATAATATTTTTACTTTATTTCTCATGACATGTGGACTTTAATTTGCCTTTTCATGATAACAGCTAGTTTTACCTGATGTATAACTTCTGCAACCTCAGCAAACGTATAATAGAAGTTTAAATTGTCATAAGATGGCAACACCATTTGAAAATTATTACTGTGAAATAGAAAGTAAAGTCTCAAAACTAAGACAATTTCGAACTTTAATTTAGTCACAAATTTTACTATATCACATCTAATTAATTATTATGGTCATCTAAATATTGTGTCACTTAAATTAACATTTTTTATTTATTATCTCACATATAAATGATGATAAACAGATAGCAGATCAACATGATTGTTTGCTTAGATATTTTCTTTTATATTTATTTATTTTACTTTTCTTTTTAATCTGTTATATATTTGAGAATTACATAAAAGTATTATAAATCATAATAATTAGCAACATAAAATAATTAAAAGGGAGTTAAAAAATATTTAGGAGTTAATAACTCAAACGGTCACTCAACTATGAACTTCTATCTCAGAAAGTCACTAAACTTTGGTTTTTACTTCAATAGTCACTCAACTATGAACTTTTATCCTACAAAGTCACTCAACTTTAATCTTTACTTCAAAAGTCACTTAACTATCACATTTTTACTTAAAAAATCACTCAAACTATTTAATAATTTTTTAAAAGCAAAATTTGTTTATGTGAATTTCTATTTAAAAATAAAATTTTAAAAAATAAAAAATATTTCTTTAATGACCATTTTATCCATATTTCTTTAATTTAATATCTTTACCTCCTCTTTCTCATTTTTCTTCTTCTTTTCACTTCTTCCCATAGATTTTTTGATAAATCACAGAATCTAAAAATTGACAATTAAATTGAAAGAAATCGAATTACTATCATATTTTATATTTATATTTTATTAAAAGGAAAAAACAATAAACAGGAACAAACGAAGAGAAAATAAAATAAACTAAAATATCATGCATTTCCCATTTTCTCCTTTTTTAAAAATAAAATAAGAATAAAATACAAATATAAATAAGATAGTAATTCGATTTCGTACAATTTTAATGTCAATTCCTAGATTATAATGTGTGATAATGAAACTAATTATGGGAAGAAAGTGAAAAGAAGAAGAAAAATGAAAAATGGGTGGGATAAATATTAATTTAGGAAAATATAGATAAAATGCTCATTAAAGGGATATTTTTTATTTTTTAAAAATTTATTTTTAAATAGAAATTTCACATAAGTAAATTCTAGTTTTTTAAAATAATTAAATAGGTTGAATGACTTTCTGAGTCAAAATGTGATAATTGGGTGACTTTTGAAGTAGAGATCAAAGTTAAGTGATTTTCTGAGATAAAAATTCATAGTTAAATGACTTTTAAGGTAAAGATCAAATTTGGGTGACTTTCTGAGATAAAAGTTCATAGTTGAGTGACCATTTGAGTTATTAACTCAAATATTTAGTTGACTCTCTAAATTTTATTACTATCACATAAATTGAAATAAAAGATAAAATACTATAAATCAAAATAATTAATAATTTAAAATATTTTTAAAAAATATGTAAAAAATTTAGTTAACTCTCAAAATTGTATATTAGACAAGGAGTGTAATATATATTATTTTAAAAATTGCATAAAAAGAATATAAATCACAATAGTTAATCTAAAAATATTCTTCATGTTGGGCTCGTGCTAATACGGACCATACCACACCTAGTTATATATAGAAAATTTAACTAAATAACACTCTGTGATTTTAATTTATTTCTCTGATTTCAATTTGAAACAAAATTTTAAAAAGTTAAAATAGCATTTAATTCTTTGAGTGTCTTTTTAGATATTTCAAGCTCAATGTAATTAGATTCAAATGATTAAAATTTTAAAAAAAAAATCTTGATCTAGAATGTATTCTAAAGTCTTAACAATCACTACAATATTGATTATTTCAACTTAATTTTTGTAATTAAAAGTGATATGATATATTATTCAAAGTAAAAAAAATGATATTCTAATTGGATACTCAATAAGTCTTAATTATATTTATAATATTTTTAATACTTCTAGAATAATTTGATAGTTCATGTAGCAATTGTCTCAATTGAAAAATTTTCTAAACTATAATCTACAAGAATCTACCTAAGATTTAAACATTTGGGATGTTAATTAATGTACAATAATTTATATATACTTATATTATTTGCGGCTTACAATTATTACAAGAAATGATAGGTTGTCAATTGTTGAGCCATCTACATGTCATTGATACCCGCTTTGCTGGTACTCATCCTTCAGTGAATCCTATTGATGCCCGACTTCATTAGGAATACCTCAACCGATACTTCGCCTCGCTGCTACATATCTCAGGTTGACAACCTTTCAATTGGTTTTCCAACTCTCTAATTTTTCTTTCTTGTTCCACTACTTGAGTTCTATACTGGTTCAATCTCTATCTTATATCTTCCAACTACTTCTGATAGATCTCATTGAGTTTATAAGATTTGCAATCTGAGATTCCAAATTCAAATTGAAACATTCTGACTTGTTAGTCAGATAACACTCGTACGATGCTTTCAAGACTAACAATATCGTACAAGTCACAACAATCAAGTCATCCTCCCATTCTCTAAGGTTTTTAAAGTCTGTATGCATGAAAACCATAAGCCATGAAATCGTAGTAAGCTGAAATCGGCGTGAATAAGCAACTTTATCAAAAGAATTTGTCAAACAATGCAAAAAAAATACATATAGCAATTGCCTTGAAACGGGAACAGACATAAAACATTGAACACATAGCCTAAAACGGTAAACGGTACAACTCCAAAGTAGTTGCAGAATTTTGCAATACCGGAGATATTATGAAAAACTCTCCAACTATCACATATTGTTGTAGTAATATGCGAGCAAAGATGAATACAATACCATTGAGAAATGTAACAAATCCAAATATAGAATAACCAGCTATGACACATGATTTTTTTATTTGCGTGTCTAAAGGGCCAGCATGAACAATCGTAATAATACCCAAAATGACTAGAAATTTAGCAGCGAAGTTGTAAATGACAAGTTTGAGTAGATGATTATCACGATTAGCAAGACGATCGAAAGGCACGGACAATAAAGAGAAACATATTTTTTATTTTTGACATAGTAGAGAAAATTTGGAAAAAATGCCAACTTAAACGGTTTATATTAATCACAGAAAGCACACAGTTGAAGGGAACAAATAAAACACACACTAAGCATCGTAATCTCTAATTAGTAATAACTAATTAAGAGAGGGATAAGAGGGAAAGCACACACTTGAATGGAAAGTGCACGATTGAGCGTCATAATATCTATTTCAGCGGTGTTGCTTCTTTGACGTATAAGGCACTTGGCTTGGCAGCTAAAGGTTGTCCTTTCAACTGAAAGGTCTCTGGTTCAATGTTGCAACATTTTTTTTTCCATGCATTTTACATTCCATTTATTTATTTGGATTGTTGTCCTAACTTATTTTCATTTTCTATACTCTAAATATTTTATATAGGGATAATACTCAGAAAAATACTTGAACTTTGCTTGGATTTACAGTTGAGCATACTGAACTTTGTGGGGTCCTATTACCCCCTAGACCTTTTTAAAAGGAATTAATTTTCCTCCCCCTCCCCGAAATGCTATACCCAGTTTTGGCAGCTAGTGTAATACACGCGTCAATCTCGATTTTACACGTGTATTTTTTATTTAAAATTAATTTTTATTTACTTTCTTCTCCATTCTTATTCTTTTCATCACTTTTCATCATTTTTTCACCATTTTTTCATCAAAATCTTGATTCTTAATTCTTGAAATTTGACTTTTATTTAGTTCATACTATTTTTTTAAAAAAAAAATTCTCAAATTTCAAATTCAAATCGAAAACTTTCTTCAATAATTTTATTCAAATCGCAAACAAAGATCCCAAAATAACTGAGCATTATGCCTATCAAATGTTCAGAAACTATAGGGACGAATTGGATAGCTCCACATCTCCTTCGGATCCTCCATTAATCTCAATATCAAGTTCTCCGCAAATTTCATTATAAATCTCATCCTTTCTCTTTTTCCTGATTTGAATTACAAATCCCAAATCAAACACTAACCATATGTATATAAGTTAAAATATAAATAGATATAATACCTTATAAATCATAATTTATACAACAATAACTCAATTTTGTTGAGGTGGTGATGGCTGCCGGCGGCATTACTACCAACGACAATGGTGGGTTGGTTGGTGGTGAAAATGGTGAGTTAATTTTGCTATTTTGATGGAATTGAAGAAGACCCATTTGATGTCTGTATGTTGCAATTGGGTCAAATTGATGTAATTGAATTGGATATGTTGAAATGATCTATTTGGGGTGTGTGTGTGATGAAATTGTGTTCAGTTCAATTTCGATTCAACAACGAAGCACCAATGGAACATCATTGAAGAGAGGAAAGAAGGAAAAAGAAGAGAGAAGAGCAAGAATGAAAAAATATATATAATTTTTTAAAAGTCAAAAATTTGAGGGGCTATGTCACCTAAAAAAAAGTTTTTTTAATGATTTTTTAATACTCTCACGCGCCTGATACGCGTGAATTACACACACTTGTCCAAGTGGGCAGATATATGCCATTAAAATACAAAAAAAAAAAAAAAAAGTCTGGGGGGTAATAGGACTCCCGTAAATTTCAGTATGCTCAACTGCAAATTTAGGCAAAGTTCAAATATTTTTCTGACTATCATCCCTTTTATATATTGAAAATGAAGTCAAAATTATTCTAAATCACAATATTTAATAATTTAAAAAATGCATTAAAAATTTAGAGTTAAAAGTATATTGATTGACTTTTAACATTCTATTTGAGTTATAATATTTAATAATAATTAATTTACTTGGACTGCTATCCTAACTTCTTTTTTATTTTCTATATTCTAAATAATTTATATATTGAAAATGATGTAAAAATTACTCTAAATCATAATATTCAATAATTTAAAAATGCACTGAAAATTACAGTTAAAAAATTGATTGACTCTAAATATTTTATTTGAGTCACATAAATTAATGTAAAAAAAGTAATATATTTTTTATATTCTAAGTTATGTGGCATAATTCAACTTTCTATATTCAAAAATGCTCCCACCCCTTTTTCTTTCTTCTTCAGGCTACCTCTACCTTACCCCCACCCCCTACTCGCCGCTCCACTCTTTCTTTCTCCTCCTTCGTTAAACCCATCCAACCACCATCCCTCACCCTTGCAAACACAAAAAGTACCCCCCCCCCTCTCCCCTCTATTTTTTTCTTCTTCAAACCACCCCTCCCCGTGCCTCGCGCTTCTTTCTCCTACTTTGTCGAACCCATTCACCCTCAACCCCCACCACTTACTTCTGCAAACACTACCCCCTCCTTCCCCGCTTTTCTGGTGAAATTAATCACAATGGTCATAGACGTATAACCTTGCAAAACTATCTAAATTTGATGACAATGCTGGAGCTGCTAATATTTTTTTTCATTATTTTTCTGAATTTTTAAACCATCAATTACTATAATCATCATTTGATTTCACTAGTTCATGAATTATTGATTCCTCAATTTCATCTTCTTTGTATTTCTTGTATTTTTTTTATAATACAGTGTATAACCCCACCACTATCACCATTGCATCAAGGCTTCTGTAAAAAAAATAGTCCATAAATAGAAGAAAAAAATAAGTTAATTTCTCATATCATTACGCGACTAATAGTTATTATCTCAAAACAATACTTTTTTATGAGAAAAGTCATCAAAACATATTTTACCATTTTTTCATAGCCTTGAAAAATTTTTGCCATTTGAAAAATTGAATTCGTTATAAATTTCTTCTTCTTCTTCTCAATAACGAATTTCAAAAAGTCATGTTAAAATTCACAACTTTTTCATACGCATTTTTTTCTTTTTTGGAGAAATTGATGAGGTGTAATAGAAGTGGAGGTAGAGGATTAGAAGAAGGAGAAAGGGGATTGGGGTGTGTCACGACCCCAGGCTACCCCCTAGTCGCGATAACGGTGCTTACGATCACAAGTGAATACAAGCTAACACATGAGTTGGTACCTGCTGTGAGCACTGAGTAAATTGATAATAAACAACATATGCAGAAAATAATGCCATAAGGTTTCAAATACTGAAACACAATCAAATCATAGATCTGAAATGTATGAAGACATACTGAAAAGTTTGGTAAAATAATTGATAAAGCGACTAACTATCTGAATGTCTGAAAAGTCTCTAACTGACTAAATGTGGAGTTGATAGGATAAACTCCCAACTAACTGTGAGTAAATGGAAATACTGAACTACTGAGATAAATTGAAATGAAACAATCATGTCCTCGATAGATGAGGACTTACCACGACTACTACTGCTGATAAGCTGAACTATCTAAGCGCATTCAGGAAACTATGCGTCCGAACCTATCATACAAGACATCTTAGCGCAAAGAAAAGTATGTGGTTAGTACTTTGAATGTAATGGTATATGAGACGAGGTTAGGCTGTAATACAAGGGTTAATTGTGTGTGAAATAATGACTGGATAAATAGCATGAGATAACTAAGTATGCATGGATGAAAACTGAAATACTGAGAATGCAAGACCAAGCATATAATATTTCTAAAATAGTTCTGTAAACTGAATTACTGAAATCTGATAATTGAATAACTGAGAATCTGTATGCTTTGGTCAAGCAGAATTGAACATAAACTATACTGAATACTGTACTGAGACTGTGGGAGTTAGCTATAACCGACATGCCCCAAATCTATTGTTGGGTCCAACCTGTAACCCTAGTTGGAAGGGTGTCGGTATCATGCCACGGGCACTAACGCTGGCTGTGTGGATCTACTAATCTAATATCCCAAAGGACTTGGGTGTTATGTCTAACTGATGGGGGACCCCTAAAAATCTACGTTGGCACTGTAGGTCTAGAACTTAAGGACTGCTACTAACATCTCATGCCCAATTGATGGGGGGGACAAGTGTCTCATGCTTAAATGACGGGGGAGACAAGTACCTCATGCCTAACTGATGGGGGAGACACCATCCCTATGTTTATTCGGTGCTAAGCTTTACTCCCAAATAAAAAACACTGGTTACTGGATTGAACTAAGCTTAACTGAATAAACAACTGATCATAATAACTGATTGAATGATAATGCTCCTAATTTATCTGAAATCATTCTGAAGATACTGAAATTATGTAAACAACTAAGTATCGGGTGTTCATAACCCTCCAGCACTGAATAAAAATAACAATATGAACACATAAAAACTTTGAACCATAGTAAAAAATCATTGTTCAAAATCCAACACTTAGGCATTTCATCAAACACATGAGAGTCATGAACTTAAGCCTGGGAATGGGTAAATCATGTGATAATAACATAATTAAAATACTAAAATCATGAGTTAGGAATTTAGCATTAAAATTTCATCATTTAAACATGTAAAGGCTCATTCTATCAGAACACTTGTAAACATAATACATATATCAAAATTCATAAGAGTTTCATGGAGATAATTCATCATAAACATGTAAAATTCATCATTTAAAACATAAAAATGGATTCTTGGACTCCATAGGTGAAAAAGTCCCATGGATGAACATCACACATTCCTTAAACCTTTAAGCTTGAAAGAAGAATACCAATCTTGAAGCTTTCTTGAAAGTTTTTGGATTGAAAAACTTCAATTTTTAATTTCTTGGAGAGAAGTTGATTGGATTTGATGTTCTTGGAAGATGATTAGGGTTATCAAGCCTCTTCTGGCCCAAATAATAGGTTCAACACAAGCTAGCTTCCTAACAAATAGAAGTGTTGCAGATAACGCAATAATAGTGCAAGAAATTCTGCAATACTTCAAGTTTACAAAAAGTAAACCCTCATGTTCTTATCAAAATAGTCTTAGAAAAGGCTTTTGACCAACTAGAGTGGTCCTTTATACGACAAACTCTCGTATACTTTTGTTTCCCTTTGGAGCTAGTCAACTTGATCATGTCGTGCATCACCTACTCTGCCATTTCTATTCTACTAAATGAGAATGCCTTACCAGTTTTCTACCCAACACGGGATATCCGCCAAGGAGACCCTTTATCGCCCAACATCTTTATCTTGTGCATGGAAAGGTTATCAAGAGTTATAGACAATCAGGTAAGATTGGGCTTGTGGATGCCTACTAAAATTTCACCAAAAGGCCCCCCAATATCCCACATCTTTTTCGCAAACGACATTATCCTATGTTGCAAAATCAAAGTCACTCATATCGAAATATAGTGCAAGCCTTTAAAAGTTTTATTGTGTCATCAGGGAAACATATTAATAATGCCAAATTTAAACTTTTCTTCTCAACAAACACTTCCACTAACATCAAATACTAGGTTTGCTCTTCACTTGGAATTTTTTAGGGAGACAACTTTGGAAGGTACTTAGGGTTTCCAATCACTAACTCCAAGCCCACTCTATGGGACTTTCAATTCTTATTAGACAATTTCAAGCGATGCCTTGTGGGATGGAAAAGCGAATTCTGTACTCCCTCAGGTCGCATAACTTTATTAATTCGGTCCTTAACTCGCTTTCAAATTATGTAATATAGATCAATAGATTACCTTCTTAACTCATTAAGAGAATGGACAAGTGTGAAAAAGATTTCCTTTGGGGTACTACAGAATTCTGTAAGAAAATTAATTTAGTTAAATGGGTCAATATCACAAAACCCAAAAAGGATGGGGGTTGGACATCCGAAAGTTAACTTCTAAAAACTATGCCCTACTGGCCTCGACAACATGGAGACTTTTCCACGCCCGGAATTCAATTTGGGCAGATATTCTGAGGAATAAGTACCTTAGACTCTCCCCAAACTCCATTTCCACCTCCACAATCTGGAAAAACCTCATGTTGGGATGAAAATACTGTCAAAAAGGCATTGTTTGACAACCGGCAAATGGGAGGTGCATTAAATTCTGGAATCAACCATGGATTAAGCCTGGTACCACCCTTAGGTCCATAATTCAAGGTCTTTTAACGCGTTCGGAGGAGCTAAAGCATATCTCAGACTACAGAGGCAATGGTTCTTGGAACCTGGCAAGCATTCCATTCGCTCTTCTAAGTTGTAGTCAACCAAATAATGGCAGTACACTTTCCTATGTACCCAAGTACTTTTGACCGCATCAAGTGGGGTCTCACACCTATGTGTAAATTTACAATCCGATCCTGCTACAATCAAATTAATCTTTCAAAAAATTAGTCCCCCGCCATAAATGACTTTAATTGGATTTGGAAACTTCAATTATTCCCAAAATCAAATACTTTCTCTGGCTGTTAAGGTTAAATAAGCTACCAAAGGCCTCGTTCTTACATCATATCTCCTGTATACAATCGGCCACTTGCAAACTTCGTAGCCACGGAGTTCCCGAAACCATACCCCACCTATTTTCTTCCTTTCCAGGGCTTCACTAATTCTGGAGAAACATTACCGTACAAACAGGTGCAAGGACCTCCAATTGTCTACCACCTTCTCATTCCAACTTGGCACTCATATCTTGGATTCGGGATAACTTTCATCGGTGTACTACCACGCCTTCAAATTTACTGTTGAAAGTCTTACTCACGTTCAGTTTGTGGGTTATTTGGACTCACCTAATAAATATTTATTCAAAGGTCAAACAGGAGCTCTGTCTTCAAACATTGCCATAAACGCAACAATTGAGTACTACTACCTTGCTGCGAAACTTAGAAACGATACCATTCCCATTATTCTATAGGTCAAATGGAACCCCCAAAAAAAACTTCTTAATGCTTAATACTGATGCTACTTTGGCCTCTAAACCTAACTTTGGGGGACTGGGAGGTGTGTTCCGTAATTACAAGGGTGATTGGGTAATGGGTTTTACTGCATGTATGCCTGCGCAGGATATTTTTCAACTTGAAACTTTAGCCCTTGTGGCAGGTTTACAACTTGCTATGGAGAACAATCTTACGCCGTTAGAAATTAATGTGGATGCAAAACAACTCATTCATATGTTGTCGGACATTGACATAGCAACTTCCACTAACATTTCTACTCTTTTGTTAAATTGCAGGTACCTACTCATATAGCTGGGTAGTCCGGTGGTTACTTATATTTACAGAGAGAAGAACAGGCTTGCTGATGGCCTGGCAAAGAAAGTCGTCTCTACTGCTTTACCATCCACCTTATCTAACAGTACAGTTCTCACGGACAACGCTACTACTTTTTGAACGACTCCGCAGAACTTGTTGATTTTTTGTGAAGCTGATAAGCGAAGAGACTATGCAATTAGGAGGGTTAACTCTCTGGAAGTTTGCCACCTTGTACTTATGTAAATACTCCTACTAGTTGAGTTTAGACTCTTCTGGATGATCTGTAAATATTGCATGTGGTGCAAATACTACGGTGGCTACGCCACCAAATGGCTCTCTGTAGTTCTTTTTGTTATGATACTAATACATCATGCGCCACATAGTGCGCCATTATAATTTTTTAGTGCTTGACTCCTACGACGACCTGGCTAATCAAGGTGTAATACAAGATGCTAGGGATGGCAAATGAATGGATTAAGTTTGGGTTGATTGAAAATGAATTAGATAAAAATTCAGGTATTTATATCCACGTATTTTAATACACATAAAGAATTTGAATTGCATAAAATATGAATTGGTCAGTTATAAATTTTATGAAAATTTTAAAATCGAAAAGGGGGCAAAAATACCCCTGAACTATTCGAAATGGATCAAAAATACTGTTCATTTATTTTTTTGGCTCAAAAATACCCTTCTGTTTACTTTTTTGGCTCAAAAATACCACTCTGTTAATTTTTTGGCTCAAAAATACCCTTCTCTCTAACGGAATGCCATCAAACACACCACATAGATAAAAAAAAAGTCACTCAATCAGTTCACGTCAGCATACACATGAAAAATCACTCCATTTAATCCGCCTAACAATCAACCCATTTTATTCTATTTAAAAATTCAATCCGATCCATATTAAAAAAACCTAAACCAAGAGGCAAAATTCAATTAATTTTTTTTCCTCATATCATCCCTTTCACCGCCTTATATTTTATTATTTTACATTTTCAAAGTTTTACGAGGCTCACTCGAGCAATTCTTGACCTTATTAACTTGTGGTTGTCCTACATTGTCACTAAACTTTCACTCTCCAAACTTCAGTTTCGTCTCTGAATTACCATTCCTCTCACTACAATCAGATTCCTCATTAGACAAATTCAGATAAGATATCCAGTAACAATATAATATGAGCTCTTGAAAATCGGGTCAACTATTTGAGGATCCAATTCTTTAGGATCGACCCGATTAAAATTCGATTCTTTCGGACAATAATTTAAGGACCTAATTGTTTCCTTATATTTCGCCTTGATCAATCCAAAATATTTCAACCCATCACTTGGAAAATAAGCATTCAAATTTTACAATCTTTTTTCTGTTGGACCGATTTTTTTTTAATATGAGTGGGGTTGGGTCTTTTAAATAAAAATAAATGAGTTGATGGTTAGATAGATTAAATGGAGTAATTTTTTATTTGTTTAAGTTGACATGGATTGATCAAATGACTTTTTTTATTCACGTGACGTATTTGGTGGCATTCCGTTAGAGAGAAGGGTACTTTTGAGCAAAAAAATTAATGGAGTGGTATTTTTGAGCCAAAAAAACAAACATAAGAGTAAATTTTAGCCAAAAAATAAATAAATGATATTTTTAATCTATTTTAAATAATTCAGAGGTATTTTTGACCCTTTTCTATTTTAAAATAGATAAATATGATTCAAAACTGGGCACACTTCATTGCCTGCTAGATTCATACGTGGCAAGTTGTGAACTAGGATGTATGTTGTTTCCTTTTGCAAGTTCACATCTGATATTCTCCCAAAGTGGCCCCCACACTGAACTATTTTGTGGGACCAGTCAAGCTTTTGGGGCCACATTTCCTTTTTAAAATTTTGCTGAGGAGGACTAGGTCCCCCACCTTAGTCTTTCTGTTACTTGTTTTTTCCTCTTTTCTTTTCCTCTCTTTTCTTTTTTAACCCTTTTCGAAATATACAGTCCTTCATTTTTTTATATGTTTTTCTTTTAATTCAAAAAATATAAATTTTAATTAATATTTTAAAATATATTTTCAATAAAATTAAAATAATTATTAGTTATAATAATTTTTAAATACAAGTATTATTATTTAAAAAAAAAATAATTTAATTTAACTTTAAAAATTAATCGAATCGACTCATAAAAAATAAAAAAACATATATAAAAAAAAATGGAGAGAGTATTCAATTTGAGGCATAGAAAAAATGTTCTGGAAATAAAGCAATCATGTAATACTTGAATTTCTTTATCCTTTGGACATAAAGTGTTTCAAGATTTGCATTTATCCCCAATGAGATATAACAACGCATGCTATATGCGTATCCTCCTGCACATTTTTACCTTTTTTTGTAAAATGTATTTTTCATAATTTTTGATAGGTTGTAATACAAAATTTTGATATTATAATGATCATTTTGATGGAATTAGTATTTGGGATTTTTCTGTTTTATGTTTTATTTCAAATTTAAAATGAGTCAGATTAACATTTGAATCACATTAATAGTTCATTAATATAAAACCTTTACCTTTATTGCATCCATAACAATAATAATACTAATATTAATCACACGACAAAATTTTGCACAAGGAATCAAGATGTGATCAGTCGTATAATAAAGAACAATCATCGTCTTAACTAATTATACAAAGCTTGGTTAGTCTTATATTTACTTGCACTTGGTGCACCTACGAAATTAATATATGTATGTCATGTCATATAAAAAAAAAATAATTAACCAACTAAGATATATCTTTTAGTTTACTATTACACTATAACAAAATTTACATGATTTGATGAATAGATACACTAAAACCAATAGTATATTAATAAATACACTAACAAAATGTGATCGGTAATCTCGATTTGAGTCTCGAATCGATTTGGGTCCAGGTAGGTCACGTTAGGTGTGGATTGAGGATGGAAGATGGTGAGAGTGAAAGAGCATTTAGAAAAATAAGCTCTACAGAGTTATGATGAGATCGATTTTATTGTATGGGGCGTGTTGGTCAGTTTATAACTTTTATGTTCAAAAAATACAAGTTGCAGAAATGAGGATGTGTGGTATAATAGGAACGATAAAATAAGGGATGAGGGTATCCAAGGAAAGATGAAAGTGGCCTCCATGGTGGATAAAATGTGGGACGCGAGGCTAAGATGATTTAGAGATACAACAACAACAAACCCAGTGTATTCCCACATAGTGAGGTCTGGGGAGGGTAAGATGTACGCAATCCATACCTCTACCTCTAGAGATGTGAAGAGGAAATATCGCAGATCCCCAATTAGAAGGTGCGGGGTTGAATATAATGAAAACAATGAGAGGTAGTGGCAGGCTGAAAAAGTACAAGGAATGATTAGAAAAAACACGACACAACTTCAACTTACCAAGATATGACCTTAAGATAAAAAGGTGAGGAGATCACGAACACGAGTAGAAGGTTAGTACTGGAGTATTGCCTTGCTTTTCAATGGTTTTTAGGCTTTATAATGTCTATCACATTATAGTATCTTATTTTTTATATCTATCATCATTTGTAATATATGACTTTACTATGATTCCACAATTTTATTGTTGTTGCTGTTTCACCATACTATGTTTTCTTCATAGTCGTTTTCTCTTTTCATACCTATTTTTATTTGTTGTATTCAAACCGAGAATCCTCAAAAAACAGCTTCTTTACCTCCATTAGACAGAGATGCGCACACTAGATGTGTTAATGTTGTTGTTAGTAGAAAAGTCATTCCTTAAATTGAAAAAGTATATACTATCCATTTGAAAATATTTTTTCAAATTATTTTAGGTCAACCAAACATTAAAAAAGTAACATCACCTAAATTATGTGTTCTTCACAGCCTAAGAGAACAAGAAGCCGCAAATCAAGGAGAAGGTCGAGGAGAGCCAACACAATTGTTGCAAAACAGGTTGGCTGCTCTAATCATTTACATCACCCTTCTCTTTCACAAGATTAGTATTTATCAAGAGTTGTCCCCAAACAAAGTATAACCAAAAGAAAAAAAAAAAAAAAGGGAACCTCAATACTGTTACCAAGATTTGGGGATATAGTACTTCAAAGTAAACATGCCTTCAGAAAAAAGTGGACAATCGCCATGGACCACGCACCCAGATCTTTCAAAGGGGGAAATAATGACATAACTCATGTACTCATGTTCATCTTAAAAGAATGAGAGATAAATTCAATCCTCCTTTTATGTCAAAAGACTTGACAAAATTCTATACCTTCAGTAAAACACTTAAATAAGATAAATGGGTAAAAAGTACACCCCAAAAAAGTATTGGACTAGTTGAAAAAGTAAGTAAAAACTATTGCTGGAGTACTGGAAGAGGAAAATCAGGAATACTTTTGTAATAGCATACAGTAGAGGGCTACAAGAATGGCCATAGCATGAATTCAAGTGCCAGGAAAATTATGGGAAAGATAACTGCATTTGCGTTGGCATGTACAACATTTCACATGCAGCATCCCCCACTGACTTTCATACTATTGTGTGCTTCCCCAAAGCATAGAAAGACATGGCTGTCTTGGCTGTTGGCAACCTCGTGACAATATTATTATCAATCAAACGAGAAGACAAAGGGAAACAAGCAATTACTGGCTACGAGACTGTCGAAACATATGAACGGTACAAGCTGGAAGCCGCCTGATATAAACAAACCCAGCAAGAATTCCAATTTCTATATACAGACATCGAAAGTTCCTATACCAATTAGCTCACCAAAAAGAAAACTACATGGAACTGCCCCATCCTAATCCGGGGCTGCCTCACAAGGATCTTCAATCCTCACCTTCGCATCTACTCTCACAATAAGTGGAATCAATAAAAAGGACAGCTCGAATGCGCTAAAGCTGCTTATGCACATGGTCCAAATAAGGACCGGACTACAAGAGTAAAACTTGAGTCATCTTACCCTGCATTGTGGCAAGAGACGATTTCCACGGCTTGGGCTCAAGAACTCCTGATCATATAACTTCTTTACCACTTATGCCAAGTCGCACCAATTCAATAGCCTGAAAAAGATGCAGGTTACTTGCAACAACAAATTAATACACACACTCATAGCATAAGATCTCTTTCACACTCCATATACAAGATAAAATCCATTTAGCAAAATGAGACAACTCATCTCGCAAAATGAACGAACTTATTTTAGAGTTGAAGAATAGGATTTAATAGCAAGAAACATTGCTTTTATACTTGAGGAACACCAACTTTTAAGTTACTAAAATTGGAATTACTACATGAAAAACGAAAAAGAATGTCCATCACAAGCACAAAACAAGCACTAAAGATGGAAACCACAACATTCCATACTCAATACCAACATTACTACCCCTCAAGTTGCAAAGATGCCTTATGCTTCTTTCTCAGACCCCCTCGTAGTCCTAGGGCACCTAACAACCGTTGTCACCAGAAGATAGAAGACGACTTCAATAATACTACAGCTCATAACTCGAACATTCCATCATATTTTGTCAAGCTTTTCAGCCTTAACAACTGGGTTGGCTTTTGCAATAGCATCTTGACCAGCCTTGCGATAATCATATGGACACTCATGCTTGTCCGAGTAACGATGGGCTGAGCAGAAAAGATTCCCACATCGACAATTGAAGCCGGTCAAACCAACTCGTTTCCTGCAGGTGCTGCACCTTTTTGGTCCCTCCTTAGCCTTCTCAACTTCTTCGCTCTCGGGTGGACATGCAACTTGTGTGGGTACAACCAGGGACTCTGCAGGACCTTTCTGCACGGTTGCAGCAACATCAATGGCTTTCACACTAGTGCTTGAACTTCCATTCACAAAGCTTTCAATAGATGAAGCGGCAAAGTTAGCTTGTTCTTGCTTAAACATCATATCCTTGTAGCACTTTGAGCACAAGTTCATTGTAGCTGCAGTTCCAAAAAACCCACAATTGTTGACACAAAGGACAGGAGCATGAGGAGCTTGAGGAGCTTGGCAGCCTGTATCATTTTGCTCCATATTGAATTTT
The DNA here is from genome assembly GCA_030864225.1 of Capsicum baccatum var. pendulum. Classification (NCBI taxonomy): domain Eukaryota; kingdom Viridiplantae; phylum Streptophyta; class Magnoliopsida; order Solanales; family Solanaceae; genus Capsicum; species Capsicum baccatum. Next base: position 85,495,173 of record CM061550.1, read on the forward strand.
CCTGCAACAAATGGACTACATTAACTAGCCATTGTAGCGACAGCCGGATATGATTCTCCCCAATCATTTTACCCCGCTATTGATCAGTATGTGATCTCATAGAAAATAAGCTGATTGGATTTAGCCAATATTCAGCTAAAGGCCATTGGCAAATATTGACCGAGCCAGTAGCATCAGAATTGTCTAGAATAGCAGGTTATACTGGAAAGAACAAACTCTCGATTTCCTTGAGAGGTAATTGCCACAATTTACTATTGCAATTCATCCACTGATACATGATTATAGACTGCATTCACAAAACAACAACATACCAAGTATGGGACCACAGGAGGCGTCAAGGCAGGGCAGAGTGTACACGAACCTTACCCATACCTTGTGGAGGAGAGCATTCACAAAATGTATAAAATGAATTAATTAAATCAGTTTCCGTATTCCTAGGCATCATAGGGGGGAGGCAAGCTGCAAAAAAGACCTCGAAAAAATGGAAACTGGAAACTCAAGATGCCACACTGAGCATGCTATTCCATATTGGTGAATCCCGACGGTATGAAAACCAACACATAGCTACCAGCCAGTTAAGCATCATAACCAATATACCTAATAACTTCATTATCCATGGATTGACGCTAGATTTTGTCAACCAACTGAATCATGCCTTTTCAAAGACTGCCACCAACACTAACACAACTATAATCCCATCTAGAAAGAATTCACTAACTTTGGCATAAAATTCTAGTATTCTACCACAGCTAAATCCACCTAGACAGCAGATCAACTTTTGGAAGCCAAAAAATAGAGAAGCAGAGGGGTCCAAGATAAAATCTTCAAAGAGGTCAAACAGACGAGTGATCAAGCCAAGTACTTGTAAGAGTCGTGTAAGATATGCATGGTCAGAATGCAGAAGGTTGAAGTGAATTTTGCGTGACAGGAAGCATCAAAAGGAAGTTGGAACTAAGGAGAACGACAAAGTAAATAATGACTCACAGCTGAAGGCAGTGCCGCCACCCTGGAAAATGCTGGAAACAGACAGATGTTTTTACGAGGTAGTGAACTGAAAAACAATCAAACTTAACAGGAAGCATCAAAAGAAAGTAGGAACTAAGGAGAACGACAAAGTAAATAATGACTGACAGCTGAAGGCAGTGCCACCCTGGAAAATGCTGAAAATAGATGGATGTGTTTAGGAGGTAGTAATTGAAAAGCAATCAAACTAAGCTCAGCTACAGAACATCAGAGAGCTTTGGCAAAAAAAGAGACAACACATCTCCATTAGAACACACTAGAAAACAAGGGTTTCAACATAAGCAAAGAGTAAGACGGAATATGTGCATTACAAGTTTAGTCATCTTCTAAAGAATATGATGATCAAGTGGAAATTATACAGCTCAAAGATATGTAATGTGAATAAGATGACAAAAATGGAGGAAGTATACGGGAATTCTATGGAATATGAAGTGTATCAAATAAATTGAAAGGCTAGCAAAAGAGCCTCTAAAACCAACAACAATAGATAGATGGGATGTTTGGCCTCTGAAACCCATGTCAGAATAGATGTTGAGTAATACAAATACATGATTGAACAAGATCAGAAATGTTCAACTCCTGCACATGAGATGCAAGCACCACACAAAGGATAACATGAAAGAATATCCTCTCGAGATGGTTTGATCATACTATGCAGGATTCTTTATGCACACATACTCCAAAGCAAAAAACTATGAGGTGCTATGAAGGAACACACAAACATAAGAACAAAGAGAAGAAAATTATATCAAAGAACCTACAGTTCCTCCGGATAAGCACAGACTTAACAGAAACTGGAACCCAATAGAGCAGAAAATGAATATTGGTGAGAACAACTTATTTGGAATTCAAGCATAGTTAAGAGTCACAATTAGAGTGGGTGCCTGTCAAGAGTCTTTCTTATGCACTTCCAATTCTGTACAAACTTGATTGTTTGTGTAGAGATAAAGATTAAACCACCTCTAACGTAGCAAATCCATAATTTTACTTTAGAAAGAAAATTATTTTAGTATAAAAAAAAGTATCTTGCATAGATCAGCACACATACAACAGAACCACTTTGGAATGGTGTAGTAGATTGATATGAACGAACCAAACTCAAAAATTAGGATACTATCGAAAGGGATCTCATCACTTATTAATTCGAAGATTGTAAAACTCAGACAATAAATCGAGTCTCATAACCGTCCATCAATTTTTCACAAATTGAAAATAAAATTTCAAAACTTTTATATACCTTCCCTAAACTTTATAATTGCTAGATAATTTAAGAATTTTAAGCTAAAGGATCTCTATTCATCTCAGCTCTTACAAATCAATAAAACATAACACATAGTAAGCGAACAAGCATATTATTTTCATTTGGTTGGCTAGAATTCAAATTTATCGATCAATGTCAGTGTTTGTGACTGCTGAGCTCAAAACTGAACTGACCAATATTACAAAAGCTGGCTAAAAAGTCAGCACCACAGAAGCCCCAAGCACCTCAAATCAAAAAACTCACAATTAACCACCACCCACACAGACACACACAAAGACCACCACCAAAATTCACTTTGAAACAAAATAAAAGTAAGTACCACGCTCACCTGTTCGCTGAAGACACAACACAATACGACCTTTAGAAAATTTTCAGCTCCTGTCCTTTCAAAAAAACAACAAACAGACAGATTAAATCACACGAATATACACCACCTTAAGAATCACAAAAAATAACAAAACCACAAACCCAAATAAGAAAAAACAACAGAAGATCAAAAAGCTAAAAGGATATTCAAATTTTGCTTAATTAAACAAGCAAACGTGTTTAGTGTAACTAAACCCCTTCAAGAATTTCAAAGAAAAACAACACAAAACCAAAATTAAAAAAACAAACAGATCAAAAAGCTAAAAAGGTATGCAAATTTTGCATATAATTAAAAAAACAAACATATTAAATCACACTAAACCTCTTCAATAATTTCAAAAAATAACAACAAAAAAAAGATCAAAAAAGCCAAAAGGGTTTTTAAATTTGACAAAATTAAACAAACAAACGTATTAAATCACACTAAACAATATACTGCTTCTATTAAATCACACTAACACTATACCACTTCAATAATTTCAAAAAATAACAACACCAAAAGAAAAAAAAAAAAAAAACTCAAACAACAGATCAAAAAGGCCAAAACGGTATTCAAATTTAGCAAAACTAAACAACCCCAGTTATAAAAAGAAAACCAAAAACAATCAATGAAAAAAAAAACTAACCCTAGAAGCGAACAGGAGAAAGTCTCGGAGAAGCCAAAGAAGAAACTAGAGAAAGAGAAAAAGAAAATTATTATTAGTGTTATATAGACTGAAAAAGCAGAATTGTACTTTAAGGTTTCTACGACGTGTCGAATTTTTATTGGTTATAATAAAGATTTTGGTAGCTGATAACCAATTGAAAAATGGAGTGTATGTTAAGCCGGTGAGGGTGAGTACAGGTGATTGTAGCAGAAAAGTTTTACGTGTTCACGCATGTTGGGCTTTGGTTTAGTTTAGTGGGCTATTTAGAAATAATTATAATTATGATTTGAAACGTGGCATGTTATGTGCTGTTGATCAGCTTCTAACCGACTTGTGTATAGTCGAATTCAAATTATTAATGGGCATTAAAAAAATTTACTATTGTGCTTTTCTTGGTTCTTAGTCTGGAAATGGGTGGGGTTGATGAGGATATTTCAACCTGATCCATAATTATTTCATTAGTAAATAGGGAAAAGAGATAAATAACATTTTGGATTAAATTATTAACATAAAAATAATTATTAAATTTTAATTTTATTTTTAATGATTTATTGACAGCTTTATCTTATATCTTATGTAAATATGTATTTCATATAATAAAGATATAATTTTTATATGCATATACACAATACAAATTTTATGCAAATTAGTGTCTTTCTACAGCCATGTCAACATGATTTTAAGTTTGAATGGGTAAATTGGCAACTCCATTGGTGTAAGGGCTATGAGTATATGTGGTGCAATTTTTTAGCGGTAGGAGAGTATAATTGATTCAGTTATCTCTACCTCTATGAGGTAGAAAAGTTATCTTCAATAGACAAAGCTCTAAACAAAAATAATCTTTATACCTGGGGATGAGAAACATTTGTTCAAGAACTACTGCACTTTTCAGAACATAAAAAAACAAATCATCTATGCTTCTAATTCATAAAATTTATTGTATATACTTTACTTGAGTGTGGCATGTAGGAGATAAAAGGAAGGCTTTCTACTTCCTCTTATTTCCTTTATTCTTGAAATTTACCTTAGTCATGTGCTGGATTTTTATGTATTTCAAAATCACCTGAATAGCTATAGTCTCTGTCGTGTATTTGTGTTATACTGAGCCTTCAGTTATCTATCTTGTGCATGTATGATATCACCATTTTAATCTCATATACAAAATTTCATAGAGCTTCCCCTTCATCATTGCTAACTTTTATCAATCAAGCTTCAAAGGATATCTATATGACCCCACCCATCTTTACAGTTGTCTGCTGTTTACTTATTGCTTCTATAATTCCTTAAGTACAATAGCAGCCACAACATAAAATATGTTCTTAGATTTCTAATCGTGCCTTTGATGTATCGTACAACATCTGAATCTCATTCCTCCCTTACACTTATAAGTGGCATAAAGTGATTATATAGCTAAGAGTTTATTGGAGTTTCCATGGGAAACTTTAGAAAAACTTGGTAGATAATTAATGCACTTTAAATAGTACTCCAGCAAGGGGGTCACTTGCTTATAACAAATGCATAGCCATGCTTTGTATATAGAACATGTTTTATCAATGTAGTTCTCTTTTCCACTATTAATAATTTTTCTGCTAATGAGCTTAATTTATTCTGGACTTTATCAATTATCTCCTTCTAATGCATATGTCTCTTTTTTCCATAGAACGCTGTAACCCCAAAATAAGTGATAGAAAAATCCTTTCTTAGGATAGCTGTCCCTGTCCATACCAGATCAACGATGACTTGTGTTGTCTGATCATGTAAGTTTGTGGCATTTTTGTTTTTGTTGATCTTTCGTCTACTAACTTCTTCATATCCCATTAATATGTTTATTACCAACTTTAATGATCTATTGTTTTTTGTTGATCTTTTGCTCACTAACTTCTTCATAACCAATTAATATGTTTATTACCAACTTCAATGATATAATGTATCATCTGAATAAGCTAAATGATATATGTATGAATATATATACCGGGAGTTGTTTTTACGGTTTGAACTCGTGACCTCCTAATGAATATTACATTATAATAGATTTCTAATAATTACTCTGCCCACACCAGATCAAATCAGTAGAGGTGAAATACTTCTTTTGAAATTTTCCTCACAATTCTGAGACACTCCAAAACATCCAACCATACCATCTTCGGCAAATTTTGAGTTCCCTTTAGTCAAGGCTTCAATTGCTTCAGGCAAACTTACTGTCAAAATTATCTTATATAACAAAGCACACTCCTTTAAAGGAACTCTCCATGCTTTCGGAGGACTCGAAATACGGAGCATCGAGATGATTTCGGATGCTTAGTTCGTCTTCGCTTTGATGGCAACCATCACGATCAGCGCCAATGTTGTTATGTCACCGCTGGTGCTGCGCTTGTCGGACAACAAAGTTTTTACGCAGAGGTTGTAGTTTGGTGTGTTCTTGCATGTAGTTTCTACTAGATTGTTGTTGTTGTGGTTGCTTGTTTTTAGTGTTGAAGTCAGTAACATAACTAGATATATCATCACAGTCTTTACTTTGGAATTCAAAAAAGGAGAAGCTCAGCTTACTTTTCTCTAGATGTTGTGAAAACTTAGGTTGCAAGTACACCTTTTATATTTTTCCTTCACTTTTACTTGTTCACTATACTAAAGTTAGATATGTAAATTTTTTTGATAATCGGAGTAAAACAAACTATAAATGTCTAACTTTTAGTTTGTACCAAATGTTAACTCACTATTGTTCACATTTTATCATTTTATTCCAGCTATCAGTTTGTGTCGTGTTGGTTGTTGTTCTTATATGTGATCGATCATCTTCACTTTGGTAAGTCTCACATTTCTTGGTACTTTAATCTCTCTTTGATTTTTGCATAACTTTTGTCATGTTACACTCATTTTACCATATATATATTTGATTGATGCATAACTTTGTTGTACTTTATTTTTAATCCTATTGTGTAAGTAAATACTTTCTTTGTAGGCATTTAAAAAAAACAAGGAAAACTAAATAACTAAAAGATTCTAAGGTCAAATGTCTACTATAAAAGCAAAAAAGACCGATACCCAAATAGAGACAAATCTTCGACGTCGTACTGCTTATGGAGAAATGCCATCTGAACAAAAAGCAGCACGTCTCGAAAGACGAAGACTGCAGTATGCTGTCAAAAGGCAAACTACCTTAGAAAATTCTACTACTACGACTTCTAAGGAGTCATCTTCTTCTTTAGAGCCCTGCAGCATCGTTCTTCATCAGCATACTCTATACATGAGGGATAAACCTCTTGCTTCCAGAAATGGTTCGTTAAATCAAGTTTCACTTTCATTTTTCACTGACATTTTTACTCAACTCTTACAAATGTCAAATATTGCAGGACACACAATAACATAAATAGGTTGCTGGAATATTCACCAACTACCTTGTTCTCCTACTCTTCTAAAATATGTTCCAAATTGTAAATTTTGTGCAGCCAAAAGATTTTAATATGAAACTCCAACTTTCTGTTGTAACAATGATTCTATAAAATTAGCTTCCCATCAACTACCTCCTGCATTAAGACATCTTTATTATGACGACTCTGACGAATCCAAATATTTTCGGACTTACATTAGAACATACAATAATATGTTTTCCTTTACTTCACTTGGCGTAAAGTCTGATAAAGAGTTAGCAAATACGACTAAAGGTATTTACACATTTAAGGTGCAAGGAAAAATATACCATTTCTTGCCTAGCCTCACTGCAAATATACCATTTCTTACCTAGCCTCACTGCTGCAGATAACAAAGGAAAAAATTTACAACTTTATTTCTATGATAATAAGAATGATAGAGTAAATAAAATGGCCTTCTCCGAAAAACTAGATAAATCTCTTATTGAAAACTTGATAGATATTTTACGAATTAATCCATACTCACAATTTATGAAATCTTTAACAAATATTCTAGATTTATCTAATTTTTACATCGCACTTAAATGTGATTCTACCTTGGATCAACAAACATATAACGTACCCTATTGTATCACAAGTAGCAGCTATATGGACCAGCGAAGAAGTAAGCAATCTTATTTCCACACCACGTATTTGTGTTCACACCCATACTAACGATAGCCAATTAGTTCATTATTACTATGGTTGTTACGACTCCTTACAATATCCTCTGTCATTTTCATATGGTGAAAATGGATGGCATTGTGGCATACAAAAGATTTTACAATCAAATAATTCTTAAAAAAATCGTTCTTCTAGCAAACATGAACAACTTCCAAGTGTCACAAACATGACTTCTATTAATGGATTCCTTAAAATTGAAGAGGAAATTTTACAAAAAGAATATTATTTTCTGCCATGAATATTATTGTTACAAACTTCAAATTAGAGATAATAAAGAAAATCATACTTTACATTCTGGAAGATTATTCCAACAATATTCAGTAGATCAATATATAAAACTTGAAACATAAAGATTAGATTTATTTTTATTCAATCAATATTTATTTCGAACTGAAATATTAGCCGGGCTTATTGATCTACCAAGATTAGGAGAAAGAGAAGTTTCAAATATTGCCCGAAAAATATTCTTGCCTGCTAGCTTTACAAGGGGTCCACGAGATATGCGACGTAGATACATGGACGCCATTGCATTAATACAACATTTTGGAAAATCAGATATCTTTTTAACAATGATATATAATCCTTCATGGCTTGAAATAGAACATCTGTTGCTAACGACTAATGGAATACAACATAGACCTGATTTAACAAGTCGAGTATTTAAAGCAAAAGTAGAAGAATTAAAGTCAGATATTGTTAAAACAAAAATATTTGGAAAAGTTGTTGCTTATATGTACACTATAGAATTTCAAAAAAGAGGTTTTCCACATGCTCATTTCCTTATTATACTTAAGAATGATTATAAGTTATTAACAGCAGAGGCTTATGACAAAATCGTTTGTGTTGAAATACCTGACGCTGACACAAATGAATATTTACACTCTTTGGTTGTTGAACATATGATGCATGGTTCTTGTGGAACTTTAAATCCTAATAATTCATGCATGGAAACAAACGAAACTTGTAAATTTAAATACCCTAAAATTACGTAAATGAAATATCTAAAGAGAAAATTCATATCTTATTTATAGAAGACGAGACACTGGAAAATTTATAAAAGTTAGAACCCAATGTCTTGACATTTCATGGGTCGCACCATATAATCCATATCTAATGAGCAAATTTAACAGCCACATAAATTTTGAATTTTGTGCAGATATTAAAGTCGTTAAATATATCTACAAATATATTTGCAAAGGTCATGACAAAATAAGTTTCAACCTCCAAAGTAATGAAGCTAATACAGAAATTGACGAAATAAAAGAATATCGTACAGATAGATGGTTATCACCTCCAGAGGCTATGTGGCGTATGTTTGCCTTCCCTATTAGTGAAATGCATCCAAATGTGTATCAACTGCAGCTACATCTTGAAAACCAACAATTCATCTCTTTCAAAACGACTGCAAAATTAAGTTCAATTTTGAACAATCCAGAAAATAAAAGAACAATGCTAGCAGAATTTTTCACAATGAATCAAATAAATAAATACGCCATAGAACTTAATTTACTATACAAAGAATTCCCACAACACTTTGTCTGGTCAATCAGCGATAAAATGTGGACACGCAGGAAACAAGATTATGATATTGGACATATTGTCAGTTGTCATCCAACCGAAAGAGAAAGATACTATCTACAGTTATTACTAATGGATATACGAAGTCCTAAATCATATAAAGAACTTAGAACTGTAAATGACATATGTTGCACGACATTTAGAGAATCTGCAGAAAAAAAGGATTGTTAACTTCCGATAATAACTTAATTGAATGCCTATCAGAAGCTACTACTTACCAAATGTCATATAGTTTACGACGCTTATTTGCCACACTATTAGTATACTGCAATCCTGCTAATCCAAAAGATTTATGGAAAATTTTTGAAAGACCCATGTCCGAAGATTTTACAGCTACAACAAATATGTAAACAACTAACATTCATTATATGGTTATGAATCACATAAACACCATATTACATTCAATGGGACAAAACATAAATGAGTTCAAACTCATATCAGAAAATTTATACCTTCCACATTTTCTTACAAAATAACGCAAGAGTCTAAAGATATTTATTTAGAAAGAAACATAGTTGTAACTGAAGAAGATTTACTGCTATATAAGACACTAGATAAAAAACGACATGCTGCTTACAATGCCATTCTTAATAAAATATTCTCAAATGAACCGGGAGCTTTCTATATTGATGGACCAGGAGAAACTGAAAAAACTTTTTTATACCAAGCTTTACTAGCTACTGTAAGATCCAAAGTACTTACTGCTTTAGCTACAACAACTTCTGATTTTGCAGCTTCTGTTCTTCCAGGAGGACAAACTGCTCACTCACGCTTTAAACTTTCTATCAACATAAGCGAAAACTACAACAGTAAATACAAGTAAACAAAGTTCAGTTGCTGCTTTAATTCAAGATACCAAGTTAATAGTATGGGATGAAGTATCAATGACAACAAAAAATCTTGTAGAGACTTTTGATTTATTACTAAGAGATCTTATGAGTATAAATAGACCTTTTGGTAGAAAAGTCATCATTTTTGGAGGTGATTTTAGATAAACGCTACCAGTTGTAAAAAGTGGAGTAAAAGAAAATTTCATTCGTGAATGTTTATTGAACTCAGATATCTGAAATTATCTACAAAGGTTTTGGCTGATAGAAAATATGCGTGCATGAGAAGATCCTACATTTTGTGAATATTTACTTAGAATTGGTAATGGAAAAGAACAAGTTAATCACCATAACAAAATTGAGATTCCAGAATCCTTTCTTATTCCTTTTACAAATGAGAAGTAATCATTAAACAATTTATTCAAAACTATTTATCCCAACTTAAACATGACCATGATTCATATATCTGATATAACATCACGTGTTATCTTAACAACTAAAAATAATTTTGTAAATGAAATTAACCAAATGTTCATAGATCAATTCCTAGGTACTGCTGTGACATTCGTTGGTATTGATGAAACTGTAGAGCCAAAATACCAAAGCGAGTATGAAGATTTCTTACATACTTTGAATCCTACAGGATTACCTCCTTATAAGTTAGTTCTAAAGCAAAATTGCCCAGTTATATTACTACGCAATTTAAATCCTTCAGAAGGTTTATGTAATGGTACTCGGTTAATTTGTATTGATTTCAAAACTCATATTATAAGTGATAAAATTGCAAGTGGAGATTTCAAAGGCAAAAATATTTTCATTCCCCACATACCTTTATTATCACCATAAAACGAAAAGGCACCAATTCAATTCAAGAGAACACACTTTCCCATTCGATTATGTTTTGCTATGACTATAAACAAAGCTCAAGGTCAAGCACTAGATTTTATTGAAATTTATTTATGTGAACCTATATTTTCACACGGCCAACTTTATGTTGCTTTATCAAGAGCAAAAAACTCAAACTGTGTAAAAATGATAATATGACCAGCAACAGCAGACGATCCTGATGATCATTCTACTTACAATATAGTATATAGTGAAATCATTAACAAGGCATTCTCTTAAAAACACTTTTCACTGATTCCATCTAAATTTCCTACATTTTTAAGAAAACCTAATGGACCTCATGGTCCTACACCATGTGAACAAGCGTTTTTATATGGACTGTAATGCTTTACGATTTCATATTTGGCAATGATGATTTTTTTCCAGTAACCTACTTCAACCTATCCTTATATTGAATCATCCAAGAAAGCTTAACAAAACTTATGTTTATTGTACTTAATGCAATAAATGTATCTTTTCTCTCTAAGTAATTTCTAAAATAAGCTATTTTATGTATTTCTTTCATCCATCATATACTCTGAAAAATAAGCTACAAAAATACTGCATACTTAACTGAATGGTATCATTAGCTAAGGGTCTTCAAAAATAACTTCCCTGCCTCCCCGAAGTAGGGGTAAGAGCTGCATACGCTCTACCCTCCCAAACCTCGCTTATGGAACACTTTTGTTGTTATCTCTGATGCATCTACCATTTTGCAGTATCGACCAATAAGTCTCTACAATACTATGCACAAAATTGTAACCAAAATTATAGCAAACCGTATCAAACCTCTGCTCCCCAAAATAATAGGACCCACTCAAGCTAGCTTCCTCTAAATTATTGGTTCTGTTGCACATCATCATATAAGGTGTTGTTGTTCATGTACGACAATAATGAGTTTTTTGATACATATTATGTATGAACTCCTTGTAAATAGTTTCTATATGAAAAGTCAATTGAATAAACTGCAACTCAGAGAAGAAAATCATTCAAAAGAACAAATTTGAGATATTGGAATATTGCTCGACTTCTTTCCCCTACATTTCCTTGTTAGTTGTTTGTCATTTTGCTTTATCTCTTCTCCAGACTGCTAAATTGTTGGTTGTGTTGAACATCATCATATAAGCTGTTGTTGTTGATGTATGACAATAATGAGTTTTTTTATATATATTATGTAGGAACTCCTTGTAAATAGTTTTTCAAGCATAGAGAACACATATTCACAGGTGCAGTTATCTCTACCAGCCAGTCAACCACTTAGATTGCTCTATTCTCGGTTAGCACGTATTCTAACTATATTATGTAATTGACCCAACCTATCATCTAATTGTATGCTACAAAATTAGTTGTGCATGTCTGCAAGGAGGACATAGCAAAGAATGTAATCATCTTAGGTTAGTAGCAGATATTTTCTTAGTTCCTTAATAATAAATTGAAGAATTTAACTCACATTATTCATTCCTTCTGATGCTTGACTACGTTCAGATACTATTGTATTAACTTTTTTGATATAGTTCCTCAATTTTTTCTTCAAGTTGATACATGTATACTGAAATTGAACCTTGACGCTTGAGCCAAGTTGTTCTTGCAGTAGTCTATATGCCTGCTTACTAGTTTGTGTGATAAAATTGACAAATGCCAACATATGCATAACTATGTTTTGTATTTTTTCTTGTTTTTACTATTCCTAACAATTCATTGAACGAGACTTGTACAGTGAGAAGAAGATAAGGAAATTAGTCATGAATATGGTGCAAAGAACGTCATACCTACCTTTTTAAGAGAATTTTTTTGGATGACCGAAATATCCCCGGTTAGTAGTGCTTCGTTTGAGACTTGGTAGATAAAGATCCCTCTTCTACCCTTCTCCACTTAAATACTGTAGGCAAAATGGCTTGAACCCACGACATGCGTCTAACCATACATCATAAGCTGCACTCTTACCATTAGAAGCCTTGGGGATGTAAAAAATTCTTATTGATTTTGAGAATCAGAAATAACTGATTTATTTAGGAAAGTTGGTGCTAATACGTTATCAAATTTCTTTTTAGGTAACATATCTTAATCGTACATAACAAACTTACATGCAAGATGGAGCTATTTTCAGTTGAATGATACGTTATAGTGAAAGATTTAGCCCTCTTTATCTCTGTTTATGCTGGCAGCCTATATTCTATATACTATACATATGTGCATTGGCCTGATCAAAATATATATATCCAAGGAGTTAAGGGTGGGCGGTGGAGGGGGGAAGGAAGGAATAGAGAGACAGTTGGGAGCCAATGTAAGATGTATGCATATGCATATTTTACTGTACTGCAACTTCTTGTGTGTGTCCATCTATTGGTTTATGATATAAGAGGTTATACGACTGGAATTTATAGTATTATGTTGGTCATATGTTCAAGTTCTCTCGAGTATCCTTCCCTTAAGTTATTTGCGACATAGAAAATAGATCAGGTGTAAGTTCTTCAACTAGCAATAGATGAAAGCCTGGGTCTTGTCTTGTATTTACTTATGTTACGTGGCTAAATCTATGCTAACTTACATCGCTAAGATTTCGACCAGCTATTAATATAGACTCCAATATAACTTTATTAGGATTCACAAGAATATTCTTAATAACACCTAATGCATTTTCCACTCTTCCAGTATGACTATACACCTGCAGTGTTCAATCCTAAGAGCAATCCTATGAATTCCTTTCATTGCTTTAAAATACTTCAACCCTTTTTCGACTAAACTAGCATGACTACATGCCGTGAGGACTCCTGTAAAGGTCACCGCATCCAGCCGAGAACCTTCATTTCGTATTGTCGATTTTCTTTTTCTTTCACAAAAAAGAATCAAAACTACTACTATTACACTGCCCATATATGCATTATATAAAATCTGATCTATGCTACTCCACTAGCTATCTGTAGTACAATTAAATTAACTAACTACCTAACCGATAACTAAGTAATGACTGTTGTACACACAAAATATCTACTAACTACCTTACTAACAGAATTTTTCTATCTATTTCTATTATATAGGTTAGTAGCAGTTGTTGTTTTAGCAGTTGTGTTGTAATCATCTTTTCTTTGTTATTCACTGTCTTCTTCAGTACAATCTCAGCTTATGAGTCTTCCCATTACTGCCAACACTATCTGCAATCACTCAAATGGATTGGCCTTCTCTGTATGGTATTTCTCCTAATCAACCTTAACAAGTAAATTAGTTACACTAAAATAAATCTGAATTGATAGTCTTACAAAGAATTTATTTCCATGACTTGACGCATAGTAATAAGCTTACCAATCACGCCAAGACACCCCTTCTTAACTTTTGTACACTAGCAGCATAAAAGAATTATCCTATTTCTTTGATACTTTCTCAACCTTTGTAGCTAATTCAGTTGTGACTTGGGCTCTAATGGGAAACATTTGTCCTCCAACTGATGCATTTCTGTTGCAAAAAAGAAACTGCTCAAGCAAATATAACTTGTGTACCCTTATAGTTTAGCTCTTTTAAGACTTTGAATTTACTATAACAACAACATATCCAGTGTAGTTTGCGTCTGGGAGGATAGAGTGTACGTGGACCTTACCCCTACTTTGTCGTTGATATGCTATTTTCAATAGATTCTTGGTTCAAAGAAAGCAAAATGCACAATTTATGAAGACATAAACAGTAACAGTAGCAGCATAGTAGAAATAGAGACATTTCAACCTGTTTGTTTGGTTTTGACTTGAAATGGAGTTTAAAAATATAAACATCTTTTTGAATCTTATAGTGATAGATTAAATATATTTATTATGTTATTTGCAGACTTATATAATTTATCGTAATATTTTCTACATGGCCTAATATTCTGACTAAATGACATGTGTTGGCATTGGTGTGCAACTAGCTTTGCACTACACATGGCTCTAAGATCCAGGATCGATCTGATAATAATCGACACTCCTGATTGGACTTGTAAAGTACAGATTGTCGGTCGATAGAGAAAAAGCCCTGAGAAGCAAATCCGATTCCAAAATCTCCTTTTAGAAGATGAATAGGTACTCCCACCTATATAGTGTTGTTATATACTATCGTATGAATACTTATTATATATTTGCCTCCATCTTACCAAAGATTTCAAATATACAGGGCCAACAAATTAGGGTGTTGTGTATGGAGATGAATTGCATATTATGCGAACAAGTTGGTTCTCCTCTACACCTACTTGATCTCCGCTGCATGGGTAAAGGATTTGCCAAAATCATATGGTCGGCCAAAACATACATATTACTGGATACTTGATAAGGAAACAATAGTTGAACGTATCAACCTCAATGATGAGATTGAGAAGCCCTTGCCACCGCCAACTAAGCTGAATCTCACGCATTTAGCCAATGTTGCCCAACTTATACCTACTTCCTCTCCAAAAATTGGTATATTACTCTTGCCAAAAGTTGTACGACTGAAATTTATATGCCTGCACAGATAGATACTAAATATATTCTCTTATTTCTTACTACTAGATATTCTAGGAGTTGTTATCCGTTGTGGCCTTGAGAAATATGCAGGTCGCACTCAAAATAAGTGTCGAGATATCACCATAGCTAATGATTAGTAAGTACACCTTTTACATCTTTTATAATAGATTCCAAAACAAATGGTAATTACTTTTGCTACTTTCAGGAACACTCAGTTTCTCCTCAACTTATGGGGTGACTTCAGCGAAATTGATGGGCCTGAACTGCAGGCTAAAATAGAAAAGAAGAATACCTAGTCATCCTCGGAAGAAACATAGGAATTTCTTCTTATCAAGGTATAACCATATTAAAATATTTCCCAAAAAGACGTATATAAACCACAACATTATGCGATCGTTTTGCACATGCAGGTTTATTATTGCAAACCAAATTCAACACAACAATACGCATTGATCCTTCTTATCCACAGGCATTAGAACTTCTCGACTGGTATGAAATTCTCACATTTCTTCTCAACCTTTAACCTACCCTTAGGGAGCACAAACGTTAACTTATTCGTTCTGCTGATAGGGTCAAATCAAACAAAAGCATCCTTTCAGGTCGGGCATCGATCGCACTTTCAAGTCATGTATCAGGCAGCTTTTCCATGTCATGCACCCCTCTCATTGTTGCTTATGACTCTCACAAAGTAACCTCTATTGTAGAAATGACCTCATAAACTTCTATAAGTTACAAAGTTATCTGCACCTAATTAGTATACTCAAAGACAAAACTAAACATATACAAACTTTTGTTCTCCTTAATAGGTTAGAATTTTCAATGTTGAGGAAGCAATGTCAATATCAGATGAGTTCCAAAAGTTCCAGGTTGCAATAAAAAATGCACAAAAGACAGGAGTCCATTTGATTGTCCAAAGTATCTGCGGAAGATGACATTAGTACCTCGGTGTTATATTGTTAACATATACATAAATTGTACTTCTCTAAAGCACAACATATACTCAAGAATTTCAAGTACTAACTCACCATGGTTATAGGTGTATATTCCAAATTGATCTTACGGATGTGACTGGCTCGATGATAGCATTGATTTCTAGTGAACTTAGTGAAAAAATGCTCTCTATGACAACTGAGGATATATTCGACACAACATGTGTCAAGGTCAGCATTTATTTATGTCTATCTATAATTTTCTTGAATGAACCTTATCCCTGACACATGTTTCATCTCTTACAACTGACTTTCGTTTCCAGCTGCAACTCCTTCGTCTTGACCATATCCATCAAATGTTGTCCAACAAATCATTCAACATTCAGCTAAAGAAGTCATCCTGGGTAAGCACTAATGTTACTCATACAAGCCTAACAATTGTATCATTTACAGAAAAAGAGCAGGTGCTGCCGCTGACTATTGACCAGAGAATTGCTAAGAAGGCCAAGCCACTTGCCACGAGCAACCAAGAAATGAAACCAACAATAGTTGAATTTGGATCTTCAAGTGAAACACTAGCACTTGAACCACTCACGCCAACAAAATAAAACTAAGAGGTTAGCAAACTTAAATTTTCAATAAAAAAATTGCATTTATTTCGCTAGAAACTTCAAAACGCAGGACATGCATGTATTGACTCAACGTAAACACCGAATGTGAATATAAATTATTAAGTGTGACACTTTTTAAGTTGGAAAAACGTATACAATAGGTGTGGAAACAATAGTCAAACATTATATATATGCATGTTGACAAGCTAATGGGACAGAAAGTGTCTAACCAGTCCGAATAATCACCATCAATAATTAGATCATCCAAGATGTCTATG
Organism: Capsicum baccatum var. pendulum; assembly: GCA_030864225.1. Classification (NCBI taxonomy): domain Eukaryota; kingdom Viridiplantae; phylum Streptophyta; class Magnoliopsida; order Solanales; family Solanaceae; genus Capsicum; species Capsicum baccatum. Next base: position 85,512,135 of record CM061550.1, read on the forward strand.
TGTTTACCTTTATTAATTTGACTACTCTTTTTAATAACTAATAAGTTTGGTATATTCCATACATAACTCAAAGTTAAGAAAGAAAAGTATGAATAATGATATGTTAAGTAGTACTTGAGGTGAGAAACAAATAGATTAATTCAGTATAAAATGTTTATTATAAGAACAAGCAAGAAGGCTGTAAAACAATTCTATAAAATCATTTTAACCTGCTCCTCTTTAATTAGCAAAGCACCAGGAAAAATAATCCTGCAACTTGTAAATTTAAGTCAAATTTATCAAACAAGAGAAGTTCAAAATAGAACTACACTTAAACATTGTCTACTTTTTTCACATTATATTGAGTCCCACGTATTGAATCCCCTATCCCACTCCCAACTACTTCAAGTTCTAAGGATGTATGGATGCTAAATTCCACCAGTTAATGAGATAGGCATTCACATCACTAAAAATAAGTTTGTAACATGATAAATAAAATGTAAATGTAGCAACTTGTACTATTTTTTTGTTTTGCTTTTACTTTACATGGATTAACATGGAAAGTGAGAATTTTGTGATTGAGGTGTAGTGATTGATGTTGTCACTGATCTAGATTATTATAGTTTCTGTGTCTGAACAACCAATAGTTATTATATTTTTTAGTTAATACTAAATGAGTAGTACATGTTGTCTACGTGAGTAGAGAGTTAAACAAACCCAGTTGCATTTGTTTAAGGATTATACCTGGATCACTGAACTGATTGGTAAGCTAGCAATCTCGTCAGACATATGCAGCAAACAAGGGAGACAAGTGAAAAGTTCTACTATAATTCTTTATATCTGATTATGAACTTAACTTCAATTTCGTATGCTCAGAGGAACTATGGTCCTCTTTTTTGGTAACTTTTGCGTACTAGAAAAGGATGAAATTTATTTTTTGATTCCAAATCGCTATATTTTGACTCAATATGAAGCACGTTCGGCAACTTTAGAATCCATCACACAGCTACAGATTTATCGGAAACGAAAAGTGCTACTTCCGGTTAAATTTCACCACATTACTTTTGAAATCATGATTGTTAAGTTAGAGTAGGGGTTAAGATATCTATTATAGCAATGTAGCGACTAATTTTCTTGGGAACCACTTCTTTCATAAAATCTGCTACATCTGGAAAAATTTAGCATCATCGTGCCTGTTCTCTGTATCTATTGTGTGACTATAGTTTGCCTGATTTTGGTTTTGCCTTCGCAAGAACTTTTAAAGAAGTGTTCAATTTATTTTTTTGATTTTGATTTGACACGGTAAAACTAAAGACAAGTAGAATATTCCAAAATATTTTTTGAATTCTCTGATCTCAAACGTACCATGTGGAAGGAAATGCGAAAACTTAAAATCAAAAAGCTGGGAGAAAAGAAAGTTGAAACTTGAAATGTACCATGTGGAAACTTGAAAGCTTTTCCTTCCTTACTGTTGAACTTGATCATCCATAATTATTCTTAGAAATTATTGTTATTCTCAGTAATTGATTTGTGGTAAAAACATTGTTGGGATGTTAACAACCTTTCCATCTCAGTTATGAAAATGAAGTTTAATCATGTATTACAGTATAGCTTTCGCCCTAAAATTTATTACGATTTGGTATTCATTTTACTGAGGCTACTAATATTTACCTCTTCACATTAGGCATGTCATAACTGTTTTTTGGAATATAAAATCATGGTTGAATTCTTACCTCTCCCATTCTACCGTTGTACATTGGGAATATGATCGTGTAGTAGCTGAAAATGTAAGGACTGTAATCTTTTTGGGCTGTAATGTAATTACTACTAGAACAATGGTTATTGTAAATTTTGTTTAATATATGTATGTATGTCGCCTTAAATGTAGCATTTTTGTGCTTCATTACCCGTCACTTCATGATGCTCCATAACATGGCGTGACAAGCATACATATTCCCTTTATATATAAGCCAGCAACAAAAGACTATGGCACTTATTAGTAGATAGTACACGCTGGTCCTGACACTACAATTTTATTAAAAGATAAAAGATAAAATAACAACATTCGTGACAAGAAGTTTATAGTTCTACAATCAACCAACAACACTTTTTGTAATAACAAATGCTCTTAATAGTATTTTCGTCCGTGCATCGCACGGGCACGGCCATACTAGTATCTTATACAAATATGTATTCCCTATAATAAAGATATAATTTTATATGCATATGCATAATACAAATTATATGCAAATTATATTAAAAATACATATATAACAATGGTACAATTTTTGTTCATAAATTTGTCACTCTATTTTTTTTACGAACTATATCAGTATGATATATGGATTATATCAATATGATAAATAAGCTGTAACTGGATTACTTAGACCAAAATAGTTTAAATTATGAAATGATACATAGAGCCCGTTTGGATAGGCTGAAAAAAAGTGGCTGAAAAAAAGTTCTTTAAAAGTGCTTTTGAAAGTGCTGAACTTATTTTAAAAATAAGCAGTTAAGTGTTTGGATAAAAGTGCTGAAACTGAAAAAAGTTATTGATATATTTGGTAAATAATGCTTTTAAGCATTTTTTTGTCAAAATATCTGAAATACCCTTACAGCTGTTAATAATATATAGAGATGATTATCATTAATTTTTATTGCTAAAATGATTCAAATAAAATTAATATATATATTTTAATATATATATATATATATATATATATATATATATTAAAAATATTTTCATGAATGACTATTAATTTGTGAGCTAAAAACCTTTTTTCAAGAGTTTTAAGTGTTGAATGTTTGTGTTTAAAAAAGATAATTATATATTAAAAGATTATTTATTTCTTCATGGTTACGTTAAAATTTCGTATCATCAAGGTGCAATTTGTGACGACACTTCATTTTCTTATTAATTTAAATAAACTTTTTAGTACTTTATTATATAGCTTTTTTTTGTAAGAGTTGCCCAGATCTACGAACAACAATATCACCTCTTTTCATTTTTGCTGCAAAAAAATAAATATACCCATTATACAACAATGGTATAATTATCCAACAGAGAAGAACAACAAAGCAAAATTCAACTTTGCTCCAACAAAAAATACAAGTGTGTTGTGAAGTGTGTTGTGTAGTACTGAAGGAGAATTAGGACTACAAGGGTAAAATTGAAATAAGGAATAATTATAAGGGACACAAATATAATTTACTTGGTCAACTCTAATAGCTTATAATCTTCAAAAGAAAAAAAAACTAGGAATGCTAGCTTCTTATTTTTGGCTTAAAAAAAGTCAAAATTAATTTTTTTAAAGCACTTATAAAATTTGCCAAACGCTTTTTTAAGCAAAAATTAGCTTATAAGTTATTTTGACCAACTTAAAAGTTAAGCCAAACACTCACATAATATGAAATTTGTTTGGGTCAACTGGTCATGAATGTCCAAGGTCCAAACATGATCCAATTGTTTAGAAAGACAGTCCGTGCCTTTTTCCCTTAATAAAAAATGTTGCGAGTTTAGAGTGGTCCCATTTTCTAATGCGCTTGGGTAGTTAGTATATTTTTTATTTATAATTTAAATCTAAAATAATATAAGCACACGCCTTAAATTATTTAAAATAATTATTTATTTTCATTGGATGTATCGTGAATGTAATTATATGTCTCGATAGATTTATTTTTAAAAAAATATATCTGAAGCTAATGGTGTATCTTTATAAAGAAAAAAATGTATCTTCATTGAATGTATTATGTATCTCGATAGATCCATCGAGAGCTAATTATATATCTTTATAAAGGAAAAAATATATCTTCATTAAATGTATTGGGAGCTAATTGTGTATATCAACAAACTCAAAATTGAAATTCTCAGTAATTATGAAATATCAAAATTAACTGTAAACAAGCTCCAAATAATCGAAATTTATGTTGTTTGCCTACAAAAATTATTATTGCGCTTTTATTATTTCTAAGTATGAAAATGAATCGGGTTGATGAGGATATTTCAACCCCACCTATAATTATGAGAAAATTATCCCCTAGAGTATTATTAGATTCAAAATTACAAATTTTATTAACACTTTTAGATAATTGCATTAATAGCAATTTCATTGCAAGTTATAACAACTTATTAAAATATATATTATCTTTATTGTATTTTCAAAATTTATTTTTTAATTATATAATTTAAAATCAGTTTCATATTTATAGGGTTGTAATCAATATTACCCTTACATTGTGTATTGATAATTATGGTAAATATATATCATCTGATTTCAGTTCAAATTTGACGAACAATTTCATTTTCATTTGAATCGCTATTACCTCTCGTGTTATTTGGTTGTTCTTCTCTGTGTCGTCTCATTTATAACTGTGATGGCTATACTTTTAATGACCTCATTGATGAAGGCTTCAGTGATTATTTCTTTTCGATTTCTGTATGCATGTGTGTATGTTTGTTCTGATCTGTAAATGGATTGATTTTTTCTGATCTGTTATCTATGATTATCTATTTTTTATATGATTCTAGTTCAATGATTAGTTTTATTTTCATTTGAATCACTACGATTTTTCGGTTGTACGTGTCTATGATGTTGTGATGTTAACTGCATTAGATCTTAGTCAAATACTGATAAGTGATCGATTTTCTCGTGTTGAATTTGAATTGAAGCGAAATTTTGGTTTAGATCTATTTTCTTTTGTGAACTATTTGTGATAATAGGGATGTGAGAATTTTGTATATTCAGAATAAGTCTGGCCTATGGACCACGACACCGGTGATAGTTGATAATAACGAATAGAGAACTTACTGTTAAGTAGTATTCTAGATATTAGTTAAGGAAATAGCAACTGCATTGAAGTGTTGTGAATGCGTGTATTTGCCATTTTTATAATTGAAAATGTTTGAGATACCAGGCAAAATATTGTGTATGTATGTCTTTTTGGGTAGGTGTTTGTTTGTGTATGTGCGCCAGTTTAATCTCGAAACTGTATCCTATGAATGTTACCTATGATCATTCACAAAACTTTAGTTATATGTGCATTCTCTATTTAACTGTTGTGTAATTATTAATAACAAGTATGTATTGTTTTACAATGAATTATATTTTTACAAGTTTATTAATGTACTAAACTTTTTGTTTATTACTGTTCTTTCAGTGATTGCGGTATGTATGCTTGTGCATTTACAGAGTTTATAAGTCATGGTGTGTTTGATATTCAAATCAACAAGTTCACTGCTACCAACCATCATATGAGATATGGTGCGTTACTTTGGGATTATGCTAGGAAAAAGCAAAACGATGGTGCTATAAGTGAAAGTGAGGTGACTGACAATGTTACAAGCAGACTCGGTGGTCCAAAGATATTGAAAGACGCTGTTAGTCCAGCTGTCATTTAAAAAATAAGGCATAGATAGACATTTGATATTTAATGTTGGTTGGAGTTTATTAGTGTAGTCTTCTTTAAATTGTTGGTACGAACAAAGTTTAATTGTGATTTTTAAGGACTACGTATATGATGTTTTGCTACTTTTAACAGTTGTTTCGAATTTGAACTCGTGAAATGAAATTGATTTCATTTCATTTTATTTCATCATACATGATTTTTGATAATACATATATACATGAATTTTGTAGTTCTTAACTATTTTCGATGCCCATTACTGTTATCTGACTTACCATTGTTGGTATGCAATAATTTTTTGTTTTTGTTTTTAAGCACTATATTTGTATACTTATATAATGTTATGATAGTTTAACGGTTGATTTACATTTAACCTCGTTCAATAAAAGTGACATCATTTCATTTTATATCAACATACATAAATTTAGATAATATAAATATATATAGATAATCTATTTTTTATATTTTTTTGATGCTCATTACTGTTGTCTTATTACAATGGTTGGTATGGCAAAAAAATTCTTCTCGTTTTTAAGCACTACATTTGTATACTTATATAATGTTGTGATACTTTAACAGTTTTGTATTTCACCTCGTTCAATATTTTTGATATCAACTCATTTTATTTTTTTCTTCACAGCATATATATGTTTACTTAAAAAGGCATATAAAACAATAATATAAAGTTGTCAATGAGCACAAAATATTAAACAAAAAGCTAAGTTGCATTATTTATTAAAAAAAAAATAAAAAACATAACAATTTCATACTTGAAAATATGTAAAAAAAAAATGCTTATTAAACTGGAGGAGCATGTTTACGGCATATTTTTCTGTTGTGTCCCTTTCTATGACAGCTGCTACATGTAACCTTGACTCTTTTGCACTTATCTTCATTTGGTGCTTTCCACCACTCAAAACATTAATTGAAGAATATCTTTTAACAACACAAACAGAAGAAGAGTTCTAGAAAAATGTATCAAGAAAAAATCACCTCAATTATTGTTACAGACACAGATAATCGAAAATATATAGCTCTCACAATTAAAAGGAAAAGGACAGAAGCAAAAGGGGGCTTTGTTTTCAACATTCCTAAAAAATACACAAACCAATTTATATTTCTGAATACAACTCTAAGAATTAGTATATTCCAAAATCCATACTTTACAACAAAATACTTTCATACATTCAACATATAAAACAAAAATATTTCTTGAACAATTCTCCAATTCTTGAACTCACATGCATTTTATCTTCCCACTCACATCCATTTCTTGTGAGAACTGATTGAAGAGTGGGACAGACTTGCCATAGAAGTTGCGGCTGGCCTGACGACTTACAAGTCGCTATGGACCAGGCAACTTGTAAGTCGCCATTTCTCCAGCGACTTGTAAATCGCTGCTCCCACCACATTTTGTCCCTTTTGTCCCTTTTGCTTTTTTTTTTATTTTTAAAATCAAGTGTCCTATTTGGTATTTTTAATTAAAAAAAGAGCCCTTTTAGCTGCGGACTTCAATTTCGTGTGTAACTATATTTTTTCTAGCAAGCGGTTCAATGCATTTGAATCGAAAAAAAATTAATCTTTTTTCTTCCACATTATAAACCACGTGTTTGAAAGCAATATCTCTGCATCAATATCAATTTTGTGTGTGACGGCAGTTCTTTTATTAAACGTGTCCAACATATTTTTTGAATAAAAAAAAACAATCTTCATGCATTATAAATCATGTGCTTTGAAGTAATATCTCCATAGTAAGTACCAAACTCGTGCGTAATTTGTAAGTTTTCTCGTAAGCGTGTCAAACACATTTCTTGAATCATGAAAAATATGATTACAAACAAAGTGTTTTAAAGCAATATAAAGAAAATGAACCCAACAATCATAGTTTTTTCAACTAATTATGTAAGTTTAACGAAGTCATAAAGTAATCTTTCAACATTATCCAGCTTTATGATACTATGGTTTATTTTTTCAACTGTTTGAAATTGAAGTCCGTGTTATTCTGTTGGTGAGTCTGACCACTACATCAGTAGTAAAATAAATGCATGATAAAATTTATGGTGCTTCAATTTATAAAGTATTTAATCTTTCTAATGGGTTAATTTAGTGAAATAAATACATGAACTCTTCAAATTCATTGAATTCAAAAATGCTTAATAGTAAAAGAATGCATATTATCACATTAGTTTTGGACATGTGCAACAGGTGAATCCCCTACAAATTAATAAAATTATTTTGGTGAGGATGATTTAAGATAATTTAAATTGAAGAAAAAATGAGTGAAAACTTCATTTAAACGACGGTTACAATCTTTTTCAGATAAATTTTTTGAAAAAAAAAATTAAGAATAAAGTTAGTACCCCTAAATTATGATCAAATTTGTTACGACACACTCCAAATTTATAGAGTTTCTATTACCTTCCGAACTAAATTTTAGCGTATTTTTGTCAATCATTTTAGTTTACGTGAGATTTTTTTAGCCGACGTGGCACATTTGATGTGGACCTTATTTTTATATAATAAAAGTGTCACGTCAGCACAAAAAGGTGATAAAAATATGTCAAAATTGCATTCAGGAGGTAATAGAACCACTGTGAAATTGGAGTGTGTCATAGCAATTTTGATCATAATTCAGAGAGATACTAGATGTTTATCTCAAAAACAAAACATTACTCTTATATTTACAATTTTTATGATGTTACGTTTGAGAAATGCATAAAATAACTATTAAAGTTTTCTTAAATTTGCAAAATACACTTAAAATTTGTGGGATCCTATTATCCAATAAAACAATTTTGAAATGGTATAAATACAATAATTTTTTGTTCAACTTTAATCTTTAGGGGAAAGGAAAAAAATCAAGCACCAGTCATTATCAATTTGGTGTCAAATTTATTTATTTATACATTTTTTAATATTCTTATACTTTTTATTAGGCAACTAACTTTTTCATCAATTACTCGTGTCAGCAATATAAAACAATCAATTACCGCAGTTAGTTTAGTCCAGATTAAAGACCACAATCCTCACTTAACTCTCCTACCACCTGAAGTTACTACAACACATAAAGGCATATAATTACATAACCAAGTCTGCACTAGATTCTACTGTTGGTAGTGCCTTTAACATTACATAAATAAGTTATCCGTTTAACAATCTGATCTACTTTCATCTCTTTTTGTTCAAAAATTCATTGATTAATTTTCCTCCATATTGCATAAATTGTTTCAACATGCAGCATTTTGAATATTTGAGCGCCCTAAGTCTTTCCTTTTGCAATCTGAATTATCCACTTAATGCGCTTCTCCCAACTGCTGCCGTAATTACTCAGCTTTTGCGTGCGAGTTAATATATTTGTTCATTATTGATAGTGTTGCGTTGTTACACAACATACATATAATAACATTGACATTCAAGCCCAATAAAGAAGTCTATCATTTTTGCTCAATTTTAAATGCAACTGCAACTACATTATAAAGATAACTTTTGGCCTGATATATTAGCAAACATTAAACACTTTCATGGCACCTTGATCCCATCACCTAAAAGCTTGAAATATGTTTATCTGATATGTCTTTTACTGTTGGTAATCAAAAATTGATTATGTGTCCAGACCTTTTTAGCTTTAAAAAACTTCCAGTGATTCGAGATTTAGGCATAATTATACTGTGAGGATCTTAAGATTTCATATAATATGCATGGATCCACCTTATCCACAACCTATCCTGCTTGTGAGTGAGGCCCTAGTACATCTTGGCAACGACAGTTTCGTTCCGCAGGTGCAGGTTGATTACATTGAGCCTTCCAACAGTCTTTGGTGTGCACACTCTTCTCCAAGCAACTAATGCTAATTTAGTTATAATTTTGGTGTTCGACAATACTTAACTTAGCTTCTACAATATGCCTTTTATATTCTTCATTATTTTACTGAGGCAATATAAACATTTGAGATCAAAAGGATTGAATACCAAAATCACAGTTTGAACTAGTTGTATTCTTCTACCATATGACAATTTTTTGATAGTTCAAGAGGTTATTCTCTTCACAGTCTTCTCTATGAGTGGTTGCTATTGAAGTAATGATAACTTTTTGGTAGAAAAAGCAATGTGTCGGGTACTATGCAGTTTTGATGATTCACAATGTGATATTAAACAGTTAAGTTGGTTCACGGACACTGTCTCATGTAGCTGAACTTATCGCAAAATCATTGTTAATTAAAGACAAAGATGCAAGAATCATGGACCAGATGTGCGGTTAATTCTGATAAACTCAAGGAAATAAACATGTGCTAATTTGAAGAGTTTGAGTTTGACTACAACACTAAGAAGGCAAAAGTTGAAATTGAAGTAGTCTCACTTAAAGTAGAATTCTATGTAATGAGAGTTTTGATTGAAGAGGGAGTTTGAAATATAGAATGACTCCTTGGAGAGTTGTGCTTACAAAAATGTATCATTCAGAGTGATTTGTGCACTTACAGAGAGAGAAAGGGCTAAACACAATCAAATTGAGAAAGTTCATAATTGAGAGAATTTTGAAGATCCAAGTGTTGCCAATACAAAGAAACAGATTGACGAACCTGTTTCACAAGATTAAGCTTTACAGTTCATGAGTCAGTTTTAATGTATTGTTCTTATTGAGTTGTAACTTATTGCCCCAGACCCCACTATGTGGGAATACACTGGGATTGTTGTTGTTGAGTTGTAATTTATTGCTTTCCTAGATTGGTTGTTTAGGAACAATATTGAGCTGAGTTAACTTCAAGTAAGGATAATTCGAAGTGGGTTCAACAATCAAGGGTGATTTTAACTTCAAGTTGGGATAACTCGAAGTGGGTTCAACAATCAAGGGTGATAGTTGAGTTATAGGAATTAGAGTTTATAATTCCTAGTTGTTGAGTTATAGGAATTATAGTTTATAATTTTTAGGCTACAAGAGTTTTGTAATCAGTCGTTGTTAAAGCTCAAAGTTATTTATTCAAGTTGGGGTTAAATCTTGTGATGTGCAGGTCGTGGTTTCTTACACCTTTTTGAGATAAGTGTTTTTTACGTGAAAATTTATTGTGTTATTTACTTACTATTTTAGCTAGTTCAAAACATGTTAGTCAACCTGTTTCATCGATAGGCAGGCTAAAATAAGGTAATCAGTAGGGCACATACTCTATCAAGTGGTATTAGAGTGAGGTTGTCTTAAAAAGGTTAGCACCTAAGAAAAGATCAATATGATGAATTTCGCACTACCTACTGGTCACAGTGAAGGTTAATCCACTACTAGACCTCCACTCTTTGATGGATATTACTTAATTTGGTGGAAAGATAATACGGAAATGTTTTTTTAAAAAGAAGACTATGAATTATGGGACATAATTGTGGGAAGACCATGAATTATGGGACCAATAATTCCCATGAAGACAGTGAATGGAGAACAAGTGAAAAAGGTAAGGAGTGAATTAACCCCAGAAGATCTTATTGTACTAAAAAGGAATGCAAAAGCCAAAACATTATTGTTTGTGGTCTTGGTACAGCCGAGTACAATAGAGCGTCTAATTGCAACACTGTTAAACAAATCTGGGATGCAATGGTGAATGCACATGAAGGCACTAGCCAAGTGAGAAAATTCAAAATTACATTATTTTTCACTCAATATGAGGTTTTGAAAATGAAGAAAAATGAGTCACTACAAGAAATGATAACTAGATTGGCTTCATTGGAAAATGAGTTTTCATCTCTTGAAAAGGTTTTATCTACTGAGGAACAGGTAGAGAAGGTCACGAGACTCCTACCAAAGGCTAAGTGGGATCTCAAAGTTACAACCATAAGATAAGCTAAAATCTCACTAGAATGTACCTTGATGAGTTAGTTGGCAATTTAAAAACATATGAGATGACCATAGAAGATCTAAAAAAGGCATCTGAAAGTGATGAATCTGAACTGGATGAAGAACAAATAGCCTCCATTACATAAAACTTACCTAAAAAAAGGGGATCTGACAAAAAGGAAATAGGTAGCAAGAAACGGTCCAATGATAAAAATCACACTAAATGTTACAAATGTGACAAAACTGATCATCAGATTAAGGAGTCCTCTCTGGGAGATTGAGTGGAAAATGGAAAGAGATGAAAAAGAACTGAAGAAAAAGGCAAAGAAAAAAAAGGGAGGGTTATGCTATGGTAGCTACTTGGGGATCAGATTCAAATGAATCATATGATGAAGGAATTGATGAAACTGCTCTCATGGCCATTGAAGATTCAAACATGAAAGAATAAGATGGAATATTTGAGGTAAGTATTCTTGAACTCAAAGAGAAGTTGCATTTATTTTCCAAAATAAAACTTATTTCTTTAATAAATTCTTTAATTGATAATTTCCAAGAACTAACTTCTGATAGGGAAGCAAGCCTAAAGTTTGATTATATTGATCTAGAGGCTTGTAAAAATACCGTTGAAAAAAAACTGCACTCTTAAGGAACAAGTTAGCAAACTTGATTCACCAAACCTGACTTTCAAATCTAAAGTTCTAAAACTATCTCTCTCTGAAAAAGGAAAAAGGTAAAGAGTGAGGAACAAGAAAAAATTGAGTTAGAATTGACTAAGATTAAACATAAATGCTTTTGTGAAAAAGAAAAGGTTAGTCAACTAAGTCAAGAAGTTTTCAAATTGAAACTTAACCTTGAAAGAGCTGATAGATGGACAAATTCTCCAAGAATTGTTCATAAGCTAGCTAAAAGAACTCACAATGAAAAGGCTGGACTAGGCTTTTACAAAAGTTTTAATGCTATTAAAGATCTGTGTTATATTTGTGGTAACCTCGGGCACCAAACCACTGAATGTCCAGTTGCAACAAATAGCAAAACAGGAAGCATAAGCCTAGAAAAAAAATATGATTCCATATTAGCACAAGCTAACAAGAAGGTCAAAACTGGTCAGAGAAACATGTCACATAACCTGTTGCCTCGATGGACTAGAAGGAACCTCATTCATCTATTTGATCACAAGAAAGGACCCAAGATTGTCTGGATGCCTAAAGTTAAAACTCAATTTGTTTTGCAGGTGGGAGTGAAAGGATGCAAGTAAAATTAGTACATGGATAGAGCTTGCACAAGGCATAAGACTGGAAGCAAATAAAATTTCTTTCACTCACCACATTTCAAGGGGGAATGAATCTTTTGGAGATGACAAAAAGAGCATTATTACTAGAGTTGAAAAGTTTGGGAAAACTAAAATAAAAGCCTTTGAAAGATGACCAAATTTTTAGAGCTCGTGTAAGGGGGAAGCAAAAAAGATCCTATTTCAAAACAAAGAATGATATAAGTACGACCAAGTGCTTAGACCTGGTCCATATGAATCTTTGTGGACCAATGAGGGTAAGAAGCAGAGAAGGTAAGAGGAGCATGTTGTACTACCTGGTCTAACTATTGTGCACACTGAGGGCATATTGATAGGGGGAACACAAATCAAGAAATTGATTCATCAATAACACCAACACAAGCCGTTGATAATTTTGTTAGAAGTTCACAAGCATTGGTGCTGAAAAACTACAAGTGACAAACATTTGTGTTATTTATGGAGGAGAAACTACATTAAGTGTGGGATTATGTGCAAGATTTCAAGCTAAGCCTAAAGAATATCACCTGAAAGTTGTCAAAAGAATCTTGAGATATCTCAAGGGAATCAATGATTTGGGACTATGGTATCCAAAGGAAAACAATTTCACTTTTGTGGCCTATACAGATGTTGACTATGCGAATTACTTAATTGACTGGAAAAGCGCCACATGCACTAAGTAGAGAGCATTTTAAAAATAATAGGTTAGACTTGAGAATGATTAAAATTGCATGAATCCCCCTCAATAATTGGCTAGAATAACTATTTTCTTTTTAATCTTATTAGCTAAAATGTTATTCGATTCATTCGTGCACATTTAGTTGTGTGTCTCAATTCCAGATTTTTGACTCTTCTAACCTAATCTTGTATTAGATTGTGCAAAAAAACTGGTACAAGCAAGCAATTGTGACCACAAAGTTCTTCTTATCAGGTATGTTCTACACTGACATAAGCATAGATTGTCTAAGTTGAAATGGTTAAGCACACCTGTTCAATTCCTCACACTTCATCCTCCCCTTGTCCTATAAAGCTGACGAATTGGCACATGATTTTTTTTTTCATAATTCTCTTTCTAAATTCACTTTGAAAAAATAGATCCATGCACTTTGTCAAAGACATGCATCTTTATCCTCCTTTCCCATCAAACCATCATTTGACCAACTTTTTTTTATTCTCTCTAAATGATCGTGCACAAATATGCTAATCCTACACCAGAAATTTCTTCTTCGCTCTCAATCAAAATATCAATTTTTGCACCATGGATTGCCAAGCTTGATCATCAATCAAATGCAACATATGTTTCTGAAGAATGAAAAGGGACATGCTCTCCCTTTTAGTTTCTAATTGGCTTAGATTTTTTAGGACTTCTCAGTCCTATTTCAGGTTTGACTTTTCAAACAACAAAGAGTATTCTTGAACAGATGTATCTTGTTGCTCTACCTGTTTCAATAAGTAGGCTAACACTCATTTACAAAATAACAATAATAATAATAATAATAATAATAATAATAATAAAGAAATGTTGTAGCTGAGAAAATTTCTGAACCAAAAGCTGCACAAGACATTCATGACGTGGAATAAGAGGTCCTTCAGGCTAGGATCATGACTTTAAAGCTTGACCTTGACTGGGAGGGGAATGAAAATATTGAAGTCATTTATCAATTGACACAACTGATATCACTTGTTCCACCTTCCTCATCTCCTCCTTTACTATTCGTATCCTTAGTCATGTCCTAATTGTATTCTTTTTTTTATTAATGCTCAGTTATTTTGCTTTGTTCAGTACTAGCTTAGGTTTAATGTGGAACATGCTCTGGCAGATTAATGGAATGGTTATATTTGCTTAATTGACTCATGTTCTTGTTCTCTTTAGTACATTACTATGTTGGCTAGAGTCTTTGTCTTATTATTTGGGTGATAACCCCAGTGGCCATGAATAGCAAAACTAATCACTTTGGCTAGTATATTATTGCATTGAAGTGATTTTTCGATGACGCCAAAAGGGGGAAGATATGGGTTGTGGAATGTTTATAACTCATTGACTAACTTGTTTTATTCTAGTATTTCATATTTTAGTGCATACATGTAAAGATGATTGAAGGCACAAAGACAAGAGGCTTGTCATCATAAAAAAGTAGGAATTTATTGGGTAATATGCAGTTTTGTTGATTGACAACGTGATATAAAATATGTCAGTCAAGTTGGTTCATATACACATTGTTTCATGTAGCTGAACTTCTAGCAAAATCATTGATAATTAAAGACAAAAGTGCAAGAATTACGGATCAAATGTGTGGTTAATTATGATAAACTCAGGAAAATAAACATGTGCTAATTTGAAGAGTTGGAGTTTGACTACAACACCAAGAAGGCGAGAGTTGGAATTGAAGAAGGAGAATTTTGAAGGAGAACTCTAAGTAATGAGAGTTTAGATTGAAGGGGGAGTAGATACAACTTTTATCTAGATTAGCTTTCAGGACAAATGCAAGTGGGAATTGATGAAAACATCTGCGTAAAGCAATTATGGAGTTCAAATCTCCCTTAGCACGCAACAATAAGTCATCTGCATAACTTAAATAAGCCACTTTAACTTTAACACATTTAGGGTGATATTTCAAAACCTTGTCATGTTTTAATTCACTCAAAGATCTTCTAATAAATTTTATAGCTACAACAAAAAGATAAGGGATATGTGGTCTCGCTATCTTAAGCCCTTTGCAACATCAAATGGCTCAGCGTACTCACCATTTACACCAATAGTATAACTAACAATTTGGACATATTTCATTACCCAATCAGTAAATTTAGCAAGAAAGCCAACATATTCCATAAATTGTTTGAGGTATATCCATTTCATACTATGATGAATTTTTAAAGATCATTTTAACATGCAACTTGAAATGATATATTTCCAACTATAAGTTCAGACCAATTCATGGGCTACGATGATATTATCTGAAATCTTTCTTCCCTAGATGAATTTTGACTGAGCTTAACACATAATACAATCTATAGATTTCTAAATTCTTGTAGCTAATATTTTAGAAATGAGTTTGTATACCACAACACAACAAGCAATGAGCCTATATCTTTTTACAGTTTGGGGGTTAGCTGTCATAGATAATAAGGTAACTGCAGTGCAATTAGCAGGTTTGTAAATTTTACCTATATAAAGAATTCTTTGACAACCGCCACAATATCCTTCTTTATCACAGGCATAGCAATTTTGAAAAAAAAAAACATTATAATCATCCATTTTTGGTGCCCTAATTGACCCAATAGCCTGTAACCCCTTTATGATCTCCTTCAAAAGTATCTATTCATATAATTATAGTTTATGCTCATGATTCGAAATTAGTCCACTCTTCATCAGGTGCAAGTCGCATCATATCAGTTTTGCCCGTTAGTTCCTTTTAAAATTGGACTCTTTCTTTGTTGATAGCAGCTGATTTTGTTAACTGACTACCTGCAAGACAGATGACTATCAAATTTGATCCTCCTTTTTGTTTGCCCCCAAGAAGTGTTATTTTTATTTCTTATAGAAAACCATAGAATTGAAAAACTTCGCTATCACATGAATAAAAAAGGTTAGTGGACAAAAAAAGACCTTAAAATTTCAAATATAATGATAGCTAATTTGTCATTTGTCCCTATCAATGTAGAAAAGTTCATATTCAATATTTTATTTTAAAATTTTTTATTTCATATTAAATAATTTTTTCAATAATAAGCAACAGACGAGCCGAGTAGATAACTTGTAAAAGCTTTGAAAAACTCTGATTTAAATTTATTTTATCTTTTAATAAACACTAACTCTCTATAATCGTGATCCAGAATAGATTTTTTAAGATTTAATTTGGAAAATTAAAATTGTTACAATAATGATAGATTAGAAGAAATGGATCTTCAGAGTTCTTTTTTTTTTTTTAAGAAAGATAATAACTTAAAAGGGTACTTGTCATGTGATGGTGTCACGATCTGAATCCGAGCCTGACCGTGACGGACAATCTCAAGCCCCACCATGGGTCGCCGACAATCCTCCTAGCCTTACCTCATGAGCACATAAATATAAGCAGCGAAAGTCAACCAAAATAGCAATAAGAAGGATAAATAAACCAACTGATAGTTCTAAGAATCAAAACAGAATACCAATCCTATACTTGTCCACAAAAGCCTCTAAACCAAGAATACCAAATTAAGTCGGGCTATGTCCCCGACTATGATCAAAATAATTCACAGTACTAAGAAAATAAGGAAAACAGTGAAATAACCAGGCCTTCGAAAAAATGGATGCTTGCCACTTCACAACAACTCAGCAGAAGTACTCAACCATTTAACACTGCACATGAGCAACAGAAAAATCCTCTCAATTTACATCATGAAATGATGCAGCGTCCGGGGACGGGCAGTGGGGCGAGCACTACATATAACTCAGGAGACATGGATAAAATAATACAATTATCAAAATCCACTCATAAACTATATGCACCACAACCATATATATGTATGTAGGATGTCATGATAGGGACAAGGGTCATGAACATAAGAGTTTAAAGTATTAACCTGAACTATATAACTCTCTCCGTTCTAAAGGCTCTCATGGGCTATATGAATTCAGCCCTCCCTGCTGGAGGAGCCCTAGTGCGTGTTAGACGCATGAATCGAGGAAAAATCGAGGAAAGGATAAAGACACCATGGCGATAACCCTCTCGAAATATAAAGTGTGCATCAAGCACCTGACCACATGGACCCCCAATGCCGACAAACGTGTTTTTTAGTGTTGATCCTTCCGGGACCTACACCTTCACGGTGAGATACATAATTTCCTTTAAGCCCAAATTAAAACAGTTGCACATAACCCAGTCATTAATCCAGGAGTCTTTCATTAAGGCATTTAACAACTTGTTATCATCATACCAACATGCTTACAAGCTAATTTAATTATTCCAAACCAGTTTACATAATCAATCTGACTCCCAAATTTCATTTAAATCCAAGTCGTGACCACCAAAGTCATCCAAATCCATTGTTATCGATTTATCCTTTAGTGAAATGCAATGGGTTCAAAAGACAAGTTTAATCATGTAAGAATCCATATTTAAAACCAAGTTTACAATGTGGGTTGAGGTTAATGTCATTATCAAGCCAAAATTTATCCAATTTGGGGAAACTCATATTCCCTATTTCAACTATGAGAACAATGACCAATTCAGTCCCTAAATCACAGATTAAGGCATGAATAATCCATTTAAATCATGGAAAAATCAATTCAAGTATTAGCAATCAAAACTCCTCAATTCAATTTCAAACCCATCAATTAAAACACATGAATATTGATTAAATAAATGCCCCAATGTAAAATTTCAGTTAAGGAGAGAGAAACATGCCTGAAATATAGAGGAATTCGAAGAGAATGAATTCTCTATAAAATTCTTGAACTTTCTTGGATTTAGAGTTAAACAAAAAAAATGGTGTTTGATCTTTGATTGCTGAAGAAAAAAGGTTAATTGGGTATTTAAAAGTCTTCCAAGGGGTAAAAGGACCAAAAGTCCCCCTCCCACAAGCGAAACAAAAGCTGGACGAAAATTATATAGTGGCATAGTACGCTACTACCGCAGAGTCTAGCCTTCGTGCCAAAATCTTATCGTGGAACTTAAGTGGCGTGGCACACCACTATCGAGGAGACTCACTGCCTAGGAGTTCCAAAATCGCCTCGAACCTTCCTAAAAATTTTGAAATTTTTCCAAAACACCGCTTTAATATTCCTTAACATAATTCAAGATAAAAATTAATGTTGTGCACACAGGATGATCAAAAATAAAATGATCAAAATTTTACAAGGTCTTACAGATGGTAAAACAAAGGGTAAGTGGTATTGCAATACTAACTCGATTATGAGCACTCTAACAAGCTTTAATGGCAGTTGAATTGATTTGAGGAATATGAATATTTTTCTTATATAAAAGAATTGAATTAATAATGCCACGTGACTCCATTATATTGATTTGAGTTGTTTTTTTAAATGCTCACACACTATTTTAACATGAAAACACAACATGTGCAAAAATAAGTCAAAAGAATGTATTTATTTTTGTCAAAAATACAGTCGTGTAATAGAACTCTCACAAACTTTAAATAGCTTTTTGAAAATTTAGGGCAATTTTAATAGCGTCTTTATGCATTTTCTTGTTAGATCTTTATCTATATCATTAGATTGATCTTTCATATAGAAACTTTGCTCTAGTAATAATATATATTTCTATTTCTATTAATTAAAAGAAGATAATTAAATGAAATGAATTACAAAAATTATTATTGTACTTGTACTTGTTCCAAGCTTGGAAACGGGTTGGTTACAATAAGATATATTACTCATCAATTAGATACATAACTAATTCATCAGTAATTGTCACAAGTTTAACCTGATCGAGTTGTTGGTATATAGTTTTTGACTCATAATTTATATCCATTCAGTGTTAGATCCTTTATGAAATTTTGAATATTAGACTAAATAGTTAAATATTGATAATGTTTTTCTCCAAAAAGTTAATTTTCACTTATTAAACTAAATAAAAAATATTACAAATTTCTAAAATATGATACTATATATTTACAATTCAATTGAAAAATAGGCTAGAAAATCTTTGAAAAAATAAATTAACCAATGAGATACTATATTTAAAATTTACATCATAAAAAGATGAACAAAATATCTCCACTATCCGCACCAATCTCATGCATAATTGCAGTTCTTTAATAAGTATGTTCAACACATGCTTTGAATTAGAAAGAACGGAAGAGGGCCTAAAATGTCCTTTACCTATTGAAAATGATGTAAAAATGTTCTTCATTCACTTTTGGCTCTATAATACCATTCACATCTGTTTTTGGACTCCAAAATATCTTTCGCATCTACCTTTGTGCTACAAAAATAGAGATAAACATCCAGTATCCCCTCGAACTATGATCAAAGTTGCTACGACACACCCCAACTTCACAGGTATCTGATTATTCTCCTGAACTCAATTTTAGCATATTTTTGTCACCCTTTTACGCTGAAGTGACACATTTATTACATAAAATAGGGCTCACGTCTGCCATGTCAGCTAAAAAGGTTGACAAAGATACCACATCAGCTAAAACGATTGACAAAAATATGCTAAAATTTAATTCTAGGGGTAATAGGATCCCTGGAAAGTTGGAGTGTATCATAGCAAATTTGGTCATAGTTCAGGGGTACTAGATGCTTTACCCCTTCAAAAATACCCTTTATTTAACATTCTCAATATTAAATAAAAAAAAATATTTCATTAATGAAGTGACACATTTTTATTAGTCCACATTTTATTAATTAAAAAATTTAAAACCCTAACTGATAATGCCTTATTTTCATGATCTAATACTTTTTGTGGGTTGAAATTCATATGATGAACAAATAAAAACTTGTTGTATTCTCATCGAACATGCCATGATTCTTGGAACAAAACAATTCTCACCACATGATTTTTACAAGCTGAGATTCTGGTTATGGGAGCTTCAGTTTTCAAAATCTTTTAAAGCATATAAAAGAAATGGTGCTTTTTCTGGTGAACTATAGTGCTATAGTGCATATAAATGACAAAGGGGTTTAGAAATTAGTTGTAGTAGATTAATAGATGATTTTTTCTGTCTTCAGTAGTTCTAGAATTCTAGCTAATTTTCTCTAAAGTGATATCAAAGATACTAAATACAACAACATCCACCTGCT
Organism: Capsicum baccatum var. pendulum; assembly: GCA_030864225.1. Lineage (NCBI taxonomy): Eukaryota > Viridiplantae > Streptophyta > Magnoliopsida > Solanales > Solanaceae > Capsicum > Capsicum baccatum. Next base: position 85,532,363 of record CM061550.1, read on the forward strand.
AAAATATATTGTTAACGCAATTATAATAGAAATGTTTTTGTAAAGGTTGTGTTTCAATCAATTTTGAAACAAAAACATCGATTAAGAGTTTTGAGTTATGTTACAATTAATTTTGAAACAAATGCATCAGTTAAAAGATTTTGAGTTACAAAGAACATGAATATGAATTTGATAATTCATTCTTCTTTAAGTTCTTGAAAGAAAGACATATTTTGTTTTAAAATATTCATGAACTTATTAGCTATTACTTAATTAATACTTTCTCTTATATGAAACACTTATCCTATAAATAGTGTTTCTTTTGTTTGAAAAGACAAGAACTCAAAAAGAGTACTTTCTCCTTGAAAAAAAAATGAGAGACATTGATCAAATACTGAGATCACCAATTCAAGAATAGATCCCCTTGAATGTTACTTGTTTTGTGGCTTAGTTAAATCCCGAAGACAGAGTTGTTACTAATTCTTCCGTTTGCTCATGGGAGAGACTTTAACTATCTTAAAGAAGCGTATTATCGTGCCTCTACGACAAGCAAGTTATATTTTAAATTTGTTGTACAATTATCATTATTGTTTTAGCAATTTGAAGATAGTTGTCTCTATGGCTTCTAAATCAATATCGAATAGTATTCCATCTTTGCTTAATCTTAATTTTAAAATATTTGATGGCAAAAACTTTTCTAGATGACGTGAAAAGATGAAATATTTTTAAGATGATTAAATTTGGCAATATTCGTGAAGATTCTTGTCCTAATGCTTCTGGTTCTGAGGTAGCATCTGACAAGGCTACTTTGATTAAAGAACAAATTGCCAAGTGGCAATATGATAATTATTTGTGTAAGAATCATATTCTTGGAGAAATGTTCGACAAACATTATGAATAATATTCTATTAAATGCAAATTTTCTGAAGAGATATGGGACACTCTTCAAGCTATTTATTTAGCAGAAGAGGTGAGTTTTAAAAATTTCTTATTTCAAATTATAAGGAGTTCAAAATAGTTGATGACAAGTCTATCATCGAACAAGTACAAGAATTTCATCTTATAGCTAATAAAATTGCTATATCTGAAATTGTTCTTGACGAAAACTTTCATTTTGGTGCTATTATATCAAAACTTTCTCCATGGTGTAAAGAGTACCAAAGCAAACTCTACACAAAAAGGAAGATTTGACACTTGAATAATTATTGCAACACTTGCAAATTAAACAAGAGACACGGTATCGTGATAATAATATTTTGAAGGAACCTGCCATGAAATTTCATATGGTTGAAAAAAAATCAATCAAGAAGGAACCTGAAAATAAGAACTTTTCAAAGACAAATAAGACTACAAATTTCAAGCATAATGGTGTCAATTTTAAATCTGGTGAATGCTATTATTGTCACAAAATTAGTTATTATGCGCGTGATTGTAGATTTTTCATAGCCAAAAAGACAAAAGAAAAAGCAAAAAAAAAAGAAGAGAAAATACCCTATTTCACTCTTGAACTATACTCAAAACGGTTGAGACACACCTTAACTTAACGGGGGTCCTATTACCCCCTTGAACTAATTAAAAGTGTAATTTTGACACCCTTAGTGCTTACGTGGCACACACGTGTGCCTACGTGAACCCTTCAGTGTGTTGTGCCACGTATGTATCACGTAGACACTCAGAGTGTCAAAATTACACTTTTAATTAGTTCAGGGGGTAATAGGACCCTCTTTAAGTTGAGATGTGTCTCAACAATTTTGGGTATAGATCAGGGGTGAAATAGAGTATTATCTTTAAAAGTAAAAAAGATGATCTTATGGCAATGATCGCAAAAGTCTTTATAGCAAAAGATCAAGTGAAATAGTGGATAGATACTGGCGCAACTCGTCACATATTAGGTAATCAAAATTCTTTCAAGGCCTATGAATTAGTGGGGGATAGTAAAATTTTATGTATGGAAAACTCATCATCTGCTAAGGTTGTGGAAAACGAAACTGTTGAACTGAAATCTACTTTTGAAAAGGCAGTTACATTGATAGAGGGATTGCATATTCCAGATATTCGAAAGAACTTGGTATCAGGTATGCTTCTTTCGAAGTATGATTTTAAAATAATTTTTGAGGTAGATACGTTTATTTTAACTAAAAATGACATGTTTGTTGGAAAAGGCTAAGTTTCAAATGGAATGATTAAACTTTATATTGAAAATGAAAATATTTCTTCTTATATTGTAGAGTTTTTGGACTGATTGCATGGACGTCTTGGACATGTAAATTTTAGATCCATTCAACTTATGATGAATAATGGATTAATCAAAGACTGTGGAATGAACCTTACTACTAAGTGTCTTACTTGTAGTAAGTACAAGATTACAAAGAAACTCCTTAAGACAGTTGAAAGGACTTCCACACTTTTGCAATTAATCAACATTAATATTTGTGAGATGAATTATTTGTCACGTCATGAAAAGGGGTATTTTATCACTTTCATTGATGACTACTCAAGATATATATATGTCTTTCCATTGAAAATAAAAGATGAAACATTTGAGACTTTCAATACATATAAATCAGAGGTTGACAATAAATTGAGTTTGAAGATTAAATCAATTAGATCTGATAGAGGTGGAGATTACTTAAAATTAAATTTTATTGATTTTTGTGAAAAAAAGTAACCATGTCCTATACACCACAAAAAAATGGTGTAGCAAAAATAAAAGCAGCAATTCATGCTCTTGTGATTCATCAGACGGATGTGAATACTGCATTCCTGAATGGAGACCTAGACGAAGAAGTTTACATGAAATAACCAGAAGGATTTGTCATTCCTGGTCAAGAATGTAAAGTTTGTTAACTTCTTAAATCTCTTTATGGATTAAAACAAGGTCCAAATCAATGGCATGAGAAATTTAAAGAAGTTATGATTTCTAATGTCTACCTAATCAATGGTGGAGATATCTGCATATTTAGTAAATTTCAAAAAAAAAAAAAACTGGTGTTATAATATGTCTTTGTGTAGACGATATGCCGATCTTTGAAACTGATATCAAAAGAGTCAAAGAAACAAAATACTTTCTTGATTTCTAGTTTGAAATAAAAGACCATGGAGAAGTTGACGTAATTTTATGCATCAAAAGTGTAAGATCAACAAATGGTTTGACTCTTACTCAATCAAATTATACTGAGAAAGACCTGAAGATGTTTGCATCAAACTAGTATGAAACTCTGGTAATATTCTTGATCAATCGATATATTCTCAAGTTGTTGGAAGCCTTATATATGTGATACATTGTACCAGGTCAGATATTAATTATGGAGTAGAAACTTTGAGTGAGTTTATTGGTAGTCCTGAAGTTGAGCATTGGAATGCTTTAATTCGTGCTTTAAAATATTTGAAGGGTACAATTAATGCTGACATGCATGATTCTACCTTTCTATTAGTTCTTGAGGGCTACAGTAATGCTATTTGGAGTTCTAATTTGAATGACTCTAAATCTATTACTACTTGATTTTTCATTTTGATTGGAGTAACAATATTTTGGAGATCAAAGACGCAGATATGTATTACTCACTCAACCATGGAGTTAGAATTTATCGATATGTCTTCTGCTGGAGAAGAATCTGATTGGCTGCGGAGTATACTGATAGATATTCCATTATGGGGTAAGTCAATACCACCTTTAACTATATATTGTGTTAATAAAGCTGCTATATTTTAGAATTCAAATGATTGTTACAATGGCAAGTCAAGACAAGTTCGTCTCAAATACAATCATGTGAAAAGATTATTGGAGGATGGCATAATATCGCTTCAATATGGGATGTACAGGCTCAATTTAGTAGATCCTTTGTCTAAAGGGTTAGGCAAAAAATTAATGGTACAAACTTGTAATAGAATGAGAATAAAGTCTATTTGTAGATTGATTGTACTTTATGGTAACCCTACCTAATGATTTAATCTTAGGTTCAAAGGAAAAAACAAGCAAAGTTACAATTGTGAAGCACATCAATAATTTTTTTTTTTTCCATAGAGAGTGAGTAGTTGTGCATAAGTTGGGATTCTCTTCTCTTGATAACTCTATAAGACCGATCTCGATTGGAGTAAATAATAACACTCTTGATGGATTTGACAATATTCCTACAAAAGAAAAGAATGAAATTATATTTTCTTAATAAGTCTATACACCGATTTTGATTGAAATGTGTAGGAACATTCTTGATAGATTTACTGATACTTTGTAGTAGAGGAGGATGAGATTAATTTCTCTTAATGAAATTCACAGACTATTTGGTCGGAGTATGCAAAGTTACTCTTGATGGATTCACCGTACTAAGTGCGAAGTGGGGGCCGCTTCAATAAGATTTTAACATGAAAATCTTAAAGCACTTAGTTAAAAGAATTCAGGACATATGGCCGTAAGATGCCAAAGAATTTTGATTTTCACCATAATATAGTAATATGTGTGGAGCATTTTTCTACTTCATTCAATGAAATACTTAGTTCAAGATTTGTCCACTAAGTAGTTAATGATTTAGAAGGCCTTCACTAACTTATGGTTCGAGTCCAAAAGACACCATTATTGATGCATGCTGCCAGATCAATGTCTCAAATGAGTTTTATTTGTTAAATATAAAATTTCTTGAAACAAGTGGGTGATTGTTATTGTTAAGGGTTGTGTTTCAATCAATTTTGAAATTAATACACCGGTTACAAATTTTTGAATTATGTTTCAATTAATCTACTTCTTCAGAGGTAGAGGTATGGACTGCGTACATCTTACCCCCCCCCCCCCAGACCCCACTAGGTGGGAATACACTGGGTTTGTTGTTGTTGTTGTAATCTTAAAATAAATGCATCAGTTAAAACGAGTTACAAAGAACATGAATGTGAATTTGATAATTCATTCTCCTTTAAGTTTTACGTTTTAGGTTCTTGAAAGAAAGATATATTTTGTTTTAAAATATTCATGAATCTATTAACTATACTTAATTAATACTCCTCTCTTACATGAAACTTTTATCCTGTAAATAGTGTTTCTTTTGTTTGAAATGACAAGCACTAAAAAAAGTACTTTTTTTCTTAAAAATATTTGAGAGACATTGATCAAATGGCAAGATCAGTTATTCAAGAATAGAAGAGCAATATTCTTGAATGTTACTTGTTTTGTGACTTAGTTGAATTCCGAAGATAGAGTTGTTACTAATTCTTCTATTTACTCGTGGGAGAGACTCCAACTATCTTTAAGAAGCGTATTATCGTGCCTCTAAGCCAAACAAGTTTTTTTTTTTTTTGTACAATTATTATTATTGTTTTAACAAAAGTAGTCTTGGTAACAAAAGGAGGGGCATGGATGCCCCGGTTCGTAGGTGTGAGCGGTTAGCGTTGGATGGTTTTAGGCGGGGTAGGGGTAGGCCGAAGAAGTACTGGGGTGAGGTGATTAGGCGGGACATGGAGCAGTTACAGCTCACCGAGGACATGACCCTAGATAGGAAGGTCTGGAGGACGCGAATTAGGGCAGAAGACTAGGGCCAGTTTTGGTCGCTAGTGTAGCGATTTACTTGCTGGGGGTAGTATTCTTGTCCTGATTCCGTGCTCCTTGTTTTTAGTACGAATCTGGGTGCTTTCCTCTGTTTTCTTCTATTTATGGCTGCCGTATTTATGTTATGTAATCTTGTAACTTTGTTCGGTGCTTTACTATGTATTTGTGTGGTATCTTGTGTCTTGAGCCGGGGGTCTATCGGAAACAGCCTTTCTACTTCTTTAGAGGTAGAGGTATGGACTGCGTACATCTTACCCCCCAGACCCCACCAGGTGGGAATACACTGGGTTTGTTGTTGTTGTTGTTAGTCTTGGTATTATTACTTTGTATCTAAAAGTATCAAAGTAATTTGTCATGCCATTTGATCATAGGGTTCAGTAAATTTTATTTCACCTTCCACGCATAAAACATGATATGGTAATTTACCTCTAAAACAGAGACCAATAAACATATTTTGACTTGATTTTACAAACTCTAAAGTAAGAAATTAACTTATGGTGCAATCCTTTATAAGGATACCAAACACGTATATTCATTTATAAAAGAAAAATGCACACTTTGACATGATTTTACAACAAATGTATTAAAATATTAATATATTAATACTGATCGCCAGGTATAGATGAGGTAAGTGTTGTGAGTTAAAATTTTTTAGAATAATATAACGGGGGTCAATGAAAATGTGTCACTTCATTAATCAAATATTTTTATTTTATTTAATATTGAAAATGTTAAATAAAGAGCATTTTGAAGCCCAAAGGTAGAAGCGTAGGGCATGTTGGAGTCTAAAGATGAATATGAAGGTCAATATAGACTCAAAAGGTGAATGCATGATTTTTTACATCATTTTCAATAGGTGCAGAATATTTAGGTCCTTTGCTGTAGAAAGAAGTTGAACTTTTCTCCGTTCATTGCAAATCGCGTGCCTTGAAGCAACATAATAAAATGATTTTGATAATTATAGCTCTTCCGTCAAATTATGTGTGAAGTAGTCTTTCAATGTTATTCAAATTTACCAACTGTAATTTTGCCTTTGGTTGTTTCATACATTTTAACCTAAATCAGTAAAATACAAACGCACAATAAAATTATTATTGCTCAATTTATGAAATATTTAATCTTTCTAATAGACTAATTCATTAAGATGAATACATGAACTCTTCGAATATATTAGATTCAAAGATGCTCAATTATAAAGAATTATCATTTTAAGAAAATAGTTGAATATAAATCTTTATAATTTGATCAAAGAAAATAATTTTACAATAAGATACATAGTTATTATTTTTGAGGAAATAGCCAAATACCCCAATCTAACGTCAATTTCAAACTATATATCTACACATCACGGGGTCTATGATCCTTCCGACCTTTTGTTTACAATATTATCTAATTCTTAAATGCTAACATGTCATCAAAAGTGAAAACACATACTTTAAGCGCATAAGTTATATTAAATACTTTACTTTCCAATTAAAATACACTCAATAGTCTACATACGTTTATAATAATTAAGATTATAATGATGACACTACATCTTCTTTATCCTTTTCAACATTTTCAAAGTTTGAAATCTTCAATTTTATACAAATTTAAGGAGACATTTGGCCAAGAAAAAAATATTTTTTCGAAATTGAATTCCAAAAACATGTTGGACCAAAAAAATTTAGAAAATTTTGAAATTCAACTTTTTTTTTTTCACTCCAATTTACTCACAAAAATTCAAAAATAATTTAAGTTTATATTCATGGCCAAACATAATTCCAACTTCAACTCAAATTTCAACTTGTATTTAATTTTCATGGCCAACCACGTGAATATGTATTTGTATACATCCAAAAATCGACACTCCTCTTTGCGTAAACAAAAGAGTCCTGCCTACAATCAACTAGCTGAGCCAAGTTAAAGAACTCGTTTATATATTGTAACAAACAGGAACAAAAATATTTTACCCCCTTAATTTCGATGGGCTAACTATTACCATACCTATAAAACACCAAGGGTTGATTATTAAAAATAATTTAAGATAGGTCACAATTCTGTCATCACATACATAGGGTTCCAAGTCATTTTATACACTTCGAGCGAGTTCCTTCCCCAAAGGTTTTGGGGTTTCTCGTTTTTCCCCTTTTCCTCTCCGGCATAAAATTGATTTCGCATTTTTCTTAATTCCTATTATTCAATCTTCTCAGTATAACTTTGAAGTAATATATTTTATTATATAATTTTATTTTTTGATGCGAATTTATATTTGATTAATCAAAGAGCATTTATATAATAATCGTTTCGGTTTTTCCATTTTTGGTTTTATTGAGTTTGGTAATCATACAGTAAAATCGGATTATTAGGAAATAATGGGGAGTGGAGATGGAGAAGATGATCGGACGTTTAGGGTTAATTTCACTGCTGAAGGATTTGCCAAATTACGGGAACGAGTTAGTGAGAAGCTTAAGGAGTTTATGGGTGATTACACTGATGATACTCTTGTGGTATGTTTTTTTTTCTCTAGGGCTTTTTGTAATAATAATATTGGATTATTATGGCACATATTGTTGAAAAAGTTTTTGTGTTGAAGTTGTTTTAGTGAAGAATAGTGTGCGTTTAATTATTGTTGTAGTTGCTTCACCAGCATTTACATTTTTTAGTTTATGTAAATGTGATTTTTTTCGAGTTGGTGTGAGCTTCTTTTGTTGTTACTGCTGCTATAAACTAATTGGATTGCGGATATGATGTTCAGAAAAGTTGAAATAAGCTTCAAAGTTGTCATTGCCGAAAGTAGCGATAGGCGTTTCAATTTATTGAAGAATTTGTTTATTCAGTGAGGAAGCTGTGCAATCCTTGGAGTTACTTCAGTAATTTGGATAGCGTTTTGTGTAATTATAGCAATGAAAGTGACCCTCTTATCTTACAAAGCATTGCTAACTCTCTAGTTGTGGAATATATAAGTTTTAGAATTCCAATTGTTCTTTGTTTTGGTTGTGGATTCGAGTGGTGTTGAAAAGTACTCGTGTATCAATATTTACATGATAATAATGTTTTATTGGATGATAGCCGTCACAGAATTGCTCCTTAAGAACCTAGGATATAGGTTTTATGCCTGGATTCTTTAGTTTTGTGCTTCATTCATCCCCTTTGCAGTGATCTTCTTTCAATTTATATTCTTCTCTTTTTGTGTCAACTTTGTAAGACATTCATAATGAATTTTTCTTTCTTTCTTTTGTTCATTTCCGCTTAAAGTTGTATCCACTGCATTTCTCATACTGGATCAGCATATTGTATCTATTGTTGTATTTTCAGTAAAATCTTTTCCATTGTGATTTTTTTTTTAACTAGTGAATAGAAGAATAATTTTCTAACTTGTTTTATACAATGCTTGTCTGTCAGTTGGTGTCTGGTTATATTTTTTTGGGCATTGCTTTTGGTGTGGTTGCCATATTCCTTTCTAGTGTGACCTCTTTCCTTCTTTATCTTCCTGTACCGAGTTTAAAAAACTCATTTAGCTATGGTGTTGGTGGTTAATATTGTATATTTTAACTTCATTCCTATGCTATCGGACTCTTCAAAAATGCCAATGGGTGCATATCGGATTCGCCAAAACTAGTGTATTTTTGGAAAATCCGACACGGGTGCGGCATCAAAATAGAAGAGTCCGTGCAACTTAGCTTGATTCATGCCTCTGGAGTTTTATGTGATAAGAAGGTGCCTCCTAGACTTGAACGCAAGTTCTATAGAGTGGCATTCCGACTGGCAATGTTGTATAGAGTGGAGTGTTGCCCAATCAAGAAGTCCCACATCCCAAAGTTGAAGGTGGCGGAGATGAGGATGCTGCATTGGATGTGTGGTCTTACCAGGAAAGATAGTGTTAAAAATGAGGTTATTCAAGAGAATGTAGGAGTGGTTTCGGTGGAAGACAATATACGGAAGCTGAGGTTGAAATGGTTCGGGCATGTGATGAGTAGGTGCACGGATGCCCCTATACGGAGGTGCGAGAGGTTGTCTATGGATGGTTTCAGCCGGGGTAGAGGTAGGCCCAAGAAGTATTGTAGGGAGGTGATTAGACATGACATGGAGTAGTTACAACTCAAGTTACAGCCAGCTTACAACAGGGGACATCACTCTTGATAGAAAGGTGTGAAGGACAAAAATTAGGGTGTAGGGTTAGTGGTAGGTGGGAGTGCATCCTTGCTAGCAGGATGGGATGCTTTGTTCGTAGCCGTGCGCCTGTGCCAGTCGTCGTAGTGATTTGTGGGGGTCTTATAGTTTCTTGTTCGCGGAGTTGGGTGATGTTTGTTATTTTGGATAGATAGTTTATAATTTTACTCCATGAGTGTACTGTTTTTTGTTATTCCCTATTGGTGTGTTATGCCATCTTGTTTTTTTTGCTTTTAGTATGTCTCTTTATACTTTTTTTTTTCATGAGTCGGGACTTTGTCGGAAACAACCTTTCTACTTCATCTGAGGTAGTGGTATAGATTGCATATACTTTATCCTTCCAGACCTCACTTAGCGGGAATTTACTCACTTAGCGGGAATTCACTGGGTATGTTGTTGTTTTTGATGATGATTCATGCAAATGGCTATTTGAACAACTTTTTGATGCAACTCTAATTTCTCTCCAAGCCCTCTTGACAACTAGTAGGGACGACCCGGTTCATACCTACTCCGTAGGTGTCGGGGAGGGGGGGACCACTCCGGGCCTGACCTACGCGCCCTCACCCCAGCTTTGCTGGAGGGGCGTTTCGAACCCTCGACCCTGGCACACCACGGTAAGCCTCTTGACAACTAGTGAGTCTCATAAATTTGATATTTGGAATGGTCTATATGCAGTGTGCAGTAAACACAAAAAAACATTCATGTTATGGTCATATTTATTTGAAATCGCTTGAAACTCCTGTAGTTTGTAATTCTCTCATTTAGGCCCCACTCATAAGTAATATTGCTAGAGCATTAGCTCTCCACTAGCTCTGTCTTTGGTGTTTGTGGACTAATGTTCTTATTTGCTTATATTAAAAGGATTAATTCATTGATTTATGAAGGCAAACCACTTAGGAAGTTCACTATAGCTCACAAGTCACAACTGTGTGTAGTCATTTTGGGCAAAGATTTATGAGGCACCTTAAAGCTGCATAGACCCGACATTAAAAAGCTTTGGTAGGAATTTTAGATTCTTAGTGCACAATTCTGGTGGTGCAAGTTCAACAACAACAACATACCAGTATATTCCCACCAAGTTCCCACCAAGTGGGTTTGGGGAGGGTAAGTGTACGCAGTCCATACCACTACTTCTGTGAGATAGAGAGACTATTTCCGATAGACCCTTGACTCAAAATAAAACAATCTAGACAAGGAACAGTAAAAGGACAAGATACAATAGAAATCAACACATCCAATAGTACCATATAAAAGATACACCAAGTAATGCAACAGCAGATACAACATCCTAAACTCATACTAACCTTCTACCTTAATTCGCCTCCTCCATAACTTCCTATCTAAGGTCATGTCCTCGGTAAGCTGGAGCTGCTCCATGTCATGTCTAATCACCTCCCTCTAATTTTTCTTCGGTCTACCTCTACCTCGCTTGAATCCACACCTCCGCACTGGGACATCCGTGCCCCTCCTCATCAAATGACCGAACCATCACAACCTCGCTTCCCTCATCTTGTTTTCCACCGAAGCCACTCCCACCTTATCTCAAATAACCTCATTTCTAATTCTATCTTTCCTAGTATACCCACACATCCACCGAAGCATTCTCATCTCCGCCACTTTCATCTTATGGATGTGGGCCTTCTTAATGGGCCAACACTCCGCTCCATACAACAAAGCCGGTCTAACTTGTGGAACTTGCCTTTAAGTTTAGGAGGTATCTTTTTGTCACTCAAGATTCCGGAGGTGAGCCTCCATTTCATCCACCCTACCCCAATCCGATGAGTGACATCCTCGTCAATCTCTCCATCTCTCCATTCTCCTGAATGATAAATGATAGGGTTTACATTCTCCTGAATGATAAATGATAGAGATAAACCCTGTATACTTGAAAGTATCTCTCTTATTGATAGAATGAGTATCAAGCTTAATAACCACATCGGGCTCATGAAACACCTCACTGAACTTACACTCCAAATATTCCGTCTTGGATCTACTCAACCTAAACCCTTTAGACTCTAGGGTTTGCCTCCAAACCTCCAATTTAGCATTAACTCCACTACGTGTCTTATCAATCAAGACCACATTTTAGCTCTATCATTGTAGTGGTGCAAGTTCAGGGACACATTTTACGTTTTGTATATGGAACAGAGCTCTATCATTATAGTGAGAAGCTGCCTATTCGATGAATCTGTATATGCTGTTGATGGTGATCTGCTTTTTATTACTGAACATTGCCTCGCACAAAAGTTTGCTCATCCTCTAGCTTTCAAGTTTAACTGTTCACATAAATTTGATTTGTAACTTTCTCATTTTGATTTATGGTTTAAATAAGCAGTTCATGAAATTCTCTGTGGACATACATAGTTACCTGGTACATATGTGGGTATGGGGTAGAGGTAGCAGGTACCTCAAATTAGTCTAGGTGTATGGAGTTTGACTAGAACACCATTGTTTTTTTTGCCAAAAAAATTTACGAAAGATATTGACTGTTAAAAATGGATAGTAACACTATCTGTTCCTACTCTAGACAAACTTTTATAGCGGTTTCTATGCAAAAGTTCCTATTTATCCAATGTTTCCGAAGGGGCTTGTATCAAATGTCATGTTCTCTCATACTAAAACCCGCCTCATCTATGAGGTCCTTGCAAGCCATGGTTGACGTCATGTAGTGAAAGCCTACTACCAGTTTCTACGTCAAAAGGAGCTTCTGGTTCTTTGTCTGGAACCAGAACACTCAGCTGTATCCGACTTAGAACTTTAAGTTTTCTTTATATTAAAGCATATTGATGTAATGTAAACTAGCACATCGATTGTCATTTGACATATCAATTATTCATGTACTATGTTATTGGAATTTGTTGTTATTCTAAATCTAGGGACAATTAGTGTCAATTTATCTCATAGCTTTGCATGTGTACTATCCCACTGTTTGTTCGTTTAGATCCGTGTATTTTCTTCTGCCCGTGATATTTGATCATCCGTACTCTTTGGTTTATTATATTGTTCTGCACAATTTTGGAGCTTCATTTTAGTTGTATCAGATTATTGGTTAACATTAGAATTCGAGTCTAGTTATCACAGATATTTCTTGATGTGTCGTTCCTTATGAGTGCGTCTGATTTCTCAAAGTTTATGATGCTAATGTTTTGCTATGCACCTGCAGGAATATGTCATAGTCTTGTTAAAAAATGGAAGGCATAAAGAAGAAGCAAGAAAGGAATTGAATGTTTTTCTTGGAGAAGACAGTGTCTCCTTTGTTGATTGGTAATATAACAACTATATGATGCTTACAGTATGTGCTCGGAGCTAACTATTATTTTACTAGTCTGATTGTTGGTAATGTTATTTAGGCTATGGGATCACTTGGGATCAAATGTTGATCTGTATGTGCAACAAAAGGATTCTGATACAGGGGGTGGGGCAAAAATGAAACCTGCTATTGTGGAACAGGCCGCAAAGAATGATATGCACCACCTGGATGATGATGCTGATAAAGAGAAATTAAACAAATCTAAAAGCCGTCACCGAAGGGAGTGGAAAGGGGTGGTTAGTGACGGACACTCTGCTCTACATAGCTCTTTGGTTGATAACACTCATAAGGAGGAGGAAGCTCATCGAAAAGTTGGTCATGCAAAGCGATCCCTCTCCCCCCAGCCAGAATTTCAGAGAAGAAGAAGACGAGCTGAAGAAAAACCAAAAAAGGTTTCTAGAATTTCTATGCATTGCTTTGTTTTGAGAATTGAGAGAATGCTACTGAGTTGTCATAGTACCATGAAGGAGAATTTCTTAATTGAATAATTTGAAACTTGTCATGTTTTCAAGCTGAATGTTGTGCCCTTACTTTTTCATCAATTCCGTCCCAAAGGTGCATGTCTAATCTAACTCCGTCATTTTTCTATCGCTTGTTTATTGGGAACAACTATTGCTAGACATGTTACTTGGCAGTGTGGGCATAAGTATACATAGAACTGTGTTTGCAAATATATCAAGGTACATATTACATATAGAACTGTGTTTGCAAATATGTCAAAGTACATATCAAGTATAAGTTTGCCACTTCCTGCTGTATTAAGTGATGCAAAGTAGCTGCCTTTACTTTATGGAAGAGCAGAAACAGTAGTTATGACCCACTTTTTCACATGCTTTGTGGAGTGGTTGGTTTGTTCTGCTGGTTTTGCTGTTGTCATTTATTGGTCATGCTAATTCGGTCTTGGGTTCCATGGAGAAATCACTCTCTTGAAAGCAGATTTATACTTGAAATCCCTTAAGCCCGTATGTTTTCCATCCATTGGTCAACCCCAGAAAAACATTCAAGATTGTTGATTTTTTAAATGTTTTGAGATGATATATATTTATAGCAACATCTCGCCTGGTTGTGTATTTTGTTGCAGCACGGAAAATTACTTTCCTCGACGCACTCAAGTTCGTGGCCTAGTGGTCAATGAAGTGAGTGCAAACCTTGGAGACCATGATTTAAATCCTAGCAAAGACAAACGCCACCAAGTGATTTCTTCCCATATGTCTAAGCGTTGGTAGGCATAAACCATAGTTACTTGGTAGACGTGCTGGAGGGAGGTAGCACATATATTTATAGCAACATCTTGCTTGGGTGTGTATTTTGTTGAATCACGGTTGATAATGCCTTATGCAGAGTCACTTTCCTCTACGCACTTAAGTATGCGGCCTAGTGGTCAATGAAGTGAGTGCAAACCTTGGAGACCATGATTTAAATCCTAGTAGAGACAAAAGTCACCAATGGTAGGCATAGTTACTTGGTAGATGTGCTGGAGGGAGATAGCAAGTACCCTGTGGAGTAATTGAGGTGTGCACAAGTTGAACCGGATACCGCCACCATAAAAAAATCTCTTTCCTTCATCCATCTGTTTTAGCTGAGTCAAGTTGTTCATTAGTGTGAAGTTTTAAATGTTTTGTCGTTGTTGACAGTACTTTTAATTGTGCACAGAGTACAAACAATAGCAAACTCGTGCCTTTGCAATTTTTATAAATTATTTCTGGTGATTGGGACCAGATAATGTTGTGTTGGCAGTATCATTAGGGTAAAAGTTTGATTTCTAGTTATTTTTGTATTATGATATGTATTTGGAATGCCGTAGTGAATTACTTTCTGTGATTTGCTTTGGTTGTATCCCCACCACTCAACTGTCTTTTGAAGATTTCAGGAATCTAGTCGACTTTTAGTGGTGTTGCTACTTTTTACTATTAGTTAGTTAATAGTATTTTCAATGTTATTGTATTTTTAGTGCTAACATTTCTTTCTAGTTCTTTTTCAAAATCCTTATTTTGCTGTTATTGCTGTCCGAATACAGAGGCTCCCTATCATATGGCACCATATAATACTGGTTATGAGTTTTCTGTATATGATAAATTTGGGTAACTTTTTGAACAAGGATTAATTAAAATAAATTAAGATTGCAAGAAGAATTGCAAAAAACTGAATTAAGTTCAGTACTAGAGTTTTTTCCCCTGAAATGTAATTTACTGAAGTAAGAGAAGACATGCTTTGGGTAATCCTCTTGGCTTTGTATTTCTAAGTCACTACTTCATATCACCAGCCTTTGATTAAATTGTTTGCTTTTGATAGAGGGAAACCATTCATCAACCAGCAATTGCTGCTACTCGGAGATTGCTGCAATTTGCAGTAAGAGATGCCGTGGGTACTTCTAGGCCACCCAGTTCTACTCTAGCTCCCTCACCTTCTTTAAAGCGTCTTCGCTCCGTGGTCTCTATGTCTGTGGAGGACTCATCCCTTCAGGAACGCCCACAGAGGATGCGATCAGTTGCAAGAGCAGCACCTTCCCTGGCCACTGCTGTTAAAGCTGCTGCAGAAGCTGCAAAGGATGTAACAAAAGTTAGATCCTCTGCTAATGTGTTTGATAGGTTGGGTCCTGTTACTGATGTTCGCGATCCTTCAATCCAATTGGAAGAATCTAGGCAAGCTATTGCTGAAGATGTACAAGATCGATCTTTTGCTGATGCAAACGAGGCATACTCAACTTACATTCACAGAAGTGATTATAGTGGGAAGCATATTGGGAAACCTATGTTACATGATGATGCTGTGGTTTTTTATGATTCAACATTGGATGATGAGGCTGATCGTGGTAGCAGCTTAGTGAATAGAAGGGCTATGGATGCCTCTAGAACTGGTGTATCTGTTAAAAACATAGGTGAGAATGCGCTTATAATCGAGCATGGGGTTGCTTACAATGAGGATGATATTTTGCACAAGTCACAGAATGACAAGGATCGACCTACATTTTCTCCTGGTGCTCCTCACCAGCCAATAAATATCCCATTAAATGTGAATACCTGGAAATCACCTCAGTATAAGGAGGCAAGACAGTCATTAGAGATAGATGGTCGCAGATCTGCACAAAGCAGTGAAGGCTTGGCCGAGAAACCTGACATGCCGTTGACAAAAGAAAGAACTAATTCTATTGCAGTTACTAATGGAATTGTAAGATATCTGTAATCTTTTATGATCTCATTATGTCAGTAAAATCTTTGTGATCTCTAGAAAATACTTAATCAATATGTTCCTTGTTAGGTCAAACCATATGTGAACACACAGAAGGAATTTCAAAAGACAGCTTCTGTTAATCAAGGTGAGTTTGATCGTCCCTAGCTACACGTGCTTGTACATTCTAGGCGTAATAATAAAAGCACTTTGAAACCACTTACCGATAAATAGTATGATTAAATTTTATTAGTTTGTTAAGGTAATATTAGGATCGAGTTTAGACTTTATTGCTTTCATTATTCGTTGCCTGAGGTACTCTTAACTTGTGAGGTGAAATTGCTCTAATCACTGCTTTAAGTTGTGTAGTACTCCCAATATGTGATTCCCTAGTACCATCTTTGTTTCTTTATCTTATATGTAGGTCATTTTCTGGTTTATCAGGTTTGTATTCTACTGGTCCACCTACAGAAGATGCTGATTCACGGACCATCTTTGTCAACAATGTAAGTTTCTGTCAACTTATTATTGGTTTGATTCACTGGGTATGTCCTTTGTTGCTCAATTGCTGAGAAACATTTAATTTGTCTCCTTTGATTTTGTCAGGTTCATTTTGCTGCTACAAAGGATAGCCTTTCTCGGCACTTTAATACATTTGGGGAAGTGCTCAAAGTGGTCATCCTGACTGATGCAGCAACTGGGCAGCCCAAAGGGTCAGTTACTTTTTTCATAACCTTTTTTCAATCTGTTGTCTGATGTTGTTGAGTGCTAATGTCTAAGAACATAACATAAACAGGTCAGCTTACGTAGAGTTCATGAGAAAAGAATCTGCAGAGAATGCGTTATCTCTTGATGGAAAATCGTTCATGTCACGCACTCTGAAGGTATGTTCTTAAAAGCAGATGATATTATTCGTCTTAAGTTGACTAACATAGATGATGTCTTGACTTCTATGTGGTGTGGAATAGTTCCCTTTTCTTTTTTATGGGGCTTGTTCTTGTTTTGGGCCTTTAACACCCTCTTTTCAAGTCTTCCTCAGTTACTTTTTAGCTACAAGTTAACTGGATTTCTTACACGTCTGCTAATTTGGTTGTAATTGGTTTGGCTGAAAGTGGACTGTATAAGAATGGGAAACCACTCTCCGCTACAACTTAAATTAAAGAAGATATAAGAGGTTTGATCTGTTCCTTGCAGTTTTTTACTGTTGACTGCTTAAAGTCAACATATCAACCTCTCTTATCTCACACAAGGTAGGGGTAAGACATGCGTACACTATCTTCCCAGACCCCAGTTGTGGGATCACACTAGACCCCACATGTAGGATCACATTGGGTATGTTGTTGCCGCTTAAAGTCACTAATATACTATAGGGCGCCCCTAGACCTTCCTCAAGAAGAGGTACTAGATATTAATAGTTTAGAATGTTTGAAGAGCTCACTTTTCCAAACTTAGCACTTGCAACATGGTTAATTTTATCACTATATAGGAAACATCACATCGTGGTGTTTCGCAGCGGTCAATGAGGTGGGTAGAACTACGGGAGATCGGCGATCATATCCCAGTACTCACAAAATGTTATTTGACTTATTATAATCTGGGGTACCTCTCACCTATGATGGTAGGAGGTAGCATGTAATGGGTGAAATGGTCTAGGTGTGCGCTGACCTAAATACTAACTACCCTATAAAAAATAGAGAAAAGACATAAATACACCATTGAAGTTGTCCCAGATTTTCAAAAAACACTCTTAAAGTTTGTGGACGTCCCATTGCCCCCACAAAACTAGTTAGGACCACTAAAATTAACCCCTTTTGACCCATTTTCAGCCTATTTATTTTAACACACAAGAGGAGGCGCGTGAGGGGAGAAAAATATTGCACCAATTTGGAAAATACCACGTGTAGCAAAAAATGTTTTCTACTTTTTCTTTTTCTATTTTACTATTTTTTCCTTTTCTATTTTTTCTTTTGTTTCTCCTCCTTCTTCGTTTCTTCTTCATTAATGGAGTCTTATTTTTTCCTTCCTCTTCTTCTTCATTAATGGGATAGTGATGGATAATATCATGATCGATGTTTATTTTTCGATAAAAATGGTACAGAGATTTAAAAAAAAGGTAAAAAGGAGATTGTATGTTAGCCACCATTTTTCTTGGCGAGAAGGTATTTTCCGACGATCAAAAAAGTGATGGAATTTCGTCGGATTACTAAATTATAATGGCGGAAGAAATCCATTTTAAAGTGAGCTAAAAATTTAACAAAATTTTAGTAAAAGAAATCGTAAACAATTTTAAAAATTATTGATTTTTGAATGAAGCTAAAGGATAAAAAATAACTAATCAAATAAATTCAAAAAATTATGACCAATTTAAATTTCTAAACCCACTACAATTATAATAGCACAAAAAAGATGGAGTGATTATTATTTTCAAGTTTAAATGTTGATTATGGAAGCTTTGGACATTGGAAGGAGAAGAGATTAGTTGAGAAAAAGAAAGAAAAAGAATCTGTGTGTGGATTGAAGCGTGAGGCTATTGATTGAAGGAGAATTGGAGGGGGTTACGTGGAGGGACTGGATTGGGAAAAGAGAAGAAAGTAAAAAAAAAAAAAGAGAAAAAACAAAAAGAGAAAAATATAAGGAAAGGTGAAAAAAAGTATTTATAAATAAATTAACACCTGTCAATCAGTGGTTGGCGTGTGTTTATCACCTATTTTTTAGAAATTGGGATTGATTCTAAAAGATGTATTAAGTCATTTCAAAATTGTTTAGGGGTAATAGGATTCCCACAAACTTTAAGTGCCTTTTTGAAAATTCGGGAAAACTTCAGTGGTGTTTTTATGCCTTTTCTCTAAAAAATATAATCAACAATGCATAGTGAACTGTAGGAATCTTCTGAGTACACCTTGACTCTTTTGCTGGTACTTGCTACCTCCCTCTAGCACATGTATCGGCATGCAAGGTACGTCGAAGAAATTTGTCTTTTTCACTCACAGTTTCCTCCATCTGCCTCCATCTCGCTCTTCTGCCTCAAACCAGCCGACCTCTTCTCCCTCATCATCCAATAGAGGTCCCTCATCATTTCTGTCCGACTCCCCGCTCCCCGGAGATAATTTCTCCACAAACAACCACCACCCCAACTCCTCGATGTTTCCGTGCAAACAACAACCATCCCAACTCCCATTTTCCTTTCTTACCTCCACAACACCACCAACAACAAACAACACAAAAATTTAATCGGAAGACCGCCGAACTCCAACCAAAAATATCGAGCTTCGACAACCTCTATGAAGTTGTGGAGGTGGCTTGTCCGCTATAGGTGTAAAAAAAATGGTGGAAGGAAAGGTAATGTTTCAATTGAAAAATAGAGGAGAAAATAGTGAAGTTATGTCGTTAGGTTGCTGGGAAGTTGTGGTCTGATGATGAAAAGCTGTGGCTCGCTGGAAAAAATGGTAAAAGGGAGATGATGGGTCTGTTGGTGCTGGTGGTCAAAACCAATTGAACACACCCGGCCATACTTAGCTCTCATAACAAATTCTTTCGTTTCAGAAAAAATCTTATTTCTCTTGTATTGAAATTGCAAATTTCAATATGATGCACATCTTTCCATGAGCAAATCAAATCGTTAATGCACATTAAACAGGAAAAATCGGGGCAATAGTCGTTGAATTGTTCGAAATTTCTAATACGGAGAAGGGAGACTTCTCCATCTTGCTTCTGCTCTGTAGTGTAGTATACATCCTTTTGTACGTGATATTTTCTTCCATCAGAAAGATTTATGTCTCTGATGGAATTTCAACTCTGGTTGCTTGCATCCATTTCATTGACCATTAATCTACACCCTTGGGCAGTGTTAAGGGATGCGTGAAGCGGGAAAAAGCGATAAGGCCCGCTTCATGCTTTAAGCGAAGCGCTCACTTTATTGAAGTGAAGCACAATTTAAATGCAAAAGACCAAAATAAAGCAAGACAATATATATCAGCAAAAGTCCAAATTATTGATCACTGTAATAATTTTTTTAACAAAAATAAATATTTTCCCATATTTCCAAGCTGGTTCACCCATTTTTTTTTTGCTTTTAAGATTTTAAGAAAAATAATTACTGCTAATAAAAAAGATCTTAATTAAATAACAGCAGCATAGAAATCAGAAAAACAGAGCAAACAGTAGAGAGTGGAAGCAAAATATAGCAGAAAGCTGAGGAAAATAGCAAGACAGAGCAGAGGAAAATAGAAGAAAAAAGAAAAAGAAGAACAAAAAAAAGAAAAAACCTAGGCCAGAGATTGCTGGAGAAAAGAAGGAAAAAAACTCCTTTAGATTAGAAGATAAGCAGCTTAAAGTCGCAGCAGAAGACTGAAAACCCTAGTCTGAAATTAAAATTCAAAACCACCGACTTCTTTTTATTCAAAGTTAAACCCTTTAAAAGGTTGAAAACACAAAGGCAATGCTTCACTCTACGCACTGCTTCAGCTTCAGCCATTGAAAGCACATGCTTCTCTTCAGCACCTTGCAGCGCTACCCTGTCGCTTCGCACTGCATCACTGCTTAAAGCGATGAAGCAGTGGCTTTCCTGAATACTGCCCTTGGGTGTTTGGCTTTCCGTCCCTATTTTATTTGGGATGAGTATAAGTGTGTGAATGTGGTATGGAAACCTAGGTCTTGCTTGGTCACTTTTATGGAAACTTCTTAGTTACTTGCTTATATTATGGTTTTGAAGAAGCAAAAAGAGTGCTAGGTTTCAGGGAAAATTTTAATTATTGAAATAATAAGGTGTGGTGTCTCCTGTCCTGAGCCGGGGGTCTATCGGAAACAACCTTTCTACTTCTTTAGAGGTAGAGGTATGGACTGCGTACATCTTACCCCCCCAGACCCCACTAGGTGGGAATACACTGGGTTTGTTGTTGTTGTTGAAATAATAAGGTGTTAACATGAAAAACACACTGGGAAATAAAGCCCACAAAAAGGAACTACTTTGTGTAGGACTTGCACTTCTCAAATTTTTATTTGGGATTTACTGCAACCTTCCATATAATGATGATTACTAACTAGGGAGAGATAATTGACAAATCTGGAAAAGGCAAGTAGTGGCTTAGCTCCATCAAGGGTTTCTTGAACACATAGGGTGTTGTGTAAGGACTGTAAGGTCATCTCGAGTGAGAGCCTTTCGACCCAGCATAGGCTCCTGGTTGTGGATTTGGGTATAAAGAAGAACAGAAAGAGGAGGGGTGAGGAGTGTCGACCTAGAATTAAGTGGGGCGGCTTGACGCCAGTGAATGCGTGGGAGATAGGGGAGAAGTTGGCGGGAATGGGGGTGTGGGAGTGTAGGGGGGACGTGGATAGTATGTGGGATTGGGTGGCTAGGTGCATCAGGGAGAAGGGAGAATGCAAGGGAGGTGCTGGGTGTTTCTAGGGGCCGGGCTGGGCATCATCGGGGGGATTGGTGGTGGAATGAAGAGGTGGAGAAGAAAGTGGGGACCAAGAAGGAGGCGTATGATAAGTTGGTTGAGAGTAAGGACGAAGTAGAGAACTGGGTGAACAGGAAAGAGTACAGGCTAACTAAGAAGGAGGCTAAGTTAGCAGTTACGGCGGCTAAGACGGCCGCTTTTAAGAGCTTGTATGCAGGGTTACAGGGGAAAGGAGGGGAGAAAAAGTTGTTTAGACTCGCTAAGGCTAGGGAGAGGAAGGGCCGCGACCTCGACCAGGTGAGGTGCATTAAGGGGGAGGACGGTACAATGCTGGTGAAGGACGGCCATCTTGAATGACAAAGGGGATAGAGCTATTGTGCTAGGGGAGCTGGAGCACTCAGAGGAGTGTCGGGATTTTAGTTATTGTAGACGTTTCAAGGTAGAAGAGGTTAGAGAGGTTGTTCGCAGGATGCGAGGGGGTAGGGCGACGTGGCCGGATGAGATACCGGTGGAGTTTTGGAAGTTCGCTGAAGAGGCTGGTGTAAGGTGGTTGACTGGATTGTTTAACGAAATCTTCAAGACGGCAAAAATGCCCGAGGCTTGGAGGTGGAGTACCATGATCTCTCTCTATAAGAATAAGGGTGACATACAGAGCTGCAATAACTATAGGGGGATTAAGTTATTGAGTCACTCTATGAAGATTTGGGAGAGAGTGGTCGAGGTGAGGATGAGACGGATAGTGTCTATTTCGGAAAATCAGTTTGGATTTATGCCTGGCCGCTCGACGACGGAGGCAATCCACCTGGTACGAAGATTGGTGGAACAGTATAGGGAAAGGAAGAAGGACCTGCACATGGTGTTTATCGATCTGGAGAAGGCATACGACAAAGTCCCCAGGGAGGTGCTTTGGAGATGCTTGGAGGTGTGTGGAGTCCCGCTGGCGTATATCAGAGCAATTAAGGACATGTATACTGGAGCGAAGACTCAGGTGAGGACGGCGGGAGGGGACTCAGAGCATTTCACTGTCTTGACAGGATTGCATCAGGGATCTACTCTTAGTCCCTTTTTGTTTGCTTTAGTGTTGGATGTGTTGACGCGGCATATTCAAGGGGAGGTGCCTTGGTGTATGCTTTTTGCAGATGATGTAGTTTTGATTGATGAGACGCGAGGGGGCGTGAATGACAAACTAGAGGTGTGGAGACAAACGCTTGAGTCTAAAGGGTTCAGGTTGAGCAGAAGCAAGACAGAGTATTTGGAATGCAAGTTTAATGACGTGAGGCTGGAGAATGAGGTGGTAGTGAAGTTGGAATCACAAGAGGTATGTAAGAGGGATAGTTTCAAGTATCTCGGGTCCGTGATCCAGGGTAACGGCGAGATTGACGAGGATGTCTCCCACCGTATTGGGGCGGGATGGATGAAGTGGAAGCTCGCGTCGGGGGTGTTGTGCGATAAGAAGGTGCCGCCCAAGCTTAAAGGCAAATTCTACAGGGCAGTAGTCCGTTCGGCCATGTTGTATGGAGCGGAGTGCTGGCCAGTTAAGAACTCCCACATCCAAAAAATGAAGGTGGCAGAAATGCGGATGTTGCGTTGGATGTGTGGGCTGACTAGAGGGGATAGAGTTCGGAATGAGATTATCAGGGAGAAGGTTGGTGTGACCCCAGTGGAGTATAAGATGCGGGAGGTCCGATTGAGATGGTTCGGACACGTGATGAGAAGGGGCATGGATGCCCCGGTTCGTAGGTGTGAGAGGCTAGCGTTGGATGGCTTTAGGCGGGGTAGGGGTAGGCCGAAGAAGTACTGGGGTGAGGTGATTGGGCGGGACATGGAGCAGTTACAGCTCACCGAGGACATGACCCTAGATAGGAAGATCTGGAGGACGTGAATTAGGGCAGAAGGCTAGGGCCAGTTTGGGTCGCTAGTGTAGGGAATTACTTGGTGGGGGTATTATTCTTGATATGGCACCTGGTTCCATGTTTTATTACGATTCTGTGTGCTTTTCTCTGTTTTTCTCTGTTTTTATTACTTATGGGTGCCGTTTTTATGTAATGAAATCTTGTTTTGTGCTTTACTATGTATCTATGTATCTATGTATTTGTGCGGTGTTTTGTGTCTTGAGCCGGGGGTCTATCGGAAACAGCCTTTCTACCTCTTTAGAGGTAGAGGTATGGACTGCGTACATCTTACCCCCCAGACCCCACTAGGTGGGAATACACTGTGTTTGTTGTTGTTGTTATCTACTTTTGATCATATGGAAGATTTAGAATTTGTGTAATCAAGATTTCAAGTTGACACAATTCAAAACCTATTTAAAGTGGTTATTCAAGGGCTCGTGTATTAAGTCCTACTCTGCTTTCATTAAGATTAAGATGTATGAATCTCGATGCATATCTAAACATTAAGTAGCTGTTTGGCTATGAAAATTAAAATTTTTCGGAGTTGGATTGAAATTGGAGTTGGAGTTGTGTTTGGCCATGTTCTTTTTGAATTTTTTTTTGAATTTTGAAAAAACTTTTTTAAATATGATTTTTCTGCCCCAATTTTTACAAACTATCAAAATCACCCAACTAAAATTTACCTACTAACGAAAAAAGAACGCAATTAGCCACTTTTATAGAAATAATTACATATACATGGCCATATTTAATGAATTTCAATTATGACATATATAATATTTACATTAATAGCCGTTTTCTCATATTTGAAAATTTTAAATATGGATTTTATATTAACAGATTACTGCTTCCTATTTTTTAGGTAACAAATATTATCTTTCAAACAAATTTATTTTTTTAGGAATTTATTTAATTTATTTCCTTTATTTTCGTTCCTATAAAATAGGAAATGATGAGTTTTTATTAAATTTTAGGGTGCCGCTAATTTATTTCTTTAATTTTCTTATACATGAAAGATTTTACCGTGTGAATAAATTATTTCTATGTAAAACGTACTTTGCATATTTATGGTATATTATATCATATACCATAAATATATAAATATGCTTAGTATGTTTCTTTATACTTTGTATATTTATATATGTGTGTATATGGTATATAAATGGTATAAACTTCATATATAACATACTTTGTATATTTATGTTATAAATATAATACTTTATATATTTATGGGTATAAATATAATACTCTGTGTATAAAGATACCAAGTATTATGGTATATAAAGGTAGCAGTTGCAGTTCAAGTTATAAATTTATTAAATTGGACATATTTTTTAATGAAAAATATGTATCACCGATTTATATTTTTAGCATATATATGGTATAAACTATTTATATTTGAATAGTATTATAAAGATGTACACAATATAATATATATAATCAAATTAAAAATGAGAATAATTTGTGGCAGTGGTAAACTAATCTGCTACAACTTTATTAATTCCATAAATATAGAAAACGATTATCCATTATTAATTACACGACTATAATTCCTTAAACGTCCGTATCACAACTGAAAAATTATTATTATTATTATTATATTATAGTAATTAGGATCATTAGCAGTAAAATAGTGTCTTAAATAAGGGAGAAAAATAATGATGAGAGAGAAAAAGAGATATATATTAATTAGGATAGCATTAAGTTTGAAATTATAATTATATTATTCTTTAGAAGTGCTATATATGTAATATTGAAAAAGTAATGTTTTAAGACGAGTTTTATGTAAAAATTTAAAAGATTGGGTTTATATGTAATAATAATATAAGTTGGAATTGGAGTTGGAAAATTGAGAAAACACCAAAAACCTGTTTTCCTTTTTCAGAAAAAATTTTCGAAATTATTTTCCGAATTATCATGGCCAAACACCACAATTTCCAACTCTGGAAATTCTTTTCGGAAAAAATGAAAAAATTTTCATGGCCAAACGGACTCTAAGATGTTGTCTCTGGATCTGAACACTGCATGATTTAGAATCAAATTGGTTTTCAACATCTAAATGTACATAATTTATTTTGTTGTAAACATAATAACTATATATTTCAAATAAAAAGTAACTAAATATATAAAATATAAATAAATTTAATAAAATAAAATCTTTATTTGATAAAAAAAAAAGTATTTATGTTTGCCAGTGATAGTGGAGGTCTCTAATGGTGGTGATGATAGTGGTTGGTGTTAGTGGGTAATGGTGGTGGTGAGCGTTATGATGGTGGATGTGGTTGGTGTTGTAGCGACTAGTATGATGGTAACAGTTGGTGGTGGTGGTTGATGATGGTGAAGTTGGTGATAGTAGTAGTTGATGATGTTGATGGTGGCCGAGTAGCATGGTGTTTGATGATGTGTTGGTGATAATTGACAACATGTGATGGTGAAGGTGGTAGGTAGTAACGATTGATGAGAAAATTAAGTGGTGACCAGTTAAGGTCAAAGCTTCATTTAAATTGTGATTAAGTTAATTGGGGTGTAAAGTGTAATTTTTAAAAACTTTTAAATTTTTTAAAAAGTCCCCCAACTCTAAATTTCAAATTTTAGTGTTTCACCCCTTTTCTTATCTTTCAATCTTTTTTCTTCTTTCTCTTTCTCCCTATCTTCTTCTTCTTATTTTTCTCTCTCTAGATTTTCCTCTTCTTCCATCTCTTTTTCTTTTTCTTTCTCTTTTCATTTCGTTCTTCCTTTTTTAATTTTCATGGACTATTTTAAAAAAAAATTTGAAAAGTTTGAAAAGAGTTTTTTTGATTTCTTTTAAAAATGAATGAAGAAATAATTTAGCAAATTCAGCAACTACGAGAGTTGCTTCAGCAACTACGATAATTGCTGCAACAACTACTATTAGTTGTTGTGTTACAACAATCATCGAAGTTGCTGTAGCAATTATCGAAGTTGCAGTAGCAACAATCGAAGTTGCTGCAGCAACTCCGATACTTAATTTCTGAAAAAGATCTGATTGGAGAAGGAGTCCATGAAAAAGTGATATTTATGATAAAAATGGAGGTGGTGGTGCTGGTGGTGACGCCAATTGAGAAGATGACATTTGTTGTGGTGTTGATAGCGACGGTGGTAGAGGAGAAAGAAGAAAAATAGACGATAGTTATGTAGAGGGAGGAAATAATGGTGAATCTAGAAGAGGTGGCAATGGTAGTGATAGTGATAATGGAGGAAGAGGAGGTGGCGGTGGCGGGCGGCAACAAAAAGGGTGTGGGGGAGGAGTGGTGGTGATGGTGTAGGGATCTTTGTGTAAATATGGGGTAGGAATCTTTTTGTAAATAATAAAACTTGAGAGTTTTAAAATTAGTTTCATTAATAGTAATCTTAAAATTGTCACCTCTACTCAATATTTAAGATTTGTGTCACTCTTTTTTAGTTTTGAAACTTTTTTGTCACCCTTAATTAATTTGTCCAGGATTGATTGTTGTGATGGTAGTGGTTGATAGTGGTGGGGTGTTGATGGCGGTGGTAACAATGGTGTTGGAAACAATGATGATATATATAATTATAACGATGGAGGTGATAGGTGTGTAATGTATGACAGTAGTGGTTGGTAGTGGGGGTGGTCGTTTGTGGTTGACAGTGATGGTGGTGGTTATGATTACAGTGATGGTTAGTGGTGATGATGAGTGACCGTGGATAGAGCGGCTGTGAAAACTATCAAAACAAAAACACCTCTTAATGATATTACTCCCTCTGTTCACTTTTACTTGTCTAGTAATAGATTCACTTTTATTTGTTATTTTTAACATATCAAGAAAAGTCAAAAGTATTTTGTTCTTGTTTTACCTTCCACGTTTATTACTTAATTGTAACAATTAATATGAGCATTGTGGTAAAATACTCATATTAATCATTATTTTTTAAAGGGTATGCGAAGTCCAAAGTGGACAAATTAAAGTGAATGTAGGGATTAAGATTTTGTTCAAGATCATCATAATTAAGACCTATTCGAACCAATTATGTGCTTAAATCTCTTTGCCAACATCAAAGACATTTTTGGTGCGTCTCTTTGCCAGCAGTATGAAGAAATTTTTGGTGATCTTTTGCGATTGCTTAAATATACTCTTCACCATGTCATGTGAATTATTTGACTAATTTAATTATGAGTAGGGGAAATTTGAAATTTCAGAAAAAATGAGTGGGGAAATTTGAAGAATAGAAGACTTAAAAAAGGCCATAATTCTTTTAGTAATTTATGCTTCTAAAATGTTAGCAACTAAGTATCAAGATAAACACAGTAAAAAGAAGACCCTATTCTTTTAGCAATTTTATCAGGCTCTTCTAGCGTTGTACTGTGTACATCTCTTTTTATGAGGAACCTTTCTGTTCATTTAAGCCCCGAGTATTGTTCTGTTATACAGGTTGTGATGAAAAGCTCTGCTACTCCTGAAGCAGCGTCTGTCACTGTATGGCCTCGTGTTACAAGAGGTGGTCCCTATGCTGTTTCTAGGTTTGGTCGGGTTCCTTTTCCTAGAGGCATCCCCACTTTGTACAGGTCCCGGCTCCCAATCAGGCCTGGTGCTAGAAGTATGCAATGGAAACGAGATGGTCAGCCCACATTTACTGAGAACTCTGGTTTGGCTACACCCTCAAGTAATGCAGTTCCATCTCCCATTCTTCGGAATATGACATATGTACGAACAGAATCCAAGACAAATGGAAATTCTAGTGTGGCTTAGTTGATTATAGCAGTTACCTCCGTCCTATCTCTCCGAGAATCCAGCTCTTTTTGAGAAGGGTTGAAGTCCAACATACTTGGCAATGTGCATGATTGCTTCATCTGGTGAATCAGCCAAGTTGTCACATAATCACAAACGAAGTGGTACTGGTTTTGCTTTATCTTTTTGTTCTTTCCATAGAGTTGGGCGGAAGAGGCATTGGGTAAATGTTTTTGGATTAGGTTTTTGAAGTAATTCTTATTAGGTTGTTGGAGGCAGGTGGCTGAAGGAGTTGCTAGTTCGAGCTGGAATCTGTGAATAGGTGGATGCTTGTTTATTGGATTTGGATTAGAGACCTTTTAAATTTCGTTCTTGATAAATCAAAAAAAGAAAAAAAAAGTTTAGAAGAGGAAAAAAAGTTAAAAAAGAAAAAGCAAAGTGTGCTTCAAGTCTTCACTTCGTTTTACATTTCGTGTTTTTGTCCAATAATATGCTTGCTTGTGGAGATCTGCAATCAGTGCTAGTTAGTCGAATATTTGACATTATTGTTATTGGAGCCTTGAAAAGAAATGCAGATGCCTGAAAAGGACTCGAAAATTTATTCTATAAAATTTCTATGGTTATTTTGTCAAGAAGCATGTTCACGTATCTGTAATTTTCAAAATGCGTTTTCATTGAGGCTGGAATTTCATTTGTTTCCTTTACCAACTTTAGTCGTCTTCTCAAAACAAAAAAAGAACGAATAGTGCCCAAGTTTAAAGTGTGACTAATAGCTAGTTCGATGCAATTCACATACTAATAGATGTATACATATTTTGACCATATTAAGAATGTTAACAATTGACTACAGTAAATCGACTGAAACGACATTAGTATTTATTAACAAAATGGAAAGAGTTCCAAGTATTTTGTGTATTATACAAGTTACATAAAAGTAAAATGTAAAACTGGTAGGATGTCTCAACTTCTAAGTTATCCCAATAATTTTGAAAATCGATAAACCAATGTCATTTGCAAAGCTTAGTTTTAATACCAAGCAAGAATTAGGATGTCATTTTTGAGAGAATCTTAGTAGCTCATTTGATTGATTACATTAACTTTTCACCTTGTCGATGAGGTCTCGATTCCCACCTTATAATTTCCGATGCAAGAAAACAGAAAACGAAAACGAAAAAAAGGATGTTATCCTTCGGACAGTTCCAATTTAATTTGAGTTCCAATATTTTCTCCTGCTTGTGTTTAGTATTGGCAGGTTTTCAATATAAAGAATGAAATCAAACCATAATAACTACAAACTTTTGTTTATGTAATCTCAGTTCTTTTTTAGTTAGTTTAATGATTTATTGGCGGTTTCATAGTTCAACTAGTAAAGGTGCTAAATTTAAAACCACCAGGCGTCTGGTACAGAGTTGCAGCTAAGAAATAGAATTATCTCTTAACTTTTTTTCTCTTACACATTACACTTCACCTAAGTTTAACGAGGCTCAGATTGAGAGAGCCTTCCACTGTGGATCGAGACTACCATGTTGCAATAAGGCTAAGCGTCAGAGCTCAACAATGGAAATACATAATCAATGGTTCAATCTCAACCAGTCCATTAATATAAATATATAATGCATATAGAGTTTGATATAACTATAACATCACACCCACTTCTTTAATTCCAAAAAATATAAAATTAGAATATTGCAACCGTTAATTAATTAAAGGAGTGCAGCCTAATGACAACTAACTAAAGATAAATTTATACAGAACAGACAAGATATAATAAACAAAATATACACCAAGAATTGCAGATGTAGCATGAATCGCGTCGTCCGATTTCTTCAATTCCAGAAGAAGTTGTAGAACAAGAGTACGAAACTGAACGTTTTGGCTTTTATGTTGTTGCATCAATAATTTGACCTTCTCCCCTGACTCATATAGCTTAAATGAATTATATCCACATAACCTACCACCAGTAAAGGTATTATTTTACCATGAGGAACATCACGATGATGGTATGCCATGTTGGGTTCTATGTGTGTGTTTTGAATGAAAAATGGAGGGAATTAAGTGGAAGAGAAAATTGAGTTTACACCAAAATGGAAAGTGTGCACGAAATAGGAAAGCTTGCTAAAATTCTCCCACATTGGTGGAAGAAGCTTTAAAGTGTTTATAGTGTGAAACACATTTCCACATGCTAAGTGAGGCAAGAAATAAGAGATGCCTCGCGCCGTCGTCGTCGCTCGCTCGGCTTCGGATTTGTCAAATGATCGATGTCCGAAACAGTGTTTGATACTCCATTTATACAGTAACAAATGCAGTGAACTGGTGCATTGTTTTGAAATGCCGTGCAGAGACGAAGTGCTAATTCGAAAGGGATGTAACCCTTCAATGAAATGACACACTGTTTCACGTGAAATGGTATGTCTGTTATGAAAGACACAGTCTTTGGATGAACAAACATGAATTTTCAGAAAAGGCACACCTCTAAAGTGAACCATTGCCACTTTTCAGAAGAGGCATGTTATGGCTATATAAACCTGCTTTGATCCACAGGTTTGATATACAAAAATTTTCAGAATAAAAAACTCTTCTTCTCTTAAAAATATTCTGTGTGATTATTCAAATCGTTGAGTGCGTTCGTGGAATCCAATTATTTGAGGTACCGCTATAATTGGATTGAAGACCATTTTATCCTGGAAGGAAAATTCCATAACCTCGGGTACAATGAGGGAAATTATTCCTTAAGTACAATCCGTGAACTCGGGGGACTTGGTCTAAAATTTCTGTTTCATCTATTTTCTGATATCTAACACACTTCTTGGATAGATTAGTAATAATCTTGTGTTGAAGGTGTTAAAGAACTTCAAAACTGTTCTTGTTCATACATGAACTTGTTATGAAGTTGTTGTTGTATTAATACAGATTCTAGTACCTGTAGAAGGAAAATAACAATCTTAAGGAATAATTTCAGAATCTGTATTACTTGTTTTTGGAGATTAAAGCTTTAAGCTTTCTACTCCGTTTGAATTTAACTAGTGATTAGAAGACATAAAATCTTCATCACAAGTTTAAAATTCTCTCGGTTGAAGAAGTTCTTCTACCTCACAACACTATGCCTTCAAAAGTTCACTAGTGAGGATGTTCCTGAGCTGCCCGAGGGAACCTCGGACAAAGAGCATTTCATGATTGTAAAAGTTTGGAAGCACTCGGACTTCCTTTGCAGGAATTATATATTGAGTGGTCTCCAAGGCGACCTCTACAATGTTTACAGTAGAACTAAGACATCGAAGAAATTGTGAGGGCACTAGAACGAAAATACAAGACAGAGGATGCGGGAATTAAGAAATTCTTTGTTGCAAGGTTCCTGGACTTTAAAATGATAGATAGCAAATCGGTTGTCTCTCAAGTGCTGGAATTGCAAGTAATCATCCACGATCTCCTAGCGGAAGGTATATCTTTGAAAAATACCTTAGTTGAACAACTTGAAAAAGTTCTTAATACTCACATAAGCTGTTTTGTAGGTTTATTGTGAATGATGCTTTCCAAGTAACAACGATAATTGAGAAGCTAACACCAATGTGGAAAGACTTCAAAAACTACTTAAAGCATAAACGAAAGGAGATGACTGTCGAAGATCTTATTGTCCGACTTTGTATTGAAGAGGATAATAAAGCTGTCGAGGAAAAGGTCAAAAGGTGATACAAAACAAAGAAGGAGAACACGAAACACACTCCAAATCAGTCTACTAATCTTAAGGATCCGAGGACCTTTTTGGAGACCACTCTCGGATTCGCTACCAACAAGAATACAAGGTTCAATCATGTATATAACACCCAAAACAACATCAACACGTGAAGAACAAGAGGATCACAATAATAATTACCAACGGTTTCAAAGACACAAGAAACAACAATAAAATATTACACTAAACAACAGGATAGAAAGATAGACTACATGAAAGCATAATCTTAAGAACCCAAGAGCATATTCCACTCTTGGACCCTTAACACTACACACTACAATTCACCTATCTCTTACGTGGCACAAGAGGGACCTCGATCTCCTAAGCATCCAACGTTTCTAAGCTTGAATCCAACACGAGTGATTCCATACTCAAGTTGAAATAGTTACAATGTTTGACCATAGGGGCCTTTCTCACAAGAGAGAAATGTCTAAGTGTCTGCAACTTTCAATATTCATCAAAACTAATGACTAAAACCCTACATTATTCTATTTATAGTAGGTTATAAAATAAAGTGTGAAATGTCCAAAATGACCCCTTAGTCAAATGCTTCAATAGGTGCCCTTGGAGTGCTATGTATGGACGGCTTTGGTGTTCATTTAGGTGCTCCTTTGCACTTCATTTGCACACACCAAGTCTCGGATCTAACATACGCCCTCATAAGTCCATCTACGCGATTGTACTCATATCAAAAGGAAATTCTGCAATTAATGGAGCACGTATTATGGAAGATGACCACAACAATTCTAAGAAAAGGAAGAAAGTTAAACAATGAAGCAATCAACCCAAGAAGAAATTCAAGGGAAAATGCTTCAATTGTGGCAAGATTGGCCACAAGTCCACAGATTTCCGTGCCCCGAAGAAAGGCAAGAAAAAGGATCAAGAAAATATGATTGAATCCAATAAAGAATGCGATGATCTGGGTGCTATGTTCTCAGAATGAAACTTGGTGGGTAATTCTCGTGAATGGTGAATGGATTCTGGTACCACCCGCCATGTATGTGCCAAGAAAGAGTTGTTTTCGTCATTCGCTCCGGCTCAAGTAGAAGAAATGATCTACTTGGCTAACTCCGCTACTGCTAAGGTAGAAGGAACAGGAAAAATATGCTTGAAAATGACTTCAGGAAAGGTCTTGACACTTAACAATGTATTGTATGTTCCGGAGTTACGTAGGAATTTAATTTATGTATCACTTCTAGACAAGAACGGATTCAAATGTGTAACCGTTTCTGAAAAAATTGTAATTCGCAAAGTAGAAATATATGTAGGAAAAGACTATCTCACCGAAGGCCTTTATAAGATGAATGTAATGAATGTTGAAATAAATAAAAGTTCAAATTCTTCTTATTTGCTTGAATCTTATGATTTATGGCATGAACGTTTAGGCCATGTTAATTTCAAAACGTTACGAAAACTGATTAACTTAGAAGTTTTGCCAAACTTTGAGTGCAATAAATCAAAGTGTCAAACGTGTGTGGAATCAAAGTATACAAAGCATCCTTATAAGTCCGTTGAAAGGAATTCCAATTCTTTAGACTTAGTACAAACTGACATTTGTGATATGAAGTCAACACCATCACGTGGTGGGAAAAAGTATTTCATAACTTTTATTGACAATTGCACTAGATATTGTTATGTATATCTGCTAAATAGTAAGGATGAAGCAATAAATGCGTTTAGGCAATATAAAACTGAAGTTGAAAATCAGTTAGATAAAAATATAAAAATGGTAAGAAATGATAGGGGCGGAGAATATGAATCTCCTTTCGCCGAAATATGTGTAGAGAATGGAATTTTCCATCAAACTACAACCCCGTATTCACCTCAATCTAATGGAATTGCGGAAAGGAAAGACAAAACTTTGAAGGAAATGATGAATGCCTTGCTTATAAGTTTCGGTTTACCGCAAAACTTATGGGGGGAGGCTATCCTTACAGTCAATCGTATACTCAAAGAGTTCCCCATAGTAAGACACAATCAATTCCTTATGAAAAATGGAAAGGAAGGAAACCCAACTTGAAATATTTCAAAGTGTGGAGGTGTCTAGCAAAGGTCCAAATTCCTATGCCTAAAAGGGTTAAGATAGGACCTAAGACGGTGGACTGCGTGTTCATAGGATATGCTAAAAGTAGTAAAGCATGTTGATTTTTAGTTCATAAATCCGAACATCCGAATATTAATGAAAATACGGTAATTGAATTAGACAATGCTGAATTCTTTGAAAACATTTATTTGTATAAAACTAGACATGAACAATCTAGTAGGGGGCCTAAACGACCTCGAGATAAACCAAGTGAGAATGTAAATAATGAAGAAAATCCAAGACTTAGTACACATTAAAGAACGTCTACTTCGTTTGGATCAGATTTTGTAACATTTCTTTTAGAAAATGAGCCTCAAACATTTAAGGAAGAGATGATATCTTCAGACTCATCCTTTTGGAAAGAGGCAGTCAATAGTGAGAGTGATTCAATCTTAAGAAACCATACATGAAATTTGGTTGATCTTCCTCCCGGAAATAAACCTTTAGGTTCAAAATGGATCTTCAAAAGAAAGATGAAAACGGATGGTACTATTGACAAATACAAGGCAAGACTTGTAGTAAAAGCCTTCAAACAAAAAGAAGGCCTTGATTACTTCGATACATACTCGCCAGTAACAAGGATAATATCGATTCGAATGTTAATTGCCTTGGCTGCAGTATATGACCTTGAAATCCATCAAATAGATGTGAAAACTGCTTTTCTAAATGGAGAATTGGAGAAAGAAATATACATGGAACAGCCTGAGGGTTTTGTGGTTCCAAGAAAGAAAAATAAGGTGTGTAAACTTATTAAGTCATTGTATGGACTAAAGCAAGCACCTAAATAATGGCATGCGAAGTTTGACCAAACCATGTTGGCAAACAGGTTCAAGATAAATGAGTGTGATAAATGTGTTTATATTAAAGACACTCCAAATCACCAAGTCATTGTTTGTTTATATGCGAATGATATATTGATCATCAGTAGAGATATTTCAGACATAAATGTAATGAAACAAATGCTCGAAAGCAAGTTCGATATGAAAGACCTTGGAATTGCGGATGTGATCTTAGGGATAAGAATTCATAGAACTCCACAAGGGTTGTGATACAAGAATTACAAGGACAACATTAAACACACTTCAAATTAGTCCATAAGATCAAAGATCCGAGGTCCCTTTTGAAGACCACACTCGAATTCAACAAACAACAACAAGAACACAATGTATTGATGTGTTCATCACCTAAAAATAGCTAACAACAAACTATGTTAACAACAACAAGATGAAAAACAAAAACAATGGAACAAGAACAACAAGTCACGGATTTGAATTACAAGAACACAAACAAATGATTACACCATAAACAAAATGGATAGATAGTTAGACCTTGGTTGATATAATCTTAAGAATCCAAGAATATGACAATCTTGGACCCTTAACACTACACACAAGAGTTAACCTAACTCCTACATTGACACAAGAGGAACTTTACCTTTTCTAAACACCAACGTCTCAAGCCAACATTACAACACAAGTGATATCCACACTTGTTGCCCTTATTTCGGTGTGGTGGCTATTCCAAGCCCTACAATTAAAGATGTTTCATGTTCCAAGTCTTACATCAATGAATAATTAATGAGAAAAAGACCTAAAATGTTTTATTTATATTCTATTACAAGACAAGGCAAAATAACAACAATGCCCTTAAAGGGTGGGGTGACTATGGAGTGCATTTGGAGCCAATAAAGTGACCAAAATACCCTTAATAAAGATGACCAAATCATGAACCATTAAGTGTTATCCAAAATTGTGAGTGCTCAAGTCTTCGATGCTCCAAGCAATCTTCCACACACTGCCTTGCTTGTGATCAAAATGGGTCTTCCTTGCATATTCTTGTGCCCTCGGGGTGACCGAGTCTTGAGCCTTTAAATGATGACCTCCAATCATGTATTCAAAAATTAAGGTGGTCATTTGACTTGTATCATCCTTCTCTTCTTGAAAAGGATTCAACCTCGAATCCAAACCTTGTAAGAATAAAAAAAAGACAAACAAACACCACATCCTCATGACATGAGGGTTAGAGTTAGTACAATAAACAACATCAACATGCCAAGGAGGTACACACTTGAGATATAACCACACATCCTTTGTTATAATCATGAGGGACTTAGAAAAAAATTACAAAGGAGTTGGCGAAAGGAATCACCATCAAGGGGTGGTGTCCTAATTGAAAGTAAAGTCCACCTAACACATATAACAATATCACTCAAACAAGTATACAGACCAACAACTATCCATCCTTCACACCCTAAGAAGTTACCAGGATCGAATGGGAGACGTAACCAAGGGCTTAGGTCTCGACCACTCTCACTTTCCCCTAGGGTGTCATCCTCGAAATTAAGCAAGCCCTCTTTATCACTATTGAAAATATCATGAACTAAAAGAGGGTTGAGAAAGATGTTCCATAAGTCAACTTAAGAAAGGGTTCCCATGCATGCACTTACTACTAGTTTCAAAATTTTCACTAGGAATATGCCTAACATAAGAAACACATAAAGACGAAGTAGATGGTATTTCTAAGAACATACTACCTTCTCTTTCACAAGAGTTGTCCTCATATACGTACAAACCATCACGGGAAGCCAAAGGACCACAATCAAAATCATCTTTACAAAGACAATCACAACTCGAGTTTTCTAAATATTCAAGCAAATCAAGATCATCTACGCCTGGTTGATCATTTTTCTCACCCTCACTAGTTGTTGACAATTCATATACCAACGTAGACTCACATTATTTTTCACAAGGGTCAACTAGTGTGTGAATACTCTCGTCACTTGGTAATGGAACCTTAGTCAAGTTGTAAGTGCTAGCACCAGATGGACACAAATCATTCTCACGAGAAGTATCAATTTCGTCATCTAAAGGATCAACTAGTGCTTGTGTACCAACAACAAGAGTTTGGTCCTTATGTGACCTAACAATATCAAGAGTATCACAAAATGAAGACTCATGCACTCCTACACTAGGTAAAACCGCAACCACATTCATATAAGTGTAGGGGATAACATTTTTTCCCTCGTAGATCACATGAGCTACGGTCTTCATCTTGACGTATTTCCAGGTAGCCTACTTGCTCCCTTGGAACTCCCATATGATCCAACCTTTCATTTATCACTTTTCATTGACGGGTAATGGCTTCAAGTTTAGCCAAAATAGCACTTGCAGCCGCGGGTTCCATCGTAATTGCACTTAAAAAAAAAAAGAGCAAGTCTACATAATAAAACACAAGTTAGTTCGAAACAACCTCACCACACTCTCACATACTTGATCGTTTCACACTTAGATTCACAAGTGTTGTAAGTCAGCTTGTAGTTTGTGATGAGTCGAGGGGTGAGTGTACTCCTTGGTCGGAATAGATTCTTTGTTTGAAGACTAAAGGAAATAATGTCTGAACTTGAACCAAGAAATTCTATGATTCAAAAACAAGAAAAGCACAAAATAACGCTAACACGAACAAACGGGCACAAAAACTAACTAACAAGCTAGTAGGAGATTACTAGGTCATCAATTAGTGTTCAAACCAAAAAACGAAACTAAGAAACAATAAAATGAAACTAAGAAATCTAATAGTTGAACTCAAAATGTTGCGTGAACAGTAATTTAGTGATGTGGCAGTCCACTATTAGCCTCGGTTTTGTCAAAATTTTACTCTCCAATTTCAAGTCTTAACCAATCTAAAATTTGAAAATGGTGGATTTGGTTAATGGAGGGAAATTTGGTCTTGGAGCTTCATTTTCAAGTTCAAAACAAGACTTGACCTTCTTGGTACTTTCTTCTTGAAACAGGGTCCTTAAATCAAAAAAAGTAGGTGAAAAGTGATTGTCAAGTCTTTTGAGTGATGTGATCAAGTCTTTCACCAACAAGTACTACAACTTGGTCTTTCACCTTTTGTGGATCTAATGTTCACTTTTTGTTTTAACAAAAGATGAAAAGGGTGAAGAAAAACAAGAACACAATAACAACACCAAGAACAACAATAATATTCTCCAAGAACAACAACAAATTCCAACGCCCAACTCCACAACAACAAGGCCTTCAACACGGTCAAGGCTTATAATGACAACAACATCAAATCAACCACACTTTGTTCACATTAACAACATCAAAAAGTTTAAGTTCAAGCTTAGATTTGGACACTTTTTAGTGTTTGTGAGAAAAAAACCAACACTAGAAACAATCTAAACAACAAAAGACTACAAGATCTAGTCACAAAGAAACATGTCTCGGCCAGGACAACAACAAGAACATCAACTTTCTCGGCCAAGAACAACAAGAACGGGTAGATTACTCCTTTTCTGGAATATTTTTTTTTTAGTTTTTTAACTTTTTTTTTTTGATATTTTTTTTCAACTCTCAAGCCCCAAGATTGATTTTGTTAGAACAAAATCAAAGATGGATTTGATACAAAATGATACAAGAATTACAAGGACAACACAAAACACATTTCAAAATCAGTCTACAAGATCAAAGATTTGAGGACCCTTTTGAAGACCACACTCGGATTCAACAAACAACAATAAGAACACAATGTATTGATGTGTTTATCACCTAAAAATAGCTAACAACAAACTATGTTAACAATAACAAGATGAAAAACAACAACAATAGAACAAGAACAACAAGTCACAGATTTGCATTATAAGAACACAAACAAACGATTACAACATAAACAAAATGGATAAATAGTTAGACCTTGGTTGGTATAATCTTAAGAATCCAAGAATATGGTAATCTTGGACCCTTAACACTACACATAACGATTAACCTAACTCCAACGTTGACACAAGAGGAACTTTACCTCCTCTAAACACCAACGTCTCAAGCCAACATTGCAACACAAGTGATATCCATACTTGTTGCCCTCATTTCGGTGTGGTGGCTATTCCAAGCCCTACAACTAAAGGTGTTTCATGTTACAAGTCTTACATCAATGAACAAATAATGAGAAAAAGACCTAAAATGTTCTATTTATATTCTATTACAAGACAAGACAAAATGACAACAATACCCTTAAAGGGTAGGGTGATCATGGAGTGCATTTGGACCAAATAAAGTGACCAAAATACCCTTAATGAAGATGACCAAATCATGACCCATTACGTGTTTTCCAAAATTGTGAGTCCTCAGGTCTTCGATGCTCCAAGTAATCTTCCACACACAGCCTTGCTTGTGCTCAAAACGGGTCTTCCTTGCATATTCTTGTGCCCTCGGGGTGACCAAGTCTTGAACCTTTAAATGATGACCTCCAATCATGTCTTCAAAAATTAAGGTGGCTATTTGACTTGTATCAGGTTGGCATTGTCACAGGCTCATTACATCAAAAAAGTACTTGATAAATTCAAGTTTATGAAATTTGGTATTGCCAAGACTCCATTGGATGTGAGCTTTGCACTTCGAAAGAATGAAGGTGAAAGCGACTCACAATTGAAGTACGCAAGAGTATTGGAATGTTTAATGTATATAATGAATTGTACATGACCAGACATAGCATGCGCTATTAGTAAATTGAGTCGGTACATGAGTAATCCCAACAAAACTCATTGGATGGCAATGAAAAGAGTTTTAGGGTATCTTAAATACACTCAAGACTATGACTTGCATTATAATAAATATCCTGCGGTACTTGAAGGATATAGTGATGCAAATTGGATCATCGGATCGAACGAAGTAAAATCCACAAGTGGATATGTATTTACTATCGGTGGAGGAGCAGTCTCTTGGAGGTTATCCAAACAGACATATATTGCTCGCTCTACAATGGAATCTGAATTTATTGCATTGGATAAAGCCGGTGAAGAAGCAGAATGGCTCCGAAATTTCTTGGAAGATATACTTATTGGCCCAAGCCAGTGGCACCAGCATGTATGCACTGTGATAGCCAAGCGACAATAGGTAAAGCAGGGAGTATGATGTACAACGGTAAATCTCGTCAGATACGACGGAGACATAATACCGTTAGAAAACTTCTCTCTAGTGGAATTATCACTATTGACTATGTAAAGTCAAAAGATAATATGTCGGATCACTTACAAAAAGCCTATCTAAAGAAGGAGTGGAAAGAACACCTAAGGGAATGGGTTTAAGGCTTAGGACAAGTCAGCATGGCGGTAACTCTACCTAGCAGACTGGAGATCCCAAGAGTTAGGTTCAAGGAGATCAAACAAAGTTGTTTCTGACAGGTTCAACATTGTAAATTACCCAACCCACTCTCATGATGTAGTCAATGTATCGTAAACTAGGATAAGACTTAAGGTGAAAAGTCTTTTAATGATTATCTAAATTTGGCAGATTTGACCAAATAGTTTAATCAATAGGATTGAACGTTTAGAAATCACCTATGTGAGGGCGAAGTGGAAGTCACTTCAAGGAGAATGTTAGTAAAGGCCTATTCTCTAAGCTCTCATGAAACTGGGACGTGTTCATGGCTGAAAAGAACAAAATCATGAGAATCATAAACGGTAAAAGGCTGGTTGTGTAACATGTATTGTCTAGGTGTACATTAAAGCTCGACGGTTCAAAGATATCAAATCTACCGATTGACCGAGTGCATCCGATACATGTTCACTACGGAAAGTTCAAAGGAAAACCCACTTATTTAGATGCAATCAGTCTTTGCTTGATGATCACATACTTGTCCGTAAAGTTTTTTGAAAAATAGCCATTCCCCATTCATATGGGGGATTGTTGGGTTCTATGTGTGTGTTTTGAATGGAAAATTGAGGAAATTAAGTGGAAGAGAAAATTGAGTTTACACCAAAATGGAAATTGTGCTCAAAATAAGAAAGCTTACTAAAATTCTCCCACATTGGTGGGAGAAAGAAGCTTTAAAGTGTTTATATTGTGAAACACATTTTCACATGCTAAGTGAGGAAAGAAATAAGAGATTCTTTGCGCCGTCACCGTCGTCGCTCGCTCGGCTTCGGCTTCAGATTCAGATTTGGCCCAAAACAGTGTTTGATACTCCATTTATGCAGTGAACTGATGCACTGTTTTCTGAACTAGTGCATTGTTTGAAATGCCATATAGAAACGAACTATTTTCTGAACTAGTGCATTGTTTGAAATGCCATACAGAAACTAAGTGCTGTTTCGAAAGGGATGCAACCCTTCAATGAAATGACACACTGTTTCACGTGAAATGATATGTCTGTTCTGAAAGACATAATCTTTGGATGAACAGGCATGAATTTTCAGAAAAGGCACACCTCTAAAGTGAACCATTACCACTTTTCAGAAGAGACATGTTATGGCTATATAAACCTGCTTTGATCCACAGGTTTGATATACAAAAATTTTCAGAATAAAAAATTCTTCTTCTCTTAAAAATATTTTGTGTGATTTTTTAAATCATTGAGTGCGTTCGTGAAATTCAATTAATTGAGGTACCGCTATAATTGGATTGGAGGTCATTTTATCCTGGGAGAAAAATTCCATAGCCTCGGATACGGTGAGGGAAATTATCCCTTAAGGACACTCCGTGAACTCGGGGGACTTGGTCTAAAATTTCTGTTTCATCTATTTTCTGATATCTAACACACTTCTTGGATAGATTAGTAATAATCTTGTGTTGAAGGTGTTAAAGAACTTCAAAATTGTTCTTGTTCATACATGAACTTGTTATGAAATTGTTGTTGTATTAATACAGATTCTAGTACCCGTAGAAGGAAAATAACACGCCAATCCTCCAAGTATAAAAAAAAAAGAAAAAGAAAACAACACCTGAGAGTGCGGACCAATCAGCCCTTCATGGATCCTAATGGTATCCGAGTTAGTTTGCGAAAATCCTGAGGGGTGATATCGTTGAGATCATTTGGGAATTGATTAACAAAACCCTTATGTAGTAATGACTCGTATGTGCCCAAGGATAATTCGTCAAGAAACATTTTGCCATCGCTTGATGAGAAGTGTTTGGTTAATTCATCGTAATGAGGGACTTTCTTCTTTTTGTCATGATGAGCCAACCGAGCAGTGATTTGCCAGGATGATTCTGGTTCTTCTGATTCTGATGAATAGTACGTATCTAACTTTTTCTTACAACTTGTTGTAAATGAAAAAGTGGTCCTGACTAGATAGAAAATATGTTCTACCATCAGAATAATTTTTGAAAGAAGAATTTGGGGTGGTTAAATAGGAATGGTAATTGGAGATTGAAGAGAAGGAACTTGTTATTGAGGATTTTCTAACAAGCCTGGTTGAAAATCTACGAAAGAGACGAGAAGCCATTGCTTTTTTAAAAAACCCAGACTGCTGATCCTT
The DNA here is from genome assembly GCA_030864225.1 of Capsicum baccatum var. pendulum. Taxonomy (NCBI): domain Eukaryota; kingdom Viridiplantae; phylum Streptophyta; class Magnoliopsida; order Solanales; family Solanaceae; genus Capsicum; species Capsicum baccatum. The sequence continues at coordinate 85,574,578 of CM061550.1, forward strand.
TAATAGTTAGACTATTTCTTGTCGTCCAATACACAGGGAAAATCAAGTAACTTTTTACATAAAAAATAAAAATTGATAATTAAAAGCAATATTGTATAACAGAATATAAAAAAATATTTTTACTAACATTAACATATTTAAAATACAGTACAAATCACTACAGCAGTATAAAGCCGCTTCATTATTATGACATTTTGCTATAGAGGGTTGATTTTTCTCAAAACTATTTTTTCCTCTTATATTTTTACTTCTATATAACGATATTTCATCTATAATAACAATGACATTTATCATAGCAGTACACACTTTGCAGAATTACCTCTTTATAAAAGCATATAATACAATATAAAATATCAAAAGTATCCATTGTATTTGCTTCTCCTGATGGCTGGTCAAGTAACAAAAATTTACAGTAATCATTATTAATATCATGGAAATTGTAAATTTTAAGTACAAATATTTAATTTTAAAATATATATTTAAATCATGCATATTAGTTATTTCATAATTTGACAAAAAAATGCTACTTATATTTCTTTTTCTATATACATGCTCTCTAATTTTATATATTTTTATTTATAACAATTAAATTAAATTTGAACATCAAATGTTAGCAGCGGTGCAAATTTGACGGTAGTAGCCATTGACTAAAATTAAGGTGTTGAACAGCATTATTTGTTGAAAGACTGCGCTATGTTGCAAAGGATTGTATTTCCAACTCAGAGAGATTTTCATTTTTCTTTTTTAAAAAATCAGTATTTAAATTCCTAAGCTACGTGTATAGATAGACATATTTTGATATTTTTCAACCGATTCTGAATGCTAACAATTGTGTGTTCGTCTTATAGGATTTGGGTTCCTATACGCGATTTATTAATGCGGCCACCTTCCTAGTATATTTTTGGTACCTTATTTATTAAGTAAACAACAACAAAAATCTTAAGCTAATTACTCCCTATTTCTATACTTATTAATATTATTAAATTTTTTAATTAGCCTATACGAATATATTATAGTCTTTCAGATACATCATTTAATTTTACATAAATATATCTTATTTTTTGATAAATCACTTAATTTTATACGAATATATCACATTCCTTTAGATATATCACTTATGTGTTCCTGAGTTTTAGAGAGAGAATGAAAAATATGGGATGCCATGTAATTAAATAAAATGATTTAAATATTAGGCAGATATGGTAGTTAAATCCTGTTCTTAGTTAATTTTTTCTATATATATAGCCTAATCCTATATAACGTCTTGCGTATTTTAAGTCCCTCATAGTCTAACCCTTTGTTTTCAGCCAGTTTCATACTTGCAAAGCTTCGGAACTCTTCGTATTAATTTATCTATTTATACTATATTAAAAGTGTGAAGTGTTTTTTGTCTTTTATTAAAAGTTTTTTGCTTTAAATAAAATCATCTTTTCACTATTTTGCTAATATTTAAAAGTTAAAAATTAATTAAATATATTTATGGTAAAATCTTTCCTTATTAGAAGTCATTATAATTAGTGACAATTAATATTTTTTTCATTAGCTTAAGAATTCTAAATCAAATAAATTTAATTTAAAATTTTTTTGAAAAATCCAAAAATAAATATAAAATGCTAGAATAATTTATTTTTAAGAAATACCACATTTTTATAAGTTTTAAGTACGTAATAAGAATGTAATCAAAGATTTTGTAAAGATTTGACATTAAAAATATGGAAAAATTTTAAATATAGAAAAAAATTATCGTACCACAAGTATGGTTGAAATTGTTGCGTCCCTCTTGGCCTCTGACAGCAAGGGAAAGGGATAGTGCATGATGACATACAAAAAGTGATAATCTATCAATCACTTGAAATTTTTGATGGTAGAATATATATGTGCTTACATTAGAAGTGATTTAAACTTTTTGTAATTTATTAAAATTTTTCACAATAAGAAAATTATTTAATTTTAAATAATAAAAAATTGTAAGTGCGAGACACGTGCGATTAATGTAATACTATTCTAAAAATAGAAAGACACATAGTTAAAAGTTAATTACCAAAAGATCCACCAAAAGTTGAAGAACTTTTATATCCCTACTCTAAACACTGTAATGTACAAAATTGGCCTTTAGATATTAGTATACGACTTTAAGTCCTTCAAAAACTATTATAAATGTCCTTGATAAATGAGTACATTGACAACACTTCTAAATTTTAATCATAACCTCAAAATCGAGAATTTAACAATTGTAATTGACAAACAAGATAATCCAAAGGGCTTCTTCTAAAATGATTTCATTCAGCTTCTATAGTTTAATGTTAAAAGAAAAAATTTTAATAAATTGTTATTTATAATATAATAATAAATACAAGCTTCACCTATAAAAATACACCACATTTTTTAGATGGCCATATTTCCATTAGTTTTTCATCTTAGTTAGTTTCTTCTTTTTAATGTAATATATTAAAATTGTGTATATAATAAATTATGTTTGATCTCTTATTTAAGTTGTTTTCTTTTATATTTGTATAGGTGTTTTGCGAAGGTTGCTCTGTGTAGGATTCTCCGATGCTATCTTATCAGCCTTCCAGTGGTTTGGTTTCTAGGAATATGTGTTTTGTATTGCATGACCAAATTAAAGCCCCCTCCATGATCATATACTCAAATAAGTAGCTATTTGAATGTCTTGGATGTATTAAAAGAGTTCTTCAAAAAGGCCAAAGATGAAGTAGACATATATATTTGCTGTTTGCTATTAGCTATTTGTTTTTAATTTAATATTATAACTGTTTGTTGTCGACTCTTTATTTATTTTCAATTGAAGAGTTATTTGCAGGTGTACTTATTTTTTCTTTGATAATGATTATACACAAGAAAAAGTAAATTTTATTAAATAATTAAAGCAAAATATTAAACTTAATTGTAATGACACTAACAGAGAGAATGAAGATAACAGTAGTAGTTTTCTTGTTTCTCATATCTCCTTTTATGTACAATGGAAGGCTATATATATATATATATAGACACATTACAAACTTCTCCAATAAGTCAATGGAAAAGTTTATTTTACAAGAATGTTTTTGTGTATCTTGTTTTACAAGATTGCCTTGGTGCATTCACATGGGTATCCATATTATTTAATATCTAACACTCTCCCTTGGATGTCCATATAGAGGATGATCCGGTAAATACGCATTTGAATGATGTATCTTTATCATTTTTCGCGCTTTTTTTCTAGGATTTTTATCCTTTGACCCAAAGGCCTACCACGCTTTAGGCGTGTTTGGAATTCAGAAGCTATTACATTAGAAGATGGTTTTTTTGAAACTTCAATTCGGACAGACACATTTGCTGCAGGGATATGTGACTTGGTTATCCTTTTCAAATTAGTAAATGCATCTGACATTTGATTTGCTAATTTCTGTAAGTGAATGATCTTTCGGATCTCACTTTCATATGTGGGGGTACGTGGATCAAAATGAGATAATGATGAAACTTTTCATGCAATTTCTCTTTTAAGTTCACGTTTTTCTTCCCCTAATTGTGGAAAATTTATTTCATCAAATCGACAATCTACAAATCGAGCAGTAAATAAATCTTCCGTCAATGGTTCAAGGTAGCGAATTATAGAGGGTGATTCAAACCCAACATATATTCCTAACCTTCTTTGGGTTCCCATCTTAGTACGCTGAGGTGGAGCTACTGGCACATATGCAACGCATTCAAAAATTCGTAGATGGAAAATATTCGACTCATAACCCAGGACCAATTATAGCGGGGAGTACTTATTATAATGAGTTGGCTTGAGACGAACAAGTGATGCTGCATGTAAGATAGCATGACCCCAAACAATAGCGGGCAATTTTGTTTTCATAAGTAATGGTCTTGCTATCAATTGTAGGCGCTTAATAAATGACTCAGCAAAGCTATTTTAAGTATGAACATGAGCAACAAGATGTTCAACTCTTATCCCAACTGACATACAATAATTATCAAAAGCTTGAGATGTAAATTCTCCATCATTATCGAGGCAAATAGCCTTAATGAGATAACTTGGGAATTGCGCCCTTAATCATATTATTTGTGCTAATAATTTCGCAAACACCAGGTTGCGAGATGACAAGAGGCACACATGCTACCATCTTGAAGATGCGTCTATTAGGACCATAAAATATCTAAATGTCCCACTAGGTGGGTGAATAGGCCTACATATATTTCCATGTATACGTTCTAGAAACTGAGGGGATTCGATACTAACTTTCAGTGGCGATGACCTAGTTATCAGTTTGTCTTGATAACAAGCAGAACATGAAAATTCATCTGTTGTAAGAATCTTCACATTCTTTAACGGATGCCCTTTTGAATTCTCAATAATTTGTCTCATCATTATTGAGCCGGGATGACCTATTCGAACATGCCAAAGCATAAAAGTATTTATATCAGTAAACTTCTGGTTTACGATAGAGTGTACTTCAATTGTACTAATTTCGGCATATTATAAGCCGGGAGACAAAGTTGGTAATTTCTCCAACATTTGTTTTTGACCTGAGACATTCTTGGTAATGCCAAGATATTTGACATTCATTTCATTTATTGTCTCAGCATGATATCCATTTCGACGGATATTTTTAAAACTCAATAAGTTTCTTGAGGATTTAGAAGAGAACAATGCATCTTCTATAACTAATTTTGTCCCCTTAGGCAGAAATATAGTAGCTCTTCCAGAGCCTTCAATTAATTTTGAATTATCAGAAATCGTCGTAACTTACTAGCACACAACATTTTATATAAATTTTATTTATATACAAGATTAGTAAATGACAGAAAAGTAAACTAATACAACTTTAAAAAAAATTTTACATAATCATACTATTTCATGATTATCACCTACAGGGTGATTTACATGTTCTTCAGGAATTGCAAAGAAATCTAAAACTTTCAAGTCCATGGGCTCAACGTTATCTTCAAGGAGGAAGTTTATTTCAACATCATTTTTCTGCTTTCTTAAGGGACGCCTGATAGACTTTTACCAGATATTTTGGCGTACGACAAGTATGCGATCAGTGCCCCTTTCCTCCACATCGATAATATTTACTTTCAGAGTTCGTCCTTGACGCTACTTCAGGAGCCTCCCCCTCTTTTTGCACTGCTGGTGATAATGGTTATTGTTTATTGCAAGGCGATCACTCGGATTAAAATACTTTCCACGGCCAAGATTATGACCTTGACCTCGACCGCGACCACGATTGGGGTCAAGACTTCTTTCACGCCTAGTTAGGCAAAAATTTACAGCATTCACTTCTGGGAATGGAGTAGTACCAGCAGGTCGACTTTCATGATTTCTCATTAAAAGGTCATTATGTTGTTCAGCAACAAAAGGATAAGAAATCAATTCAAAATATTTTTTTAAAACCCATTTCTCGGTACTGCTGCTGCAGGAGAATACTTGAGGCGGGAAAAGTAGAGAATGTTTTCTCTAAGATGTCGTGGTTTGTGATATCTTCCCCACATAAATTAAACTGCGATTTAATTCTAAACATCATAGAATTATAATCAGTTATATTTTTAAAATTTTGCAACCTCAGATAGGTCCATTCATAACGAGCTTGTGGAAGGATGACCATCTTCAGGTGGTTGTATCTTTCTTTTAAATTATTCCACAATACGAGGGGATCTTTAATCGTTAGGTATTTCATTTTTAAACCTTCATCAAGATGATGACGAAGAAATATCATGGCCTTGGCCTTATCTTGATTTGATGTCTTGTTGTCATTTTTTATAGTGTCTGCCAGATCCATTGCATTTCAATATATTTCGGCATCTAGTGTCCTGGACATATAAGTTTTGCCCGATATATCTAGGGCACTAAATTCCCGTTTGAAAATATTAGGCATTATTTAAGAAAATTAAATACTAACTTTTATTACCTGTATTTGCTCGGAATAGTAGACTCGTGCTGATAACGTATTAAATAATTAAAGCAAAATATTAAACTTAATTGTAATAACACTAACAGAAAGAATGAAGAAAGCAGTAGTATTTTTCTTGTTTCTCATATCTCCTTTTATGTACAATGGAATATTATATATATATATATATATAGACAAATTATAAACTTCTCCAATAAGTCAATGGAAAAGCTTATTTTACAAGAATGCTTTTGTGTATCATGTTTTGCAAGATTGCCTTGGTGCATTCACATGGGCATCCATATTATTTAATATCTAACAAATTTATGTACAAGATGACATTATGATTTTTTCTTCTTCACACGAATCATCTTAGAAATTTAACAATTACTATTATGTACTTACAATTACTATTATTATGTAGGGGTGTGCATCGATCCGTTCGATTCAATTTATATATTATCGGTTCGATTTATTAGTTTTCGATTTTTAAATATGCTAAATCAATAAGATATTTTTAACGGTTATTGATTTATCGATTTTTAGTCCTTAACGGTTTGAATTTTTGTTTAACCGATAAAAAATACTCATAAAATAAAAGTAATAGTAACTAACATGAAAAAAATCGAATTTTAGTTGCAACTAAAAATCTTACATGATGTGTTTTAATTTATAAGAATCTTCAAGTTTGAATTAAATATTGTTAGGAGAAATTAAGAGTTTGTATAATTGAAATAATAGGTTTGTTAATTTGCAGAAATGAAAGAGAAATTAAGCGAAGGTTTAAGTCATCGATAGGATCCCAAACTTGTTTCAAAATTTCACTTGGGCCCCTCAACTCAGACTTGTACCTATAAGACTCCTAACCCACCCGAAATTTGATCCAGCTGACCTTATTTGCCCATATGGCACATTGTGTGGTATACACTTAGTGTGGGCGCGTGAAAGTGATTTTTTACTGATTTCTTTTTTTTTTTTGTATAAATAACATAAATATCGATGCTTTTGGAAGTAATGACACTCTCTTCCATTTTTTAATTACTTTACTCTTTCTCCCTAGTAATATATATAACATAACCGATATATATACATAACAGCCTCTGTATATGTTGTGATTTTTGTAATAGATTTAGGGAGTTGAAATTTTTTGAAATATTAAAAATATAAGTTGTGTATTTATGTAATTTTTAATTTTATTTTTTTTTTGTCTTCTTCAACCTCCAATTAGGTACAAGTCTAAAAAAAAAAAGAAAAAGCAACCCCGCACCCCCACCCACGATCATCTTCTCCATTTAACATTAATCCTCTTTTTGATTTGCTTCTTTTCCCATTCTTCTCTTTTGTTTTTTTTCTTTTTCTTTTTTAAAAACTTCTTTTCATTCTTTATAAAAGAAAGATTTATGAATACACATTTTTTTCTTTCATATCTTTTGGCCGCCTTTCCGACATCGAACCATCAATTACTGCCATTGCCGTTTGTTATGTGTTTTGAGAATTTTTATGTTAGAAACATAGCACAATTGTCCTTTTCTTACGACCTTTTTTCTGACAAACGCTTCATTTTTTTTATGTGGTTCTTTTTTATCCATTCAATTATTTTCTTAAAACTGTGTATAAAGCTTATCCAAGTGTTCAAATTATTGATACAAAATTCAGTTTTTTGTTGTTTTTAGCTTATTGGGTATTGTAAAAAAGCAATCTTGGTGGTTAAATCTTGATTTTAGCTAAGTCTGTGAGTTGTCATAATCTTGAAATTGGGAGAACTTCATTGAAATTTTTTAGCTTGTGGGTGTTTTGTGAAAAAATAAAAACTCCGGTGTAACTTTATTTTTTCCAACAATATTAATCAAAATTAATTTTTTAAACAAAATTTCATTCTTTTTCATCTACAATGACAAATGAGATAGAAAAGGTAACTTAAAATGGGTTAATAAAGACAAAACAACATTTTGGTTTATGAAAATAGCATTGTGATTACTGTTTTTGAATCAAATTTGCTATGTCGTTGATTTGTGATTAGGAAAAACAAAAAAGAAAAGAGAAGAGTGGTGGCTGGGTGGAAAGTTCCGACAGATAGCGGAGGCTTCCATTTTTTATTTTTTTTTTCATTTTCTCTTTTTTACTTTTAATAAAAAATAATTTCTTTCACTTATATTGAAATGTGTTTTTTAAATAAAATTTTGCATCAAAATAACATATGTCATTATTTAATTCGTTATTGTGTTGTGCATCACACACTTCATATTTTTGGCTGATTGTCAAAAATGTGTGAAATTGGTATCTATTCGAAGGGGTTGAGGTATTCAATAAGTACAGGGTGAGTTCAGGTGTCCAAGTGAAAATTCGAAACAAGTTTAAGGCTCTATCAATGACTTAAGCCTTAAGAGAATATATATATATATATCTTCTTATTGGGTTATCAATTTACCCAATAACTCAATAAGAAAAATTGAACCGAATCACTACCCAATATTTTCTTTTATAAAATTATTAAAAAATCGTTAACCCAATAACAATAAATCAATAACATTTTTATCGATTCAATTTATCAATTAGTTTGATTTTTGCACACTCCATTACTATGTACTTTTTTGCAGATATATATTATGATATTTATTATGATTTACTAACCACTATAAAAAAGATATATGTCGATCGAATATGTAGTTACGAAAAAGACAGTATAATTTCTTAAAGACAAATATAGTACTTGTGTAGAGGAAATATGTATTTAGTCAAATATATTAGTCTATACAAAGTGACAAGATTTACTGAAGCGAATTGCGCAAACTCCGTGTTGCATATTTGACAAAGTGTTATTTAAAGGTGCTTAAAATTAAAATAAAGGGGAAAAGATAGAAACGATGCTTTTAATTAAATTATTTTTATAAAAATAGTCATGAAATTTAAATTTTATTTTTTAGCCATTTTAATTTACTGGCTTATTTTATACTGTTTCTACACACCTTCTATACATATCTTATACATATAAATGTTTTATACAAAAATTATACAGTTTTGATATACAATTTATACAATAATTGTACATTTTTTTACACGTTTTATACAACAATTATATAATTCATATACTTTCTATATATATTTTATACATATACATATTTGATAGAATTATACAATTTGTATACATATATCTTATATAGATACATATTCTATTTAACAATTATATCATTTTTATATAATTTTATTATTATTTCTAAACAAACAAAAAAACAGAATATTTGATCAGTTAAAAAATTTATAGCAAAAAAGAAATTGAAATATTTTTAAAAGGGTCGAATTGCCCAAGTTGAATACTGTATCAGTATTGTATATAACTTGTATATAGACTATGTAGGCCAAAATTATCCAAATTAGGAAATGGCTATAAAGCGAAAATTGTATATCCGACTGACCACTTTTTGAAAAGTTTTCAAAGTTGGGCTATTTGTTTTAAAAAGTGCTATAGAGTATCATTTTCCCTAAAATAAAGGGCAACTTACCTAAATTCCAGATGTTTAATGAGTTTTAACACTTTTTTCTATACTTTTATTTAATTACATGATATTTCGAATTTTGATATTTATGATACATATTTTTAGCCTTAATACATATGCATTGTGATACATTTGTAATTTAGTGGTTAATTAAATAAGGAAGTAACTAATTTTTAATTATTACGGAGAGTAAAAATTAGTCACAAATCGTGGAAATGATATATCTGATTCCAGATGTATCATAATAATACATCTGGTTCCAAATGTATCACAATGATACATTTGGTAAAATTACTCAATAATCATAAAAAATTCGATCTCACACCAAAATAAATAATTTACATATGTCAAATATATGTTAAATGTGTCAAACATTTATAAATAAATCAAAAATATGAATGACTATCACAAAATATATGTCATATGTATCACCAGTATTCCAACAACAAGTGTATAATATTGATAATGTATATATTTTGATAACTGATTAACAACACCAATACATATTTTTTAGGGAAAAGGACATGGGTTGGCCATTTAAAAAAAATGGTCCATAATTGAAAAGGTGGACATGCTGTAGCCAGTCGGCTAAAGTAATTTTCTTTTTTAGCCATTTGGCCCAATTGGACACATGCAGTCTCTAGGGGTGTTCATAGGTCGATTTGGATCGGTTAGTGGTTAAAACCATAACCAAAATCAATTTAGTTAATTTTTGAATTTCTAAAACCAAACCAAACCATAAAAAGAAAATAACCATCGGTTTGGTTCAGTTTTTTAATTTTTTGGTTATTGACTAGACTTCTCCAACCATCTCTAGAATAAACTCTTTTTTTTAATCCATAGAAAACAGTATCAAATTGAACAATTTCTCATGAAATATTTGTACAGTGATGGACAAATGACACTATAAACTCTTAAAAATCAGAACAAACACATTAAACAAAATCAACATTGAGATGAAAAACACTAGCTTTGTATTGTAGGCACTAAGATTATCCAACAACATACATGTACATTGTAAAATAGAGCTTTGTATTTTGTTACAGTGTACTGCAAGAAGAGACAGAGTTGGACAAATTTGAGTTATCTGTTTACTTTATAAACTAGCTAGGTGAGCTAATTATATAGGGAAAAGATTGAATAAACAAGGAGACATAAAACTACCATTTGAACCAGGGACCATGGTAACTCGTTTGAAAGATTTTTTGTTTATGTAACCGAAGATGAAGCAGCATATGAATTCCAGTTTTAGTCATCATTCATGTCATCTCTCTTGGGTTATTCACAAACTATACATCAATAAAAATTCAGTAACATTTAATAAAATCTCTCTGCACCATTGCTTGACTAAAGTTCCATCTCATGAAACTTTGGGATTTAACTATAGAATAGAATTAGATTTAATCACCGAAAACAGTCCACAAAAAATGAAGAGAAGACTACACTACGAAAGTGAGCGTAAACGAGATATGGGGGTAAGAAACTAAACAAGAAAATATTGCAATATCTGAGCTAGTCGAGACTCTAGAAAATATGGCACAAGTATAATCAGCAGGAAGAAAGTGAAACACTTGCAGTTGCATGAATCATCAACGCAAAACAAATGAGAGGAAAAACCTCTTCACTTGGTAACTCTTAGCCTAGGACTATAAGAGCCTCCCTCTTCCAAATTTAGTTCAATTTTGTATAATCCACTGCTCGCAAATAACTAAACAAAAGAATGACAATGATTTATACAGTTGCTCATAATTAAAGGTACAGATGACAGAAAACAGAAAAAAAATCATTTATAAAAACTAATTGCATGTCATGCACTCCTCTAAATTCTTGTATAAAATTAAAAATTAGCTAAGGTAGTTAGAATAAAAAAACTAAAAATTACCTTCCCAAACTTTAATAATCTAGTATTTAAAGTTTTCATTTCCCAAGCTTCAATCTTTATTTTTGTTTTTCCTTGTGAGATGAAAAACTCAAAAGATTTTTTTAATCGTTTGCGTTCTATGAAGAACAACAGAAGCTAACGCGGTGCTGCCTTTCAATGAAGAACAAAAAAAGCATCAGTTGATGTACTACATAATGTGAAAGCTGAAGTAGAAAAAGCGAGGTAGGGACCGTAGGGTTAACTTATTAGTAATAGTAGGTGGAGTTGGGTTTGGGCTTTGGGCAATTGGGCTAAAGTATTGGTTGGGTTAAACATAGATTAAAATTTAGTTTAAGATTAAATTTAATAAAATATTTATATTTTATTTATAAATTATATATAAATAATATATATATATATATATATATATATATATATATATATATAATTTATCGATTTGGTTTGATTATTTTCACGGTTTTTTTTTTAAAGTAAAATCATAACCAAACCAAATAGCATCAGTTTTTAAAAATTTAAAACCAAACCTAACTAAACTAAATCAAACGTCGATTTTTTTTAATCAGTTTGGTTCGATTTAAAATTCGATTTGGTTTTTAACCAAATCCATGAACATCCCTAGCATGTCTCTATACTCAATTGATATACTTTTATACCACATTGATACACTTTTATACTATATTGATACACTTTTTAAAAAAGAGAAAGAAAGTTCTATGCAAGCACATCCAGTCTCTATACCCAATTGATACTCTTTTATACCATATTAATTCACTTTTAAACTACATTGATACACTTGCAGTGTCCATATAATCAATTGATACTCTCTTATACTAGATTGATACATTTTAAAAATACATGTAAAAACTATATAGAGTCGTATAAAATATTTATCTAAATAATAATTGTAGTTAAAAATTCTATAGAATGTGTATACAAATGCTATAATTATTATATAGAATATGTATATATATAGAAACTGTATCGTTATTATATATAAATATATATATCTTTAACAATTATTTTATATTAAAAGTATATGACATTGTATTTTATTGTATAAATAAGTAAAACTAAACAAAACAAATAGTATGTTATTTTAATAATATTGGTGAATGCAAAATAATCTGGAAAAAAAATAATTACTCAATTGTTTAAAACGAATAAAATAGACTAGAATCTTTAAAAAGGAGCCAAAAAAAAGTCTAGGTTAAATTTTAAGATAAATTTAATAGGTTGGATCATGTTTTGCTCTGTTTAGAGGTACCAATCTATTTTGTGTGATGCATTTTATTATGTGTACTCGGTACTGTTTTAGTACTTTTTTTTTATCGAAAAAAAAGGTTGACCGAGTTAAGGTTATGTGGGTGGCTATTTACTGGGTATTTAATTATGAGTGCTATTTTTGTGGTATTATTTTAATTTTAGGTGCTATATTTGTCCTTTTTCCTATTTTTTATACTATTATATCAGTGTTATAGATGTCGTTTCTCACGGGATAAAATGTATCAATGGTACATGTATAAAATATATCTCAAAATTAAATAAAATATCATATGTATCAATTGAGAAATATCCAAACTGAATGAAGATGGTCAAACCATTAAACAAACAAAAAACATATGCATCATCCTTAAAGTAATGAAAAGAGTATATAAGTTCTTAATATGTATCTATATATGTATTAAATACATTTATTTGATAGATATAATCTCCCCCTCTCCTCCCCCCCCCCCCCCCCCCCCCCCCCCTCCGATCGTTCGTTCGCGCCATCACCGCCATCTTGGCTACCCACGAGTTGACGACCTAAATATGCCACAAAATTTAAAAATTGACAAAAATATGTCATCAAAATAGAAAGGAACCAAAATAGGCTTGGTGCATTTTTTTCTGTGCACCATATCTATTTTTTCTAACGTTTGAAACTAACGATGTTAAAAGTGGATAGTGCTAAATAAATGTGCATAATTTTTTTTTTTTTTATATGGTGCACTTTTTTTGTGCACCATATGAAAAAAATATATATGGTGCACTTTTTTTGTGCACCATTCATTTTTTTATATGGTGCACATTTTTTGTGCACCATATGAAAAAAATATATATGGTGAACAAAAAAAGTGCACGCACCATATAAAAAAATGAATGGTGCACAAAAAAAGTGCACCATATAAAAAAAATATCTATCACCCTTACTCTACCCTACCCTTCCCGGTGTTCCTCATCTTCTTTTCAAATTAAAACCCTTCTCCGATGGTCCCCCTTCCATTTTTCTAAAACTTTTTCCATGGTACTCCTTCATACAGTATAGTCCATTTCACTTGAAACAAAGTGAGGTAACAACGTGGAGGGCCTTTGAATTAAAAAATCAGCTTCTTTCCTTCAGTTGGTATGCTAACTTCTCTATTTTTTTTTTTATTTATTAAAAAATAGATTTTGTGATAGTTCATTGCATCATTTTAACTATCTTAGTTTTGTAGTTAAAGAAATTGCACAGGAAATCTCATTGCATAAACAACTGAAAATGTTTTCTGCTTATTTTAATTAGATAAAGAACATAAGATATATTTTCAGTTGACTCTCTTTGAAATTACTAGATGAAACTTTCTTGGAGAAATTTTTTATTGAATCCATTAAAATTTAAAAGACCACTTATGCGAAAGCGTAGAAGTCAGAAGAAGATTACTTTGAAAAGCCATATAAAGTTGTGAGGGACAAAACACACTCTTTAGTACTGGATAAGACTTTGTTTAGACACCATTACTTAACTCTGAGTTGGTGTTGTTTTAACTTTAACATACCTTTCCACCGAGAGTATAGTACTTCAAATCATAGAGAAAAGATATATTACAAGAAGCAGTGTCTTTAATGTTTAATTCACAAAACTTGCACTACTTCGTGTTAAAAGATTTGATTTTGAAAAATATTCTAGGATGCAAATTGTATTTGTAATTTGGTCAGTGTTTTTTTTTTAGTTCAAACTCATAGGGGATACAACATAAATCAAGATGTATCTGCTATATTATTAGCATAACAATGTTTTATGTAAACTCTACGTAACAAGGTTTATATTTTAATATTGCATGCTTGGGTTTGATGTTAGTCCTAATGAAATTTGGTGTACAGGTCTATATTATGCAGCAGATCTTGCATCCTGGACCCTTTGATGGGTCATTACTTACATTACAGGCGACTCACAGATCGCAAACGTTGTGGAAAGTGAAGCTTGATTGTAACGAAACTGTGACTCCAAAAATAATTGATGTAGCATGGACGATTTTTAAGAAGCCCCCACATTAGCGCGTTATAGAGTATATTTCCATGGATGGGTTATGGGACGTTGTTAGGGTAGGTAAGATACGGCTTGATCATAAGATTTTCACGACCATGATTGAGCGGTGGAGGGCTGAGACACACACTTTTCACCTACCCTTTGGAGAGGTCACTTTGACCTTGCAAGATATCTAATTTTTTTTTGGATTGCGCGTTGAGAGAAATGCTGTGACATATCGAGATCAAATGCATCATAGTTTAGATTGGGCTATGTTACTTCAAGATCTTACTGGCTTCAACCCTGCACTGAAGTTTTTTTCAGGGACTAGCCGTCTTTACATACGTGCATTAGTCAAGTATATTCAGCAACAGGCTGTTCAAGATCCCATTACAGACCATACTCTCGATGATAGAGTTCATAGGATCGCTCGACTGTACATGCTGTTGATTTTAGGAGCTATCCTATTTCCGAACACATCGAAGAATCGCTTAAGTCTGCTGTTCTTGTACTTTCTTGTTGATTTTGACGAGACGGGGATTTACAGCTGGGACAGTGCTGTTCTAGCCTATCTTTACCATTATCTTTGTCAGATATCTATTGAAGGAAAAAAACTTGGAGGATTCGTTCCACTCCTCCAGGTATGTCATCTTATTATGTTAGCGTCAGTTCAATTATTCATTAGTTTGGTTAACATTAACTAATATGTTACATTTAGGTATGGACTTGTGAGAGGGTCCTTCCCTTCCGACCAATACCAAAATGTATTGTTAGGATTGAGCCATTGATGCCATATGATACGAAGTGGACGCGAGGGGTTAAGCACGATACAGAGACACACCATGCCCTAGTCCCCATAAGAGATTAGCTTGATCATTTGACATCCGACCAAGTATGTTTCTTTATGTTCCGATATATTAAGTTACCTTATGATTGCAAGTTATTAATTGTAATTGGTGTATATATGAACCACAACTTTAGACTACATTGCTAGGATGATTAGATAAATTCACATTTATTTTTGCTAGAGGTGTGGATAAGACAATTGACCTTTGTGTAATCTCACTTATAATATTTATTTTTCTTATTTCGTCAAGAAAATTATTTTTTTTTTCAACTTCTAAGAAACTTATTTTCTTAACTTACGAATAAAGTTATATTTTTTATTTTTATGAAACTTTAGTAAGAAATATACTTTAATCAACCCAACATGAAAAAAATTTGTAAATATTTCAAAAAAAAATATTTTTCCCCACAACAAACACACCATTCATTGACAACTTAATAGTACTTGGTCAAAATTCGTACCATACTTTTTCTTTGTCGTAAAATGGCAGCAGTTGGATTATAGGAGTTATTTTTTCAAAGAAAATGACTTCCTAATTGACATTAGAATTGTACCCTTCAGCAAAAATTGACTCTAATGATTTGTCAGTCTAAACTTTTCGAAGAAGGACAAAAAAGATACTAATTTTAAAGAACAAAGAAACATTATCCTATTTCAAATAGTTGAAGGGTATAGTTGATCGATCGTCGTCTTCTTCGTTTTGGAGCAACTTGTAACACCTCATATTTTGGCATGTACTTATTCTATTTATATGGAACTTGATATATCTTTGTGGTGTAGATGGAGTTCTAAATACTTCCCATGTGGTTTAATGTGACCAAGTATATACAAATTTTAAGTTAAATTAAAGAGTTAAGAACTAAAAATTGAGTATTTTGTTAAGGTTCTTTCTTGACTTACTTAAGCTAGTAGGTGGATCACTTACTTGAGATATTTGGACCAAGTTAATGGACCCAAGGTTATGGACCAGATTTGATCCTATATTAAGGTACTCATTTGGGCCTAACTTAAGTAAAAGAGAAGGAAATAGAGAAAAGCCCAACACTCAAAGCTACAAAGGCTCATTTTAGTTTAGCCCAACTATGAATTAAATAAATATGTACATAACCTACTAAGGCTTCCTTTGACCAACTTATTGGGCCAAATACACTACCACCTACTTGAATTAATTTTGGCCCAAGTTAAAGGAAAGAAAAGAAGGAGAATGGGCAACAAAGGCCCAATAGTTTTGGATCCACAAAAGCTCAATATATTGGGCAAGTATATACATCATTTACTTGACAAAATATATACCAAAAATAGTCAATAAGTCGTCAAAGAGCAGCTTCTATATAGGATTGAAAATCAGCAATTTTTTCTCATTCAACCTAGACAAAAATTTCAGCTTTCTAGGTTTTTCTCTCTTGTTCTATCTTGGATATGAAGTAACCCTATAGTTCCACAAGGGTTCTTGGGATTGACCTTCCTTCCAAGATAAAGGTATGTTAATAATTCATGAGCTTGTACTAAGGAAACTATGTGTTCTTCAAGATTAATTTTCGGACAACCCTCTCTTTAAGTTTTGATAGTCAATTGTTCTTAGTTATTAAGGTATTTTTATTTTCTCTTTTGGTGTATGTGTGAAGGAATTAAGATATTGAATAAATACACATTAAGGACTAAACTACCAAGGAAATCAAGGTATGGTTGCTGTCCACTTTTGTCCCTTTTCCATATACATGTGTGGATGGAGGATTACACATATTTTGTTGCTATTAAAGGATGATTGGAGTGTTGTTGCGGACTGTTTTGTGTGTTTGGGTTGGGGCTTCCCGGTTGTTATTAGGAAAAGGTGTGATTAGTTTGGATTGAACTATAGAAGATGGATGTGGTGATACACCACTGAATTAATGATTGTGTACGTCTATTGCTCGTTTCGCTTTGTGTCTTGGTTGGGAGGTGTAATGAAGCCAAAGTTGTGTCGGGGGATATTATATGAATATGTATGGTATGTGGATGTAATTGGAGTATAAGAGTGTTAAATTGACACCCTTTATTGATAAATTAAGGTCTTACTTCCCGGCCACTAGTTTGGTGAAGTTAAATAGCCAAAATGTGATGTTTGGTTGCTGATATTAGTTTGCCATATATTTCATTGTAGATAAGTAATCTAAAAAGACGGAGAGTCGAGTTGGTTTGGTATTGGATTTTTACAATCAGGTATGTAAGGCATACTCTATTTTGCACTCTTGGCATGAAAACGGACACTTGTTCCATCGAGCAAGCTTCCAAGATTATCCTATAACACGTGATACATAATAGCACCTTATCATATCCCATGTTACTAATGAACTTGATACCACTTTCTAATGAGTTAAAACACCTCAATACATGCTTGCTACCAATCCTATATGTCTATTTTCACTAGTAAATTTCAGAATTTCTCTGGTTACTCAAATAAGACCCATGTGTTATTTTTAGCTCCTAAACACTTCCTTAGCGTGCCAAAAACTCCTTACTTCATTGTTATTGCATTGATTGCCTATTTACATGTCTCTTATTGATAGATCATTGTTTCAAGGTACCATAATGTTATGACCACCGAAGTAACAATCTCAAAGGCTAATTAAACTAAGTAATGGAAATCTGTAAAATGGGTGGCAACTCAGGGACATAAGCCTAGCATGGGCTGATTCCGATACTTTATATGTGGGTGGAAGCTCAGGGGCGTAAGGCTAGCATGGGCCGATCCCAATGTTTATTTACAGGTGGCAGCTCAAGGACATAAGCCTAGCATGGGTCGATCCTGATTTGTTATTTACCACTGATCAGCTGGTCATTAATATCAAATGGATTACAAAGATAATAAAGTAAGAAGGTAAAAGAAGGAAAGAAATATAATGGACCCTGTTCCACAAGTAAATGTAAATGTGGTCTCTAGCACTATTTTTACACTTGCTCCAGATTTTTTTGAAACTTTGTATCTTGTATTGTTACTTTTTCCCCTTGTATACTCAGTACATATTTTCGTACTGACTCCCCTTATGGGGGACTTATATTTCATGCTACAGGCACAGGTGCTTCGGCAAACACGCCTCCTCAGTAGGATCCCAGGATATCCATCTGCTATTGGTGAGCTTCAGTTTGCTTCGGGGCTTTCCAAATCGGTTTTACATATTTTTGGTATTATAAAAAAGTTAATAGTATGGCGGGGGTTTGTCCCGACCTTAGCTAAGTTCTATGTATCGTCTAGAGGCTTTGTAGACTAATGTAAAGTTAAGCATGATAGTGTGTTATCTTGTAGATGTTATGGCCCCAACGACCAAGTTTATTATGTATATAGTTTTAGGGCTTGTCGTTTATATTTTTTTTATTAAGGCATTATATCCATAGATGGCAAAACCTTTGCCTATTATAGTTGCATGCATGTGAATTTCAAGGTTATAGGTTGGTTCTCTCGGGCTTTCACGACTACGGGTGCCATTATGCCCCAATAGGATTTGAGACGTGATAAAAGTGGTATCAGAGCGGGTCATCCTAGGGAGTCTACAAAGCCGTGTCTATGTAGATTCTTATTTATGGGTGTGCTGTGCACCACATCTATAAATAGGAGGCTATGGGACATTTAGGGGTTGTCTCTTTTTCTTGTTATCTTAGATCGTGCAATAAAGCCCATATTGTAGATGAAGTTATATTTAACCATTGAATCTATTTGTTTCTCTTATTATAGTAAAGATGCCAGTTACAAGAAGGAGTAAGAATACAAGTAAGCGAGTAGATATGGCTGTCGGAGAAGGGACTAGTAAGTCACCACCTATACAAGCTAATCAAAGTGAGGCTCAAGCTGAGTATGTATCAAAAAATTCTTCCACTCCAGAAGAGCTCAGAAGGAGAAGAACCACATCCTCAAAGCCACCTATTAATGTTACTGATCAAGATCTTAGAAATGTAGTTCAACTTTTGGCTCGTATAGTTTCTGAACAAGCTCAAGGGCAAGCCATTTCTACCACATGTTCTAGTGGTACAGATAGGGCAGCTAGCCTTCGGACGCAAAACTTTCTTAAATTGGATCCTCCCACCTTCACCGGATTAGATATTAAAGAAGACCCCCAAGACTTCATTGATCAAATCCAAAGGGCTCTAGATGTGATGCATATATCAGGTAAAGAGACAGTTGAGTTAGCAATATATAGATTCAAAGGGAAGGTTATATTTTGGTACGAAGACTAGAAATGATCTAGAGGTATCGATGCATCTTCAGCTACTTGGAAAGAGTTCAAAGAGGCATTTCTTCATCATTACCTTCCATTCGAGATTCGACAGGCTCGTGCAGATCAGTTCTTGAATCTTCCCAGGGGAATATGAGCGTGAGGGAGTACAACGTCCGATTTAACTCCTTATCTAGGTATGCTCCTAATGTTGTAGCTACTATGGATGATATAGTTCATTGATATATGGATCGGTTAGATTCATATTTGGTTATAGATTGTACTATTGCTGCTTTGGACAAAGACATGGACATAGCAAGGATACAAGCTTTTGCACAAAAAATGGAGGATCAGAGACTAAGAAGAAGAACACAAGAATTCGAAAGAGGATATTCCAAGAGGGCCAGATCTACGGGGCGGTATATGGAATTCCAAGGAGATTTTAGGCCTCGGTTTTCTAATAAACCACCTAGGCCATTATCTTCTTATTCTGCAGCTAGTGATCCACCACAGTTTTAAGGGTCCAAAGGTAATCTCAATTTGGGTAAAGAGGTGAGAGTCAGAGTTCACGAATAGTGGGGTATCAAGGGCAAGGAAGTATGAGACAATTAAGACCTCCTCGACAGCCATGCAAATAATGTGGAAAGCTTCATTTAGGTGCATGTTGGTTTGGGACAAATGCTTGCTTTTGGTGTGGTATGTCGGGGCATATGATTAGAGAATGCCCACAAAGGGGCATAGGTGGCATGACCTACTGGATCAACCATTGCATCATCATCATCGGTACCTTATTCAGGTAGGGATGCACAACCTATGGGTCGTGTTAGGGGTGATAAAAGAGTAACTAGTTCTAGTGGAGTTCAGAATCGTACGTATGCTCTAGCGGATTGACAAAATTTAGAGGTTTCTCCAGATGTGGCTACAGGTACATTGTCTATATTTTCACTTGATGTATATGCATTAATTGATCCCGGTTATACATTATCATATGTCACTCCATTTGTTACTAGAAAGTTTAAAAGAATACCAGAATTGCTAGCTATGCCATTGGAGGTGTCTACGCCGGTTGGGGAATCTATTATAGCTAGAAGGGTTTATCAAAATTGTATTATAACTATTTGTGGTCGCGATACGATGGCTGATTTTTGAGTTGGAAATGGTAGATTTTGATGTTATAATGGGTATGGACTGGTTAACGTCTTGTTATGCCACAGTAGATTGCCGAACTAAAAGGGTGTATTTCTATTTTCCAAAGAAGGCAGTCCTTGAATGAAGAGGTAATATTAATGCGCCAAGAGGTAAATTTATTTCTTATTTTAAGGCAAAAAGAATGATTTTCAAAGGTTACATATATCATCTAGTTAGAGTGAAGGATACAGATGTGGAGCCACAAACTCTTCAAACTATTCTGGTGGTAAATGAATTTCCTGATGTATTTCCTGAAGACCTTCCAGGTTTGCCTCCTGAACGAAAACTGGATTTTAGTATTGTTGTGATTCCAGGCACCCAACCAATCTCAGTTCCTCCGTATAGAATGACCCCAACAGAATTACGAGAATTGAAAGAGCAATTGAAAGACTTGCTAGAGAAAGGATTCATAAGGCCTAGTATGTCCCCCTGGGGCACACTAGTATTATTTGTTCGTAAGAAAGATGGTTTATTGAGAATATATATTGACTACCGACAACTGAATAAGGTGACTATTAAAAATAAATATCCCCTCCTAAGAATTAATGATTTATTTGATCAGTTACAAGGTGCCAAGTGCTTCTCAAAGATTGATTTGAGGTCAGGTTACTACCAAGTGAGGGTCAAAGAGAAGGATATACCCAATACAACTTTCTGAACACGGTACAATCATTATGAGTTTCTAGTCATATCATTTGGGCTAACAAATGCACCGACAGATTTTATGGATTTGATGAATAAGGTGTTTAAGCCATTCTTAGATGTGTTCATGATAGTTTTTATAGATGATATTCTAGTTTATTCCAGATCATAAAAGGACCATGCCAATCACTTATGACAGGTGTTGTAGATTCTACGTGATCGTAAGCTATATGCAAAGTTCTCTAAATGTGAGTTTTGGTTAAAATCCTGGCATTCTTGGGTCATATTGTATCTAGTGCAGGAATAAAGGTTGATACTCAAAAGATAGAAGCCGTGAAGAGTTAGCCAAGGCCCACAACGCCTACGGAGATTCATAGTTTTCTTGGGTTGACAGGTTATTATAGAAGGTTTGTTGAAGGTTTTTCTTCTATTTCTACACTTTTAACTAAGCTAACACAAAGAGAATCCAAGTTTCAATAGAATGATGCCTGTGAAAGGAGTTTCCAAGATCTGAAGAATAAGTTGACTTCTACACCCGTATTGGTACTTCCAGAAGACAAAAAAGGGTATGAGGTGTATTGTGATGCTTCAAGAATTGGATTAGGATGTGTATTGATGCTGCATGGTAAAGTAATAGAATATGCCTCCAGACAATTGCGGCCACATGAGAAAAACTATCCTACGCATGATCTCGAGCTAGCAGCGGTTATATTTGCTTTAAAGATATGGCGCCACTACTTGTATGGGATTCATGTTGACATATATACTGACCATAAAAGTTTGCAATATATCTTTAGCTAGAAGGATCTAAATTTGAGGCAGTGGAGGCGGCTTGAACTATTAAAAGACTATGATGTTGATATCTTGTGTCATCCAGGAAAAGCAAATGTGGTAGATGATGCGCTAAGTCGTAAGGCTATGATGGTGTCTATATAAAGGAAAGGGATGATTAAAGATCTCCACCAACTAGCTAATTTGGGGGTTCGCCTTCTTGAAACTCCAGATGAGGGTCTTATTGTGCATAATGCAACGGAATCTTCATTAGTAGCTAAATTGAAAGAGAAGCAATATATAGATCCAATTTTATTACAGCTTAATGAGAGTGTACAATATGGTACGACTAAGGAATTTGAGCTTACGTGAGAAGGAGTATTTCAGTGCCAAAATAGATTATGTGTGCCTAATGTAGACGGGCTAAGAAAGAGGATTATGACAGAGGCACATCGTTTGAGGTATTCCATATATCTAGGGTCAACTAAGATGTATCAAGATTTGAAAAAAATATATTGGTGGAGTGACATGAAGAAGAACATTGCAGAATTTTTAGCCGAATGTCCAAATTGTCAAGGAGTTAAAGTAGAGCACCAAAAGCCCAGGGGTTATATGCAATGCATAATCTTCCAATCTGGAAGTGGGACATGATCAACATAGATTTCGTCACTGGTTTTCCTCGTACATCTCGAAAGTTTGATTCCATATGGGTGATAGTTGATAGGCTTACCAAATGCGCACACTTCCTACCAGTTAAGACCATTTACACAGTTGAAGAGTATACAAAATTGTACATTAAAGAGATAGTTCGACTACACGGAGTGCCAATCTCTATTATATCAGATCGGGGAGCACAATTTACTATAAATTTTTGGAAGTCTTTTAAGAGGAATTTTGTAACACAGGTGAATCTGAGTACAACTTTTCGCCCTCCAACAGATGGACAAGAAGAAGATACCATAAAAACACTTGAAGATATGCTACGAGCTTGTGTATTAGACTTTAAGGGTAGCTGGGATGATAATTTTCCTCTTATCAAGTTTGCCTACAACAATAGCTATTATTCAAGTATCAAAATAGCACCATATGAAGCTTTGTATGAAAGAAAGTGTAGATCACCAATTGGATGGTTTGAAGTGGGTGAAACTGCCTTGTTCGAGCCAGATCTTATTTATCAAGCTATAGAAAAGGTTAAAGTAATTCAACAACGGATGGAAACAGCTCAAAGTTGACACAAGTCATATGCATATATTAGAAGAAGAGGGCTAGAGTTTTCTATCAGTGATTGGGTATTCTTGAAGGTATCACCAATGAAAGGGGTGATGAGATTTGGTAAGAAAGGGAAACTAAGTCCACGTTATATAGGCCCATATAAGATTATTCAAAGGTTTGGAGAGGTCCCATATGAGTTAGAGTTACCCCAAGAGCTCTCAGCAGTACATCCAGTATTCACGTCTCAATGCTTCGAAAGTGCATCGGAGATCCATCACATATCACTTCTACTGAAGACGTACAAGTTATGAAAGATCTAACCAATGAGGAAATACCTATTGCCATTCTAGATCAACAAGTTAAGAAGATAAGGAATAAATAAATAGCATCTGTAAAAGTACTTTAGAGAAACCAGCAAGTAGAGGAGATCACATGGGAAGCTGAGGAAGCAATGAAACACAAATACCCTCATCTATTCAAATAAAAAAAGAAAGTCCAAGATGCTGAATTAGATAAATAACAAGTAAGTGTTTATATATATATATATATATATATATATATATATATAAGTACTGTGTGATGATAGGAATATTAACCATAGGCTTGAACTTGTTTCGATCGGACAATTATGCTAACATTCGAGGACGAATGTTCTAAAGGGGGGAAGGATGTAACACCCCATATTTTTATGTGTACTTATTATATTTATATGGAACTTGATATATCTTTGTGGTGTAGATGGATTTCTAAATACTTCCCATGTGGTTTAATGTGATCAAGTATATACAAATTTTAAGTTAGATTAAAAAGTTAAGAACTAAAAATTGAGTATTTTGTTAAGGTGCTTTCTTGACTTACTTAAGCTAGTAGGTGGATCACTTACTTGAGATATTTGGACCAAGTTAATGGACACGAGGTTATGGACCAGATTTGATCCTATGTTAAGGTACTCATTTGGGCCTTACTTAAGTAAAAGAGAAGTAAATAAAAAAAAGCTCAACACTCAAAGCTACAAAGGCTCATTTTAGTTTAGCCCAACTATGAATTAAATAAGTATGTACATAACCTACTAAGACTTCCTTTGACCAACTTTTTGGGCCAAATACACTACCACCTACTTGAATTAATTTTGGCCCAAGTTAAAGGAAAGAAAAGAAGGAGAATGGGCAACAAAGGCCCAATAGTTTTGGATCCACAAAAGCCCAATGTATTGGGCAAGTATATACATCATTTACTTGATAAAATATAGACCAAAAATAGTCAATAAGTCGTCAAAGATCAGCTCCTATATATGGATTGAAAATCAGCAATTTTTTCTCATTTAACCTAGACAAAAATTTCAGCTTTCTAGGTTTTTCTCTCTTGTTCTCTCTTGGATATGAAGTAACCCTATAGTTCCACAAGGGTTCTTGGGATTGACCTTCCTTCCAAGATAAAGGTATGTGAATAATTCATGAGCTTGTACTAAGGAAACTATGTGTTCTTCAAGATTAATTTCCGGACAACCCTCTCTTTAAGTTTTGATAGTCAATTGTTCTTAGTTATTAAGGTATTTTTATTTTCTCTTTTTGTGTATGTGTGAAGGGATTAAGCTATTGAAGAAATACACATTAAGGACTAAACTACCAAGGAATTCAAGGTATGGTTGTGTTGATGGAGGATTACACATATTTTGTTGCTATTAAAGGATGATTGGAGTGTTGTTACGGACTGTTTTGTGTGTTTGGATTGGGGGCTTCCCGGTTGCTATTGGGAAAAGGTGTGATTAGTTTGGATTGAACTATAGAAGATGGATGTGGTGATACACCACTGAATTAATGATTGTGTACGTCTATTGCTCATTTCGCTTTGTGTCTTGGTTGGGAGGTGTAATGAAGCCAAAGTTATGTCGGGGGATATTATATGACTATGTATGGAATGTGGATGTAATTGGAGTATAAGAGTGTTAAATTTACACCCTTTATTGATAAATTAAGGGCTTACTTCCTGGCCACTAGTTTGGTGAAGTTAAATAGCCAAAATGTGACGTTTGGTTGCTAATATTAGTTTGCCATATATTTCATTGTAGATAAGTAATATAAAAGGGCGGAGAGTCGAGTTGGTTTGGTATTGGATTTTTACAACCATTTATGTAAGGCATACTCTATTTTGCACTCTTGGCATGAAAACGGACACTTGTTCCATCGAGCAAGCTTCCAAGATTATCCTATAACACCTGATACATAATAGCACCGTATGATATCCCATGTTACTAATGAACTTGATCCCACTCTATAATGAGTTAAAACACCTCAAAACATGCTTGCTACCAATCCTATATGTCTATTTTCACTAGTAAATTTTAGAATTTCTCCGGTTACTCAAATAAGATCCATGTGTTATTTTTAGTTCCTAAACACTTCATTAGCATACCAGCAACTCCTTACTTCCTTGTTATTGCATTGATTTCCTATTTACATGTCTCTTATTGATAGATCATTGTTTCAAGGTACCATAATGTTATGACCACCGAAGTAACAATCTCAAAGGCTAATTAAACTAAGTAATGAAAATCTGTAAAACGGGTGGCAGCTCAGGGGCTTAAGCCTAGCATGGGCCGATCCTGATACTTTATATATGGGTGGTAGCTCAGGGGCATAGGGCTAGCATGGGTCGATCCCAATGTTTATTTACAGGTGGCAGCTTAGGAGCACAAGCCTAGCTTGGGACGATCCTGATTTGTTATTTACCACTGATCAGCTGGTCATTCGTATCATATGGATTAAAAATATAATGAAGTAAGAAAGTAAAAGAAGGAAAGAAATTTAATGTACCCTGTTCCACAAGTAAATGTAAAGGTGGTCTCTAACACTATTTTTACACTCGCTCCAGATTTTTATTGAACCTTTGTATCTTGTATTGTTACGTTTCCGCCTTGCATACTCAGTACATATTTTTGTACTGAATCCCCTTATAGGGGACCTATATATCATTCTACAGGCACAGGTGCTTTGGCAAGCATGCCTCCTCAGTAGGAGCCCAAGATATCCATCTGCTATTGGTGAGCTCCAGTTTGCTTCGGGGCTTTTCGAGTCGGTTCTATATATTTTTGGTATTGTATAAAAGTTAATAGTATGGAGGGGGTTTGTCCCGACCTTAGCTAAGTTCTATGTATCGTCTAGAGGCTTTGTAGACCAACGTAAAGTTAAGCATGGTAGTGTGTTATCTTGTAGATGTTATGGCCTCAACGACCAAGTCTATTATTTATGTAGTTTTAGGGCTTGTCGTTTATATTTTTTTTATTAAGGCATTATATCCGTAGATGGCCAAACCTTTGCCTATTATAGTTGCATGCATGTGAATTCCAAGGTTATGGGTTGGCTCTCTCGGGCCTTCACGGCTACGGGTGCCTGTCCGCCCCTATAGGATTTGAGGCGTGACATAATCATTAGCAAGAATGATATTTTTGAGTTAGTTGGCTAGTAAGAGAGGACAATTTCTTAGCTAATTAACTAATGAAGAGGATATTTTTGAGTTATTTGGCTAGTAAGAGAGGACATTTTCTTAGGTAATTAACTAATGTATCGTGTCGTGTTGGTCATATTTTTAGTCTATTATATTTTGATGAGTCATATTTTTATGTATCGTGCCGTGTGGGGCCATATTTTTAGTTATCATGCCGTGTAGGGCAATGTGTTTAGTGTATTGTGTTGTGTTGAATCATATTTTTAGTATATCGTGTCGTGTGGGGCAATATGTTAAATGCATTGTATTGTGTTGAGGCATATTTTATGTATCGTGGCGTACGGGACAATATGTTTTAGTTTATTTTGTTGACATATATATAGTTAGGTTGACAATAGAAGTTCAAAATTTCAAAGTTGCAAAATAGATATGGAGCCATTTAGTTAGACATCATGTTATGGAGCCATTTAGTTGTAAAGCTTTACTATTGTCAAGATCTCATTAGCATATTTGAATGGATCATCAACATTACAATGGACTAATAGTAAGTGAAATCATTAAACTATAGAAATAACTGAAACCTGCAATATACGTCTTGAGCTTTACTTATATTTTTTTGAACATATACATCATTCCTTCAACCTTCAGTAATCAATTTTCCTTTGAAATAGAAAACAAGCAAGATTCTAGAATCTATCATTTTCATGGTTCAACAATAAGTTAGTTTCCTGTGTTTGTTGCTTGTAGTTTATTGGTTAAAACCAACCGATTCTTGATGTTTTATATACATTTCTTATAGTTTCCTTTTTTTTTAAATTCATTCTCAAATTTCCTTTGTTTTATATCCATTCTCATTTTTTATTGAATTTTTTATTTTAATTTAGTTTGTATGGACACCTTATCATGACATCCTTCATACCTTACCTCCTTGTTGCACTACTGGTGAGCCAATGTGGCGAGTGAGGGTGCCGATGTTTTGTTTAGAAGTCATAGAGTGGCAACTAGCAGACAGAGTGATGCGACAATTTGGGCTTTCACAAAACATTACAGAGGCTCCTCTATGGCTAGCTGACCACACTAGGCATGATGGTCGATTTACCGTCGACCAAGACTTTATTTCACATCATTTGAATTGTGTTGATATGTGGATTCATTGGCAGCCTAGAGTTGTCGAGGTACATAACAATGCCAAGTTAGACGCCTATATGGAATGGTATTTGCAATACGGTCGGTTGTTATTGGGCAAACCTACTCTCAGTGATTCTAGGCATGTAGCGATTGGACCTTCACATGAGGCGATGAGAAGAGGCCTTCACCAGATGTATGATAAGGTGTTACTATGGATGGAGAGACCGGAGACTAGAGACTTTGGAGTCAAGATATCTAATGATATTAAAAGGATCTTTGAGCAGGAAAATCAAACCTTGCAGGGATTTACAGTTCCAAACGAACAGTATCAATAGCAAATCAGAATGTATGAAGGAGGTGGGGGGTGGGGAAGGGGACGTGGACATGGACATGCACGTGCATGTAGTAATGCAGCTGTGCGGAGAGGAGGAAGTGGTCGTGGACATGGGCGTAGACTAAATTAACAAAACTAAATAGATTTAAATAGGTTAACAATTATAAATTTTAGTCCACAAAATTATAATTATTTGACCACTCTAAACCGCATATATATTGCTTTAATCAGTAGAGAAATACTATTATATTCATCAAAATACAACATCATATATAGACTCAATCAAAAAGTTATACTAATTGTCTTTTTATCTAAGTGAGCCTTAACTTCACCATCAAACATACACCAATGAAACTAATTCTCTTTCAACGCATAAAATATAAATGAGCATCATCACATTACATATCAAACTAATGCTCAAAATTAGCTTTAACATCCTTTTGTTCTTCAACTCCTTTTGTTG
The DNA here is from genome assembly GCA_030864225.1 of Capsicum baccatum var. pendulum. Taxonomy (NCBI): domain Eukaryota; kingdom Viridiplantae; phylum Streptophyta; class Magnoliopsida; order Solanales; family Solanaceae; genus Capsicum; species Capsicum baccatum. Next base: position 85,603,329 of record CM061550.1, read on the forward strand.
TTTGTTGGTCTTTTTCAACGAGCCCAAAATCACAACATTTGCTTGACGTGGAAATTCAGGATCATAACAATCGAAAAAGTTGTAAGAAGTACGAAATAGAGACTGCAATTTATGGAAAATAAAGTTTTAAAAATTGCCTACTAAGAAAAAAATGATAAGAATTGAAAATATAAATGTTACATACACCATAATGCATACAACCGTAGAATCTACGTCCGGGATTGTCATTCGACCATGATATTCTAACAATTGGAGGAGACCCACATGCACAAATAAGTCTTCTATTATAATTCATGGAACAAGAAATTGCAATTTAAGTAGGTAAGATAGGAGAATTGAAAGGAAGGTGATAGAGGAAATTGAAAGAAAATTATTTTGAGAAATATTGAAAGTAATGGATGAGAAATATATACACCTTCTACTGTGGTCCACTCTGACGTTTTTGATTGACAACATAACTTTATATGTGACATTTTTAAGCTACATAGTGCATATAATATATGCACCTTCGACTGTGGACTCTTCTTTTAACTAACTGACTGATGACTTTGATTGACAACACAACTTTTTATGACACATTTCTGAAACCTACAAGCTACATAGTGCACATAATATATGCACCTTCCACTGTGGACTCCTTTTTTTATTGACTGACTGACCTCTTTAATTGACAACACAACTTTTTATGACATATTTCTGAAACCTACAAGCTATATAGTGCACATAATATATGCACCTTCCACTGTGGACTCCTTTTTTGACTGATTGACTGATGTATTTGATTGATAACACAACTTTATATATAACACATTACAAATATAAAGAAAAACATTACATGTTACAATACATTACGCAAAGCTTCAATGAAAAGTTGATTTGATATTAGATGAATAAAAAATGAGGGAGTTTCAAATAACCCTACTAAAGCTGAAGATTTTATTATTTCGGGAGAAACACTTCAGTGGACTCAACTATATTCTAAATGGTGTGATTATGAGGTGTTATGTCAGTGGCATGGTTTGATTGTTCCCCAGGCAGTGTTCACGTTATTTCAGATATGTAAGTTCAGGGATGACGTACAAGTTATCGAACACTTGAATAAGGAAATATTAGAAATGCAAAAAGCATTAGCCATTTTTCATGAAGTCGATGTAGTTCTTGAAACTGATGACGAAGAAAATATGTAATTTTTAACATTGTTATTGTTCGCTATTTTGCATTATGGTGTTATTAAAATTTAAAATACCATCTCATAATAAAACACTTACACTGTTCATTCACTTGCAAATACGTAATACAATAACATATAAAGCAATTCACAATAAGATATACAATTAAAATTATTTTCTAGATGTACTACCATCACTGGAGATATTTGTTGCTCGATATGCATTAGCATTACGCTCTCTAGATGGACAATTGCGCTTATCATTTCCTGGTTGTTTACAAGTAGAGCATTTTAAAGAAAGATTACTTTTTGAAACATTCATTTCATTGAGAATATGTGTGGTGGACTTGACCTTTACTTTACGCAAGAAATTTTTATTTGCAATCATGGAAAATGGTCTTTCTGGCCAATAGTCTTCATCACCAAGTGGAATCAACTGCCCAGAGTAAGCTTTTTTGTATCAAGCCACAGAGAATTCAAATGCAATATAATCCCATGCAGGATTACCAACAAATTTGAACACCCTAATGACATGAGAACATGGAAAGTGATTTGATTGCCATTTTCCACATGTACATGTCCTTTGTGTCTCATTAACAATTTGATTATTACTATCCTTTCCATGATGGGAGTTGAATGTCCTCACTTCTAATATATTATCTGTTACAAGATAATTTTTTATACTATGCATCGATGCCTTTTTTTCCTGTATTCCTCAATTTTTTTGAATGGATTTGGCATCCATTTTTGTTTGTCAGCCAATAGTTATTTTGCATACTTCGATCTCTGAACCAAATGATCCACAATCATGATGTATGAAATTTTGACCATTGCAGTCACTGGTAGGCCTCTAGCGGATTTTAGCATGCCATTAAATGACTCAGAGCTATTTGTTGTGAGCATACCCTATCTCCTTCTATTATCCTTGTGCATGGTCTATTTTTCTAAGTCGATATTCATCAACCACTTGTATGCTGAAAAGTGTGCCTCCTAGATTAAATTCATTTGTAACAAGAACTTTTTCTCTTGGGTAGCAATTGCAGCAGCCCATAGTAGATTGTTCAGTCGAACACTTTTGTAAGCCCTCTGATAATTGGCCTTCAAATTCCTTAAGCAATAACGGTGATAGGCAAAAGGAGCTTGCCAGTTATGCTCTGTAGAGACACTTCCAAGTATGCCGTGATGTCTGTCAGATAGCAATGTAATACCTTGAAGACCACACACAACATGTTGATGCAAATCGCTCAGAAACTTGGTCCATGTATTAAGATTTTCATTCACTGCTATTGCTAAAACCAAAGGAAAAATAGAGCCATTGCCATCCGTACCAACCACAATTAACAATTTGATATCATACTTACCATATATATGTGTTCCGTCTATTGATATCACCGTCCGACAATAACAAAAGCCATCAACACATGGCTTAAACGTCCAAAACACATAATTGAAAATGCGTTCATTAACTCCCTCATGGTTTTTGAATCGCCATTCATCGACAAAGCCTGGATTGAAATGTTTCATAGCAGCGATAAACCTTGGCAATTCACGAAATGAACCCTTCCAATTTTCATAGACTTGTTCAAAGGCATGTTTTCTTCAAAGATATGCCTTTCGCCGACTAATTATTTTGCGGTACTTATAGAGAACAGAGATTTGACATTCTTTGATCGGGTACCTGTGAATAACAATGCTAAATAATTATAAATGAAAAGATAAGTATTAATTTTTATAGTCGAATGAACTCGATAAAAATTAGTACCTTGATGTTTTTTCAATATACAACACAAGAACAGTTGCAATCATGTCTGTATTCAAATTTACGTGAGCTCCACGACAATCACCCATATTACAAGTGTGTTCGGCGATGTATTTTTTAATTTTCCACAAGTTATTATTACTATCCTTGGTAGCACAAAGTTTGAAAGAACAACCTTGATCTACACGTTTGCAACAAATTCTGAAGACTTCTTTTCCCAACTTAACAACAAAAAACTCTCTCCCTTCTTTAATATGATAAAGTTTAACCGCTTGTTGTATATCTTTTTTTGATTTGAACAACATCTGACTAGCAAGAAAAAAATTATCATTTAAAAAATCAGTCGATTCACGCCACACACCTGTAGGTACAAAAATATTTTCATGCATATACATAAACACATCGGGTCCTTCTTGAAAGTGATCAAGAAATGAAATTTTATTAGAATAAAAACGGAGTCTATTATTTGATTGTGACATTGCTGGCGGTCTTTGAATCGATATCCGTGGAATTGATTCATGTTGAGTATAAGGGCTCATGGACATGAATATTTGTTCAGAATTGAACCTCACACCATCATCAGTCGATGGCGAGTCATAGGGGTATTCACCTCCATCGGCATTATTAGGCGCACTATCATCACTCTGTGATAATTCACCATAATTTGCTTGATCATCATTTTCAATATCTTCTGCAACATGTTGATCTCGCATGACATTGTCCCTATATTTTATATAATTAAATATTTTCAATACATGTAAAAAAATATAAACTAATATAAGCTTGACTATATTTTCATACCGATAATAGTCGATAGCATTAAAATTTAATGATAGAGGAATATTTGAAGATGTTCCAACATTGTTCATCAATTCAAGCTGTGATAATTGACCATGATTATAATCTCATTCAAAAAATTCATCATTATACATCTCACACAGAGTTAAGCTCCTGAAAAAAATAAAACAAACATATGACATAACAATGGTTTAACAAAGAAGTGAGAATAAAAATTATTAATAATAACATAAATTCATAGACGTTACCGGTCACTTTCATTCAAAGTTTTGTTCAGATCGGGTGTTGAAGATTGTGTTCACATGTTACCCGACATGATGTATTGAGAAGCATTCATATCGAAAAAATTACTATAATGAGTTAAATGGGCATCACCAACACTAGTTGGATTCTCAAGTTGCGTATAAACATTCGTCTGTGCAGGAGAGTGAGCACAACGAGTCTTCCACTCCTTCTTAACATAAACTTGAAGAATGTTTAACTTTACTTGACTGGCATAATCATAAGGAGCCCTTAAAAATTCAGTCAATGACTCATCGTCACTGATAATTCATTCCCCATAATTTATCAGACCTTGTGATGTGGAGGAATTTGGATATTGTCCGATTATAAATAAATCATAATCTCCACGTTTAATTTTCATCCTTCAAAAAATTGAATCAACAAACTCTTCATAACCTATTGAAATTGGATACTTGACGTTGCACTTGGGAGAAGTACTATAATATATTGTATTACCCTCGTGGACAACTTCATCGTCCCCAAAAAGTGCAACTTTGACACGTTCACTCATTCTCTAAGACTCCAATGAGTAGAAATTTAGTTGAATTATAAAAAAATTGAAGATGTTGAAGTGATGAAGATGAAGTATGCTCTATAGATGTTCTCTTTATATAGAATTTTTTAATATCCGTTGAAGAAACTAAATTTGATATAGTGCACAAAAAATATGCACCATATTGAAATGTCTTATCAATGTGAATGACCTTGACATGTTAAAGTAGGATTTGTTAGAAGATGTGAATAGTGCACAAATATTATGAACTATATGTTATATAAAAATATTAAATAGTGCACAAATTTAATGCACTATGTAAAAAAAATTATAAACAAAGTGCAAATTTAATATATACAATAAAAGAAAGTATCAATTTAGTATATAAAAAATAAAAAATCTATGAGGACAAAATTACATCAAAATGCTAGATAGTGCACTATTTGAATGCATTAAATGAAAAATAATAGATAGTACACTAAAATAGTGCGACATATGACAAAATTAAACAAACAAATTCAAATTTTTGAACAATATATGATAAAAAAATAGTTCACTATATGAAATAAATTAAATAATTACTAAATTAATAAAAAGTACAATAAATAATGTTATATAAAATAGATAAAACAAAGTACACTCAAATCACTTTATATTAAAAGAAAGTCCATTTACATAATGCAATAGATGAAATAAATAAATAAAATAGAATGGATAATGCACAAAATAAGTGCACGATATCAAGAATAATTAATAGTGCATTATTTTTTACAATATTTGAGAAAAAAAAATAGATAGTACACTTATTATATTTATATATAAAAAAAACATATGGTGCAATAATTTTTTGCATAATGTGAAAAAAACAATGGATGGTGCACAAAAATAGTGCACCATATATATATATATATATATATATATATATATATATATATATATATATATATATTACACATAAAATATAGATGGTGCACATTTTATGTGCACCATATAGAAATAAATGAACTGTGTAGTTTATCATAATGGATGGTGCACTTTTTTTGTGCACAATATATTTTTTTTTATATAGTGCACAAAATTAGTGCATCATATAAAAAAATGAATGGTGCACAAAAAAAGTGCAACATATATTTTTTTTCATAAAGTTCACAAAAAAAGTGCACCATATGAAAAAAATGAATGGTGTAAAAAAATGTGCACCATATCAAAAAAATGAATGGTGCACAAAAAAAGTGCACCATATATATATTTTTCATATGGTGCACAAAAAAAGTGCACCATACAAAAAAAAATGAATGGTGCACAAAAAGAGTACACCATCCACATTTAACTCTGTTAGTTGCAAACATTAGAGAAAATATGATATGGTGCACAATAAAAGTGCACCAAACCTATTTTGGTTACTTTCTAATTTAATGGCATATTTTTGTCACTTTTTAAATTTTTGGGCATATTTTGGTCGTGCACTCTGTACCCACCCCCTTATCGTTAGACCTCACCACCACCACCACTTTGAACGTTCTCGTCGGAAATCTAACAACTGATTGTTCAATTTATTTATGATTGATACATATAATTCACCACCACCTCCTTCGTCGTTCATCCGCACCATCACCGTAACTTGTCTACCCTACCTCTTTCGTTGTTCATCCTCATTACCACTGTCACTTTGGTCGTTCTCGTCGGAAATGTAAGAGTTGATTGTGCAATTTCTCATCTTTTCCTTAATGAGTATTGACTTAAAAGTTGAAAAAAAGTTCAAAATAGATAAAAGAAAAGTTGATAAAAAAATTAAAAAAAGATAATGAAATTAGTGAAGAAGTTGCAGTAATAGAGATGAAAGTTATATCAATTGATAATAATTTGGGAGAGATTTTAGAGGATGAAATCTTTGAAAAAAATAGATTGCATGCATTAATTGTGGAGTAAATTTTGGATAATAATATCTCTTAGGTTTGTGATTTTGTGTAATTTATCCTAAAATAAAGTCAGCCATGTTGCAATTTTTCCCAAGGTCATTAAAACAAGAAAAAAATAATGAACCGTCTGTACTCAACAACGGAAATACATAATCAATGGCTCAACCAATCCATCAATACAATGCAAATATAGAGCTAATATTATTATAACATCACACACACACTTTTTTATTTCCAAGAAAAAAAAATTAGAATATTTCAACCATTAATTAAAGAATTAATGTAGGCTGTGATTCCTAATGATCGACTAACTAAAGATAAATTCAACAATCGAATAGGATTTCAAGAATATTTGACATTTCGCGCACGTTATTCATAGATCCTACAAGCATCTCAGTTAGTTTGCGGAAATCCTCTGAGGTGATATCGTTGAAATTCTTTGGGATTTGTTTAACAAACTCCTTAGTTTGCCCTTGGATAATTTTTCAAGGAACTTTTTGCTATCCTCTGAGAAGTAGTAATTGCATAAATCATAGTTATTATCAACTAACTTCTTTTTATTCTCTCCTGATTCTGATGACGATGATAATGAATAGTATATCTAACTTTTTCCGAATAACATACCAGGGTTGTTGTAATCGTAAAAGTTCTTCCATGCTAAAAAACGTTTGCTACTATTCGAATAGTGTTTGAAAGAAGAATTTGAGGTGGTAGAATTGGAATCGTAATTGGAGATTGAAGAGAAGCAACTTGTTATTGAGGATTTTGTAAGAAGCTTGGTTGAAAATCTACGAATGAGAACTAGAGACGTCATTGCTACTAAAGGGTATTAATATGCAAAACAAAAAGGGAAAAGGACATTGCGTAGCCTCTTTTAAAAAAAATAGCTCAACTTTTACGTTTTGGACAAAAATAACACTTCAGGCTCTTAAAATATCATTTATTAGCCATTTGTCTAATCAGGCCCATTCCTTTTATTTTATGATTTTAGCTAAGGCTAGAAAGAAAAAAAAGTCTATCCTTTGTCCAAAAAAAAAAAAAAGACTAACTGCTAAGTACACTTTCTTTTTTAAAGTTGGTTTCCGAATAGGGTTTTGTGACTCTTCTTTGATTTCTCATTCGAAATAGACCTTTTTTAAAAAAAGAAATTTAATCAGTTCATTCGAAGTTAGTTGTGATGAAATTAGAGAAAAAAACTTCTATGGATTCAAAATTGGTTGGTAAAGGTGTTACCTTTGATCCTAATTTTGTTGTTAATGACGATAATTTTGATGATTTTTTCTAATTCCATAACTATTCTTATTTCTCTTTTTTCTTCAATCTGTGATAGTTAAGAACTCAACAAAACTTATATCTCTTTTCTTCTAGTTTTTATATTTTTTTCTATTGAGAACCCAACAAAACTCATATCCTTTTTCTTCTAATTCTTAATTTTTTCTATTTAGGCTATCTAAATTGAACTGAGTTTGTGAATTATGTGGGTGGATGAAAAATGAGATAGAGGAATGAAAGAAGAAAAAATATGTAAAATCTAGAGGTTGATCGGGATGGAAGAAAAGAACTATTATGTTGAAGCTAAAGTAACAGTGGATAGGTATGTGAAGAAAAAATTTGAAGGAAATGGATTGTTTTTGAAAAAAAAATGTGTTTTATGATTCGAGGTAGCATAGGATTGATTATCTATAGAGATTTCAGGGAAATGAAGGTTTGTATATGATGTGTATAAAAACTGTATATTTAAGATTTGTATATAATGTGTATAAAAACTATATATTTAAGGTTTGTATATGATGTGTATAAAACTGTACATTTAAGGTTTGTATATGATGTGTAGCAAAACTATATATTTAAGGTTTAGGTATGATGTGTATAAAAATTGTATTATATAGAATATATTTTTTATATATGATTTGTATAGAATTTGTATTATTGTTATATAAAATATGTATATCTAAAGGATATATATAAATTGCATAAATATTATATAGAGTTTATATCTAAATAATTATTTTACCTAAATAGTGTATAGAAATTATACAATTATTGTTAAAATGTGTATATAAGTTGTATCTTTATTTGTATAAAATATGTATTTATGTATTTGATATTAAATATGTATTTGAAAAAAAAAGCCTTTTATACAATAATAATCCAATTTTAATAATTATTGATTATTTTTCCTTTTGATAGAATTTTAACAAAAATAAATCAATTGTTCTTTGAAATAAAGGAGGAAAAAAAGTAAATTAGTGACAAAAAACATTTTTTTCTTTTTAAAAAAGAGTTGTGAAAAGAAAAAAAAAGATGAAAAGGACTAGTGATTTTTGTTTTTAAAGATAATTCAATAAAAAAGCTTTTTTTAAAAAAAAAATAAAAACAAAGAAACAAAAGGTACAGTCGAAAAGGTAAAAGATTTGTTGTCAGCCAAAAAGGCTAAAAATAGGAATTTCAAATTCAGTGGCTAATTTGGTGGTATTATTTTACACGGAAGTGACATTTTTATCCTTCTCCCATAAAAAGTCCTAGCGGCTCGTTTAATAGCTAAACTATTTCGGTAAACTACATAAATGACCGGTTTGTTTTTTGGTTCCTTAATAATAATGGTCTTATAAACTAGTATTTTTTTTATATAGTACAATTATCTATTTGTCTCTTAATATCTCAAATATTTGTAAAACAACTCCATACTTATACATTTTTTAACTTTATTTTTTCCCTTTTTTATACTACTTTTATTTCTCTCTCTCCCTCTCCTTTTTTTTTTTTTTTATAATTTTCCTCAATCTTTACTTTTTTCATTTTTCTCCTCTCAAATTCTATTTTTAAAAAACAGTTTCCTCTTTTTTTATTTTACTTTGATTTTTTTTTTTAGTTTTTCTCAACCCTTATTTTTTCTTTTCTCCTCTCAAATTCTATTTATTTTTTAAAATTCCCCACCCCTCCCCCCTTTTTTTTTTGCTCTTTTTTTTTTCTTTTTTTCGTTTTCTCAATTGTTACTTTTGTTTTGTCTCTTTCTTGTTTTTTCTCAACTTCTATCTTTTAATCTCCCCTCAACTTCTATATTTTCTTTATTTTTCTTTTTGTTTTCTTGGATTTTTATTCTTCTTTTTTAGTATTTTTCTTTCTTTTCTTCGTTTTTTCCAATCACGTTACACCCCACGAGCAAGAGTTGACACTACCACATTGTAGAGGCAAAACTTATTATTTTCAAACAAAGAGTTACGTCTCATGGGCAAGAATTGACCCTATCACATTGTGTTTTGATTTATGAGATGTTTTATAACTCTTAACTTAGAGGCAAGACTTACTTCAAGGACTTTCAAACAACAAATTATGCCCTACGGGCAAGCGTTGACTCTGTAAGCAATAAAATTTTATTAAATTTAAATCCGTACAAAATTCAAATATTATTAAATTTGAAATATATTAGTCCCAAATAAATATTGTGGATTAATATAATTGAATTAGTTAGTTAAGTCCAAACACATGGATTTAATTAAAGTCCAACCTCAATTGGGTTAGACCATTAATATGGGCTACAAATGACTAAGCTCGCTTTATCAAGCCCAAGATGCCATCATGTTCTAGAGGCCCAATTTGGCGCCACGTGTCAAATGACATGGCATGACAAGTCAAGTAAAGGAGCCAATGAGACCATGCCACATGTCAAAATGATGCAGTAAATTAAAAGCCTATAAAAGGTGTCATATCACTTAAATCTGATTGGTCAAAGGAAGTTCATATTTATCAAGACCATGTCGCTTAAATTTGATTGGTCAAAGGAAGCTCATATTTATCATGACTTTACTTCCTACAACTATAAATAGGGGGCCCCATAATTCAAAAAGGGGACCAACAAGTTTAATAAGAATCAAGAGAGAGCTCATGGATCAAAGTAGCAGATTTCTCTACAAATTCAAGAACAAGCTCAAGATTTCAAGATCAAGAGTTCAAGGTTCAAGAACAAGCTCAAGATTTCAAGATCAAGAGTTCAAGGTTCAAGAACAAGCTAAAGATTTCAAGATCAAGAGTTCAAGATTCAAGAACAAGTTCAAGCTTCAAGATCAAGACTATAAGAGTCAAGAACAAGATCAAAGGCCCTTGAATTCAAGTACAAGGTGAGATCAAGTTCATCAAGTCTTCAAATCAAGTTCAAGTTCAAGATCAAAACCGCAAGATTCAAGAACAAGCTACCAAGCCCTTGGATTCAAGCACAAGTCAAGATCAAATCCGTTAAGTTCAAGTTAAATTTCAAGATCAAGCTCGAAGCCCTTGAATTTATAGTTGAAAAGGTGAATCAGAGGAATCATAGAGATTGTAACACTCAGTTATTGAAATCAATAAATCGATTGTTGCAGTATTTTTCTTATCTCGATTATTATTTTCAGTGTCAAGAATTTTATTGTCCAACAAATTTTGTCACGCCCAGTGGGACGATCTCTACCTCTTATATCAACTTTTCCAACTTTGAAGATTAAGAATATTGAAATGACTTCCAAGAAGATCAACTCTCAATCAACTGCTTCCAAGGCTGCCGATTCAAGCTTCTCTACCCAAGTAGAAAGCATCCTTGGTGTTACTTTCGGAAGTTTGGGAGCTGTCACAAGGAATAAGGAAAATATGTTAGGACAACAAACACATCCAGTGTCATCCGCGCCAACTCTAGTTTTTGGATATTCAACCCCAAAAGGAATGAAGTCCAATGCAAGTGCTTCGAAAAGAGGAAGCAGTGTGACAGAATCACTTAGGAAGACTCTTGCTCTACTTGAGCACTCTATTTTGAAATACTCTGGCACAAAGAGTGATGGTCGTTCAACAAACGCGTCATCTTCACTTACACCGCATAAGCTGAGCACTTCGAAGATTAACTTATGCGATAATCCGTGTTACTCTCCAACGTCTCCAGTGATCATGCAAGCAATGGTGATTGATGCCTCGTCTATGAAGGAGCAACTGGTGAAGCTGACAAAGGCAATTGAGAGCCTGACCAAATAACTTCAGAATTAAGATGCTCAGATTGATAAGATAGTGGATAGAGTGGAAGGCCTAATAGACGAAGAATCTAGCCATGAACCGGAAAAAGCTCTAGAGAATTACGAGATAGAACATCTTGTGAAGTAAACACCATAAACTAAAGAGGTATAAGTTTTTCTGAGGGGATGATACCGATTGAGCAATTGAAAAAAATCATCGAAGGGACCTCAAAGACAAGTATGATGTTGTCAGTAAGTCTTCCTTTGTGTATTCCAAGCCCTACACTACGAGTATAGATAGCCTCAAAATTCTTTCCGATTATCAACCTCCTAAATTTCAACAATTTGAGGGCAAAGAGAACCCAAATTCTTTTCGATTATTAAGAAGTTTTTCGTTCCCTAAAGAAAAATGCCTTTAATTGGTATATAGACCTTGAGCCTAACTCCATCAATAGTAGGAAGCAATTGGAATTTGAGTTCTTGAATTGCTTTTATAGCACAAGGAGTACAGTGAGCATAGTAGAGCTCACAAATACTCAACAAAGAAAGGATGAGCCAGTCATCGACTTCAACAATCGATGGAGAAATGCGAGCCTAAATAGCAAAGATAGGCTCAGCGAATCTTCTGTAATAGAGATGTGTGTCCAAGGGATGCATTGGGAGCTCCTCTATATCTTTCAAGGCATCAAACCAACGCCCTTTGAAGATTTATCTAATCGTGCTCACGACATGGAGTTGAGCATGTCTTCTACTGGAAAGGGAGGAGCGCCTATCCATGACCCTCGAAAGGGAAAGGATCAGAAGGAACCTAAAAGATGGGGTAAGTTTGTCCCCAAAAATAATAACAAAGAATCCATGAATGTAGACGTGTAACCTGTGAAGCTCACCACGAAGGTGAGCAAGAAGCAAAACATGAAGACTACTTCTAGACCACATCCAAATCAGAGGTTAACTTTAAAGGAGATGCAAGAAAATAAGTACCCTTTCCTTGATTATGATATTGCCGAGATTTTTAATGAACTTCTTCATCATAAGCTCATTAATCTGCCAGAGATAAAGCATCCCGACGAAGATGGAAAGACCAATGATCCAAATTATTGCAAGTACCATAGGCTTATGGGTCATCCTCTGAAAAAGTTCTTTGTCTTTAAAGACAAAGTCACGCAATTAGCAAACGAGAAGAAGATCTTCTTCGATGATGAGACGGTTAGTTCTCATCAAATATCTATCACTTTTGGCTCACTTGATATGGTCTAAATATGTATTGAAATCATAATGAGAGGCTATTAGAGTATGACAAGTCTTCAGTTGGCGAAGACAATGATGAAGGTTGGACTCTAGTAACCAGGCGCAGACGCAAAAAAATAATTCCACAAAAAAAGTCGGTCGAACAACCAACTAGGAGGAAGATGGTAAGAAAATTAATAAAACAAACGCTGGTCGAGCTCCCAAAAAATACGAAGGTAATAGAGCCTCACCACCAAAAACCACGACGTTCGGTGACTTTATAGGAATTCTTACCGAGTTGGTTTTGTGTAAAGACTGCCCAAGTCAACTTTGAGGAATCTTATTTTAATACTACCAAAGAGGGGGCAACGGGTCAAAATATACCCATGGAAGTTCCTTCATCCTCTGAACCTCTTGCTGAAGCTCTTGGCTAAGAGGCACATGTATGTGATACAAAAATCACATTCATAAATAACGATCTTCTTCTTGGTGAATCCCTACACAACTATCCCTTATACATGATGGGTCAAATTCTGGGAAAGAAAATCAATAGAATCTTGATAGACGAGGGATCCAGAGTCAATATCCTGCCCATCTGCACTATGAAGGAACTTGGTATCTCTACTGATGAACTGGATGATTGTCGTATATTGTTCCAAGGTGTCAAAAAAGGGGGTCAAAGGGCCATGGGATCTATCAAGTTAGGGATTCGTATGGATGATTTTTGACCAGATCCATTGATGCATGTGATTGATGCGAAAACTTTTTACAATATATTGCTTGGTAGGCCTTAGGTGCACAGTAACAAAATTATCTCACCCTCTTACTATCGATGCTTGAAGTACCTCAAAGGTAGAGTGATATGTAAGATAGTATCTAATGATAAGCCATTCACTGAAGCTGAATCATACTTTGCCGATGCAAAATTCTAATTGAAAAACTAAGTCGTGAATGAGAAAAGGGTTAATGATGTCACCAAGGCCAAGTGTGATGATCTCGCAGCCAAGAATTCGTGGTGACTATAGAAAAAGCTGCCACAAAGAAGCCTTTCTCCACTTCAAATAAAGAAAGCGTCGCTCCTATGAAAAAGAAGGCAACTCCTATTCTTCGCTACGTACCAAAGGTAATGAAACATAAAGATCATCCATCTGACGCCTAAGATAATATGCATGTATAAATGTAATTTTGTCCCTCCCCGATATCGTTTTACCCATTTTTATCTTATCCTACCGTGTACCCTCACCCATGTAATTACATCCCACAAAAATACAAAAAAATAACTCTCAACAAAATCCCTAACAAACTTTTATTCTTTTTAACATCCTAGAAACCATTTCAATTAAAAGAAGACACATTACACATACCTCTACCACCAATACCCCATACCCATGTGACCCCCTCTTTCTCATATTTCTTGTCCACAAAGGCAAAAAAAGATAAACATTAGAAAGGGGGACCATAGATAGAAGGCCCAGGGGTTCCATCTCCATTATAGATACACAGAGAAGGCACCATCACTAAAAGAAAAAACTCGCTCACGCACCATTAACATCATAGAAATCCATTTTCCCTTTTCTTCTTGACATAAAAAACGCATACACTTCTGTGCACACACACGGACATACTGAGGTTGGCTCACATACCCACCATTGATTAGTGATCGATAAAGATGAAAATTGAAATTTTTAGGAGGGGGGTTCTTGCCGTAGATCGAATGGGAAAATTGGAGCGCCGACGACACAGTAGCCATGGCTAGCAGCTCTAATCCCGATCAGATCTTTGCCAGTGCTGACCAAACCCATCCCCTGCTCTGTCGAAGTCTGGCGGACTGAAAACCAGTTTTGTCTATTTATTCCTAACCAAAACTGTTGTTCTTTGATCGAGTTCCGTCAAGGTTCTTCGGGAACTGAATACGGGTTACCATGATTTTGTAATTCCTATTGCAGGTTGTTCATTTATTTCCATGGATTTGTGTTCAATCGAATTTGGAGATCTTCATCGTTGAGTTTCGCCGTTATTGAGGTTCGGTTTGAGGTTCTTGGTGCGAATTTCATCTTATTTAAGTGGATAACACTCGAATAAAAGCAAAATTTGAGGTCTATTTCTTTTCTCGTTCTCTATTTTTATTTTGAGTCTTCATTATTTTTGTGGATAAATGTTTTATGTGCTTGCCATGCTTGAATCTTTATTATGTATATGATTGATGTTGGTCTTGGATGTTAAAGAGAAAATTAAATTGTTAATCAAAGAATGAATTAATCGTGTGATTGAGCATGAAATGGGGGATGGGAATTGCAAGGTTGATAAGGTGCATTTGGATTAACTCTGATATATTGTTTCTCTGTTTAATTCCAAATAAATATTAAGTTTGTGAACCCGATAGGATCATGTTTAGGCCGACAATTGATAGGCAAACTGTAACACCCCGTACTTAATTACGTGCATTAGCCATGGTTATATGTGTTGGAGTATATGTATTGATCATAAGTTAGGTATATATGAGTTTAAGTATGAGTATTGATTATTTTGAGATGGTTTCAAGTGTATAGTTTGATTATATGTGTATAGGAATCAACTTTATTTATACCGGAATTTGCTCGTCGAAGTTTCTATGCGAAGTTTATCGAGTTAGCTTTCCAACAATATAAAGATTTCTGAAAACAGATGAGTATCGGATATAAGCGAGCATGTTCGAAACTTGAAAACGGTGGACGCAATGAACAGTAAATGTGCAGAAATTTCCTGCACACAAAAGTACTGCAGCCAAACAGATTTTTGGGTCGACTTTAAACGATCATAACTCCTTGTACAAAATGAACTGTGTGAGATGCTATATATCGATGAGAATCCCCGAGAGTTTTCTTTCTAATGCAATTGGTTTCACCCAAATCCATTGTCGGAGCAAAGAGTTATGGTCGATTTACTTTAGCCTATCAAAACAGTCCACCATGGACAGATTCGGATTTACTTAAATTTTAAGGGGAATATGGTCATTTTCCATCACCTCATGGACGAAAATTGATCATTATATACATATACTTAGCCTCATATCCATCATTTATCATCCAAGTTATTGAAGAATAAGAAACCATAGCCTAATTTCAACTCCAATTATCTTGTGATTCAACCGTAGAAAATCCAAATTGATTCCGTAGTTGTGTTCACCGTCTCGAGGGCTTCGAAAAACACCCCTTATTTGTGCCAACAGTACTTCGAAATCAAAAGGTCCATTTTATGGTAAGGATGTAAATTATGTTGGTGTTATTTATATGGATATGTATATATACGCATGTGAGCATAAGAAGTATGTTATTTGATTGTTGTTGAAAGATGATTGGAAGTGATGTTGGATTATTCTTGTGCATGGTTGGATTATGTTGAATTGTGAAGGGATTTGGTGTGATGATGTGGTATTAAAATGATGATTATATATATATATACACACATAAACCTATTGTTCAAGTTGGTTTTTGGAATGCTTTGCAAATATTGGTTGTATAGAATTATGGAAGAGAATTGTGGTGTTGGGTTGCTAATACTAGATGCCAAACATTTCATTGTAGATAAGTGATTTGTAAAGGCGGTAAGTTGTGTTGAATTGGTATCTGAATCTACAACGAGGTATGTAAAGCATACTCTAACAATGTTCTTTGGCATGAAAACACCAATGTTCCATCAAGTAAGATTCATAGGTTGTCCAAAAACATGTATTGTTCTATGTTACCAACGAAGGTCTTTCCATTCTATAAAGTGTAAAAATGTTTCATTGATATACCAAAAGGCTCCTATTTTATTGTTGTGATATTGATGATTCTGAAACACATTGTTGATGTACCAATAAGTCTTTATTACACCGTTATTGTATAGAAGGTCTATTACTTGGTTCCTATTGATGTATCATTGTTCCAAAGGTACTATATTGGCATGAACACTAATATAATAATCTCAAAAGCTTTTGAACTAAGTTATTGGAAAGATCTCTTATGTGTGTTACTTGATATACATGTGGGTGGTAGCTCAGGGGCTTAAGCCTAGCATGGGCCGATCCTAATACTTGATATGATTACAGTTGATATGTACTGGGGGCAACCTAATGGTCACAGTATGTTACAGTCTTGATTATTGTTAGGTGGTTGGAGGTTCGGGAGGAGGAGGTAATGGCAAATGATAATTGTAAAGAATGAAATGAATGAATGTATACCGTACCACAAATGTGTTTGAATTCAAGAACCCAATTTAGATTAATGATAATGTACATGATCCTAAAATTGTTTATGAAGTGTGGTTCACTTCTATTATGATTTATTCACTTGTGTCTGATTTTCTTGATCCCCCATATCACATATGATTATTTACAGCGTTACATAGTACATATTTTGTACTGACGTCCCTCACGGGGGGGGGGGACCTGCATTTCATGCTGCAGGCACAGGTGCTTCAGCTCATTCACAGCATAGATAGGAGCCAGGTTATATAGCTATTGTTGGTGAGCTCTAGTTTGCTTCGGAGCTTTCCGAGTTGGTTCCTTATGTTTTGTTATTGTACAGGAGTTATGTGTGGGCGGGGGTTTGTCCCGACCCTAGTTATATCATGTATATCCTAGAGGCTTTGTAGACATAAGGAAGGGTAAAGTCATGGAAGTTGATATAGTGATGTTATATTTGTATATGTGGTGGCCCCGACGACCAAGTATTATATATATATATTTGTGCGTGTTGTGCTGATACAGGTAATTAGACCCTTCTATATGCAACGAAGTGCTACCCAAATTTTTGGTGACATGTAAGTGCAAGTACAGGTATTTGAACGGGTTCTCCCGGGCCTTCTCGGCTTCGAGTGCCAGTCCGGCCCGATGGGATTTTGGGGCGTGACACAAATGCAGGTTGGGTACGCAAAGTTTAGGACTTGTTGTTTTATCGAATGTTTAAAATTTTGGTTGAATATTTTGCTTTTCACATATTTGGAAAATGTATTCATTTGGTCGAGGAATGCCCCAAGGATTTGTGTCTATTTGCCGGGAAATGCCCCGAAGTATTTTGTATTCAGAGAGCGTTCTTGATGAAGGCCCGAGATATCAAGTGAGGAATTGGAGCTTAGTCTAGGCCTAGAATAGAATAGGATTTATATTTTTTGCATTTTTTTATTTTCGACTGTATAATTGGACTGAATACTGTATTTTAGATTTGTTTTGGTTTTGTGTGTTGGATTGATTGTTATGTGCTTTTATGTGGTTTGTACAGTCGTAGTGTCAAAATTGGCCGACACATTCCATCAAGTGACCTTGGTCGAACCACGGGATCGAGGGGTGCCTAACACCTTCCTCTCGATCAATAGAATTCCTTAGCCGAAATCTCTATTTGCAAACCAGTTTTAAAGAGTCAAATTATTTTTGAAAAGGAATGTCCAAAGGTGCCTTGGCACACTAGATTATGTCAAGTGGCGACTCTGAGTTTTGAATGTAAAAATGATCCTTTTTCGAAACAAATTTTTATTTTGTCACTTAATAATAGAAACCCTTTCGACCCTTAAATATAATCTTTTTGGTGGTAAAAAATGGGTGTGACAGCTCTGGCGACTCTACTGGGGATCATTTTTCAGAATTCCAGCTTATTTTTGAGTTGTATCAGCTTAGTTTGGCACTATAGGTGTTTAGACATTTTGTTTGTGTTGTTTTGTGTTATTGTTTATCATTGTTGAGTGTCTACATGCTCTTTGTTTACAGTTTTTATTTTATGTATTACCGCTTTATATCTGGCATCATGTGCATAACCCGAATATTCTTTATGCAACAAGTCCGTAGTACACGTGTGTACACGACCTATAGTTGAGTCACCCTTATTCTTGGAGAGGGGAGCCCTTGGGTTGTATGGAGTAGGTGGAAAGCTGTCGCAGCCTCTATCGACTATACGCTCCCCCGAACCACCTTGTTAGTGAACCCCAGCGTAGGTCAGCCTTTAGGTCATGCTTATGTGCATCATATAGAGACCTAGCGGGACCCACTTGGTCCTTTGTATGAGACTCACCTCTAAAGCATCCCTACATGCTAAATATTGCATCTTTGAGGGTAACAGATTCATTTGACGAACTGTTTTGGGAAAATGCATGTTCTAGAATTAAATGAAGTGTGTAGATAAGGAAAAGTTTGAAAAAAAAGGAGAAAAAGAGAAAAGGTGAATAAAAAAAAGAGTTTCGTAGTTTTTAGAGTTTTTTATGGCTTTTGTTCTTCACAATCTAAAAATTCAAAAAAAGATCTTTACCTTTTGCACTTATTTCTCAAAAATAAATATATCAAAAAGATTTTCTCTTTGTCTCGTTTATCATGCATTCACAATTCAAAAACTTTCAAAAGATTTTTCATTCATAGGAGTTTTTATAAAAGAAAAATGCACAAAAAAAAATTGTAGGAGTTTTGTACATTTCACGAAAATATCAAAAAGATTTTTCTTTCATAGTTATTGATGTCATTTTATGTGAAGTGTCAAATTGAAAACTCAAAAAGATTTTATTGATGTTTTGCATCTTATATTTGTGCTCGTGCCTCTCAAGTCAGGGTGTTGGTTATTTAATCCTAAATTGTCCAATCTGGATGAACTACGTACCCCTGATTCTCCTCTTTCGGGAGTGAGATACGTAGGCAGCCTATTGTTGGTTCGGGGATATTATTTGAAAAATCCAAAAAGATTTTCTTCATTCTTTATTTAGAGTAAGTGTTTCATATACATCTTTACAATAAAACTGCAAAAAGATTTTCCTTTAATAGGTTCAAGTTTCATTTTCATATGAAATTCAAAATTGAAAACCCAAAAAAGATTTTTCTTTGGTAATTATAGATTTTATTTTGTATAAGGATGTTAAAGCTGAAAAATTCAAAAAGATTTTCGTCACTTCTTTTGACAAATTGTTATTTTCTTTTCTTCTTAAAGTTTCAAGGAATAGAAAAAGAGTTTAATTGGCCATTTTGGCAAGACTTCACAAACTACGCACACCTGATTCTTCTCTCTCGGGAGTGAGATACGTAGGCACCCTTCTTGGGTTCGGTGATCTGATCTTGTCACGAAAAAGGAAGAAGGAAAAAGAGATTTTGAAAAAGTGTTGAACTCTAACACATTTGTTATTTTTTTTTGGTGAGAAAGTTTAAGGTGGTTGGTTTGTAGCATTCCAGCTGGTCCTTCACATCACACCAAATCCAAGGGGTTAGCTGTGTCCAACAAAGATATAGAGAGTGACATCATAGATCAAACAAAGAATCAGGAAAATGAGAGTTTAAAGCAAGAGATTAGGAGGCTAAGACAACGAATGACAGAAATGCATCGAGCTTGGGCCAGTGGGTTGCCTCCTCCTCCATTTTCCTTTATTGATCCTATAAATACCTTAATTTTTCCACCAAAATCTCAAAGTCAATTTCCTACTGTTGTTGATGCACTGCAGCATAACTCAAAATTTATTCCAAGCCAAAAGCATCTCAATACTTCCACCACTTTCCCTTTAGCTCCTCAGCATAAGCCTGCTACATTCACAACACCACATGTCGTCTATGATCTTGTTGCTCAATCCTCTACTAGGACTTCCACACTGGCTCGCCCAGTGGTTGTGCATCCTCATGCTACTAATGGACACTTGTTCAATACTCTTGGTGATCATTGCTATACTCCTGATCCTAATTTTATACTAACTGGACCACCAAAGTTTCTTAACAAGAAGCCTAGTGTGACAGAAGAGCAATAGAAAATGGTTGCTATTTTAGTTGGAGAACGAGCACATCCAAGAAGACGACGTCGTCATTGCCGTCAATATCAGGCCCAAGTTCATACCCAAGCTCTCTATAATCCCTCCCAAAATCCATTATTTGCCCACCTCCATATCTAGTATACTGCACACAACCATATGTTCAACTCCCTTCTTACTCACAATGATGTGCCCCAACTTTTCAGAGTTACCCTCCAACTCCACAAATCTATCAAAGCCTTTCTTGGCCCGATTTTAGATCCAATACAAATAATAAAATGAGGCAGAAATCGAGGGATAGCTTCACACCAATTGGAGAGTGGTATGACAGCTTATTTCAAAAATTGGTACAGTGGGGTATGATTAATCCTCTCCTTGGTTATACTCCCGACCCGTATTCAAGAAGTTTTGACCCTAGTGTAGATGGGCATATCATTCTAATGTTCAGGGTCACAATATTGAAGATTGTCAGACTTTGAAAAGAGAAATTGAAAAGACGATTCAAGATAGATCAATTATGGGGTTGAACATTGACAGTAAAGAAAACTCTAGTCACGCTGCTATACAAACCAGTGGCTAAGTTGTCAGGCTGAGCAACTGAGAGGTCACCCCTCTGCCTACTAGGAAGAGGTCTGGTAGTTTGTTTTCTTTTCTTTTCTATTTTTTGAATTACGTCAGGGTTGTAGTTTGGGATCTATCTTTTTTTGTCCCTTTGTCTTTTATGTTCAAACCCTTTTCTCTTTTATTTCAACTCAAGAGAATGTCCCTTTTTTCTTTGTGTTTTAACTATGTGTTGTTTGTTTGTTTGTTTCCTTTACATAGTACATTTTATGTTGGCTCTAGTTATATGACATGCTTGCAGAATTTCAGCCAGATCTTAAAGTCCTGTTTTAAGCATGAACATTGAATCGCAGGGTTAAAGTTAGAAAAAGAAAGCATCTGAGAAAATAGGTAGAGTGCTGAGACATTTGGTGACAAGTTCAAGTCTTCTTTGAAAATTCAGGAAATTATTTTGAGAATCACCAGAATAACTTGGTCATTAATTGAAAAACATAGCTCAATTAGGTCAAATAGCGGATGTGTGATCTCGAGAAACAGAAAAATCAACTCCATGAAAGCATGAGTCATTCAATGTGAGGGATGTATAACAAATGTGGAGTTGTATTTTGACAAGTGTAGAAGAAGAGAGGACACACATGCTCGGGGAAAGTTAGTGTTGCAAAACATGTCATAAGTGATACTTGTCATGCACTTTCACATTGCATGCTATGTACTAGAATCTTCAAGGATTGATATGATGAAGGCATTTCATTCTATTATCCAAGTATTGTGTCATACTTTGTTTACCTCATTTGAGCTTTAGTTCTATTTTGTTTCATACCCCTTTTTTTGGAATCAAGATGGAGTCGAAAAGTTAAAAAAAAGTGTTAAGAAAAAATGAATTCAAAAGTCCAAAATAGAAAACAAGAAAGTATGTCAAAAAAAAAGGGAGAGTGTCAAGAAAAATAAAGACAGAACAGTCCCAAAGAGAAAAAGAGTCAACAAAAGAGAAATAAAAAGAAAAAAAAGAAAGAAGAAAAGAAGAAATCAAAATCAAACAAAAGAATAAACTTTCAGAAATACGTATGACCTGATTCTCCTCTCTCGGGGGTGAGATACGAGAATGCCCTACTCTGGGCTCGGTCCAACCAAATAAATAATTTAGAGTCACCCAGTAAAAATGAAACTGGGGCATGAGTTAATCCTCATTGTTTGAGTCTATTTCAAAAGTTGTAAGTCCTACCCCACTTCAAGTGTCATTTGGGCCCCATGCCAATCTTTCTTTCTAACACTATCCAAAAGCCAATTTACAACCAAAGAAAGACCTTCAGATCAATCTTTGAGGATGTTAAGGCTAAGCATGCAAGGGATATAATGATGTATTTAGTAACTACGTTTCTTCCTCAACATAAGAATTCAGGAGAGAAATAAAAATGAGAGAGTGTTATTGGTGAAAACCCTCACAGGAGCCATAAGATGATGGTAAGCTGAGAGAAATAAAAATGAGAGAGTTTTATCGGTGAAAACCCTCACAAGTGCCATAATATAATGGTAAGCTGAGAGAGATAATAATGAGAGAGTCTTATTGGTAAAAACCCTCACGGGCACTGTAAGCCGACGGTGAGTTGAGACAAATAAAAATAAGAGAGTCTCATTGGTGAAAAACCCTCACGGATACCATAGGGCAATGGAGAGCTGGGAAAAAGAAAATGAGAGAGGCTTGTTGGCAAAAACCTTTCAAGGCGCCACTAGCCAAATAAGGTCTTAAATACACTTGACCTAAGGAAGCAGCTCAATTTTGAGGTCATTAACTTAACAATAATTATTAGAAGTTTTTGGATGGAAAGATCAGGCAGTTTAATCCGATATGCATGGCATAATCATTAGAGTTGACTGTCATTTCTAGATAAAATTTTCATTTCTTTATTTCAAACGGGGACATTCATTGTCTTTTCTTTCTTCTCTTTATTTTTATTTTGTTTTCTTGAGTTAGGGGTCCAAATAAAAGTCATTGTCATTTTTCTTTTGTTTTTGAGTCAAGTCCATATTAAAACAAGTGAGAAAATATTTCAAAACTAGCTACCATCTTCTTCAATTGAACAAAGCAAGACAAAGTCAGCATATGAAAGAGACATGATTGTGAGATAAATAAGGCATGCAGAAAGTTTTGTCAATAGACAAGCTGGGGAACTCATGAAAATACCAAGGTTTAAAGGGTTTATCTGAGAAATATGACAAAGCAGAGATACTTTGTTTATTTTGGAGTCACTCTTAATAATCTGAGTTTGGGTCAATGACACAACAAAGCAGGGGCAAATGCCAGCAATCTGAAACAAAATGAAGGGAATGAACACTGGAGCAAATGCCTGGAAAGCCAAGTGCTGCAAACCACCACTAAGTTTTTAACTGAAAAATTTTCTTTGTTGAAATAGCGGCAAATTCACTTCACTTAATTCAGCTACCATTGGAATTGCACATCTGTGAAGATTTTACTTTCTGTTCAGAACCCTCCTAAAAAATGGGACTTTACTTTCTGTTCAGGACCCTCCTGAAAAATGGGATTTTACTTTCAGTTCAGGACCCTCCTAAAAAAATAGGACTTTACTTTTTGTTCAGGACCCTCCTAAACAATGGGACTTTACTTTATGTTCAGGAGCTTCCTGAAAAATGGGACTTTACTTTCTGTTCATGACCCTTCTAAAAAATGAGATTTCACTTTATGTCCAGGGCCCTCCTGAAAAATAGGATTTTACTTTTTATTCAGGACCCTCCTGAAAAATGGGATTTTACTTTCTGTTCAGGACCCTCCTGGAAAATGGAAATTTACTTGATGTTCAGGACCCTCCTAAAAAATAAGATTTTACTTCTGTTCAGGACCCTCATGAAAAATACGATTTTACTTTCTGTTCAGGACCCTCCTGAAAAATGGAATTTTACTTTATGCTCAGGACCCTCCTGAAAAATAGGATTTTACTTTCTGTTCAGGACCCTCCTGAAAAATGTGATTTCACTTTATGTTCAGGACCCTCCTAAAAATGGGGATTTTACTTTCAGTTCAAGACCCTCATGAAAAATGGGATTTCACTTTATGTTCAGGACCCTCCTAAAAAATGGGATTTCACTTTATGTTCATGACCCTCCTGAAAAATGGAATTTTACCTTCTGTTCAGGACCCTCCTAAACAATGGCATTTCACTTTATGTTCAGGACTCTCCTGAAGAATTGGATTTTACTTTCAGTTCAGGACCCTCCTGAAAAATGGGATTTTACTTTTAGTTCAGGACCCTCCTGGAAAATGGGAGTTTACTTCAAGTTCAGGACCCTTCTAAAAAATGGGATTTTACTTTCTGTTCAGGACCCTCCTGAGAAATAGGATTTTACTTTCTATTCAAGACCCTCCTGAAAAATGGGAATTTACTTTTTGCTCCGGACCCTCCTAAAAAATGGAAATTTACTTTTGTTCAGGACCCTCCTGAAGAATGGGCCATTACTTTCAAAAAAACAAAATCTTTCTTTATCATAATTTTTGTTTCGGATAATTTTTGTTCTAGTTTTATTTGGATTTTAGGAACTCGCCTGAAGAATTGGGTGATGAAATGGGAAATTGAAGAAGTTGCAAGTCAGGAACCCGCTTGAAGAACAAGGTGATAAAGAAAAATGACATGCCAGAAGCCCTACTGAAGAGCAGGGCGAATAAATAAGAGCCAATTCAACGAAGTGAAGCAATGGAAAACTAAGAAACAAGTTGAAAGAAATTGAAAGTCAGGAGCCCACATGAAGAATAGGGTGATAAAAATCGAGTCAAGATTCAAGGAAAGCTGCATAGATAGGATTTTTGTAATTTCATTTATGTTTTAACTTGTAATCTTCATTTTGATGTAATGACAGAGCCATGGACCAAAACCTCGATGGAACCTCACTCGACTCTCCAACTCGGTATAGTCTATCTCTTTCCAATCTTTTGAAACACCTGTCACTTGACTTCCTCATGACTTGGGTAGGTAGGGTGTCCGGTAGGATTCGGTTGCCCTTCTTTTTTTACTCTTCTCTTCGAATAATGATCGGGACAAAATTTAGTCACGTTGTTTACTTCTTTTTGTGAAAACACTGCGTGTTTACATTTAAATGGGTCATGATGTAGACACGTAATTTCGTCCCTCCCCAATATCGTTTTACCCATTTTTACCTTATCCTACCATGTACCCTCACCCATGTAATTACATCCCACAAAAATATAAAAAAATAACTCTCAACAAAATCCCTAACAAACTTTTATTCTTTTTAACATCCTAACAACCCTTTCAATTAAAAGAAGACACATTACCCATACCTCTACCCCCAACACCCCATACCCACGTGACCCCCTCCCCCTCATATTTCTTGTCCACAAAGGAAAAATGGGATAAATATTAGAAAGGGGGCCTACAGATAGAAGGCCCAGGGGTTCTATCTCCATTATAGATACACAGAGAAGGCACCATCACTAAAAGGAAAAACTCCCTCACGCACCGTTAACATCATAGAAATCCATTTTCCCTTTTCTTCAGGACATAAAAAATGCATACACTTCTGCGCACACACACGGACATACTGAGGTTGGCTCACACATCATTGATTAGTGATCAATAAAGGAGAAAACTAAAATTTTTAGAGGGGGGTTCTTGTCGGAGATCGGATGGGAAAATAGAAGCGCCTGCGACACAGTAGCAACGACCAGTAGCTCCAATCCTGATAAGATCTTTCCTAGCGCCGACCAAACCTATCCCCTGGTCCGTCGATGTCTGGCAGACTGAAAACCAGTTTCGTATATTCATTCCCAACCAAAACCGATGTTCTTTGATCGGGTTCTATCAAGGTTCTTCGGGAACTGAATACGGGTTACCATACTTTTGTAATTCCTATTGCAGGTTGTTCATTTGTTTCCACGGATTTGTGTTCAATCGAATTTGGAGATCTTCGTCGTTGAGTTTTGCTGTTATTGAGGTTCGGTTAGAGGTTCTCGGTGCGGATTTCATCTTGTTTAAGTGGATAACACTCGAATAAAAGCAAAATTTAAGGTCCATTTCTTCTCTCGTTCTCTATTTTTATTTTGAGTCTACATTATTTTTGTGGATAAATGTTTTTGTGTGCTTGCCATTCTTGAATCTTTATTGTGTATATGATTGATGTTGGTCTTGGATGTTAAACATAAAATTGAATTGTTAATCGAAGAATGAATTAATCTTGTGATTGAGCATGAAATAGGGGATGGGAATTGCAAGGTTGATAAGATGCACTTGGATTAACTCTGATCTATTGTTGATCTATTTAATTCAGAATAAATATCAAGTTTGTAAACCCGATAGTATCATTTTTAGGCCGACAATTGATAGGAAAACGCAGGTTGGGTAAGCAAAGTTTAGGACTCGTTGTTTTGTCGAATGTTTGAAATTTTGGTTGAATATTTTGTTTTTCTCGTATTTGGAAAATGTATTCATTTGGCCGGGGAATACCCCAAGGATTTGTTTCTATTTTTTGGGGAATGCCCCAAAGTATTTTGTATTCGGAGAGCATTCGTGATGAAGGACTGAGGTATCAAGTGAGGAATTGGAGCTTAGTTTAGGGCTAAAATAGAATAGGATTTATATTGTTTGCATTTTTTTATTTTGGACTGTATGATTGGATTGAACACTGTATTTTAGATTTGTTTTATTTTTGTGCGTTTGATTGATTGTTACGTTCTTTTATTTGGTTTGTACAGTCGTAGTGTCAAAATTAGCCGATACGTTCCACTAAGCGACCGTGGTCGAACCATGGGATCGAGGGGTGCCTAATATCTTCCCCTCGACCAATAGAATTCCTTAGCCGAAATCTCTGTTCGTAAATCAGTTTTAAAGAGTTAAATTGTTTTTGAAAAGGAATGTCCAAAGGTGACTTGGCACACCAGATTATGTCAAGTGGCGACTCTGAGTTTTGAATGTAAAAATGATCATTTTTCAAAACAAATTTTCATTTTGTCACTTAATAATGAAAACCCTTTCGACCCTTAAATATAATCTTTTTGGTGGTAAAAAAGGGGTGTGACAATGCTAAAGGGGCTAACTTTACCTATTAGGAAGATCGACACGATAAATCCATCCTTAAGTTTGCTTGGAGAAACTGTGGCTCAAAATCCACCACAAGATATGACACTCCCTAAGAAGCATACAAAAGAAGGCTTCGATCCAAATGCATATAAGTTATTTGTAAAGGCTTTATATAATCCTAATAATCGATCAAGGTTGGGTAAACTTTCGTCTGAAGGTGCAACAAGGCCGACACGTGAAGTCCTAGGATACACACAACCACCTACAATTCGTATCTCCATAAGAAGGGCAGTTAGTAACTACATCACTGTAGAAGAAGAGTCTACCGCTTCCAACAGAAGGCCTTCTATCTTTGATAGACTTGGATAATCAGCCGTAAGAACTTATGTATTCGAGAGGTTGGGTCCTCTAAATAAGAATAAAACTAACAAGCGTCGGAGAAGTCATCAAAGGTTGATAATACACTCTTTGCCTAAAATCCAGAAGGATTTTCAAAGTTTGATTCCTTCTAGAATGAGGCGGTATACAGAATTGGTAGTTTTCTGCAATAAGGTGTTAAAATCAAAGGCTCATACTGTGGTTTATACCAGGAAACATGAGGAATATGAAGAAAGTGTTGGCTCCTCATATCATGTTACGACCTAAAATAAGAATGAGGCCTCACTCAAATGAAGGTTGATGAAGAGATGAGAGATACTTTCTGGTGTCACCACATATCCATCAGCGACGATGATCCTCAAGAGGAGAAAGATGCTGGAGATGCTCCATCTTAACTTGAAGAAGGAGTGAAGGCCACAATAGATCCCTTAAAAGAAGTTAATCTTAGAACCGATGAAGACCCAAGATCAACTTACCTAAGTATTTTCTAGAGATGGAGAAAGAAATCACGTATATCGATATACTAAAAAAATATATTGATGTATTCGCTTGGAGTTATAAGAAAATTCGTGGCTTAGATTCAAAAGTAGCGGTCCATCAACTGGGTCCATCAACTGGTGGGCAAGAATGGTACTTGTCCTGTTAAGCAAGCTCAAAGGCAATTTATGCCAGAGTTGGTTCCAATAATTGAAAATAAAGTTAATAAACTCATTTAATCTGGCTTTATTCATGAATTCAAATATCCCACGTGGATTTCAAGTATTGTTCCAGCGCAGAATAAGAATGGCCAAATTTGAGTTTGTGTCGACTTTCGAGATCTCAACAATGCATGCCCTAAGGATGATTTTCTAATCCTCATATCAGAGTTGATGATTGATGCCACCACTGATTATGAGGTAATATCCTTCATGGATGGTCTGTCCGGCTACAACCAAATCCGCATGGCGCCAAAGGATGAAGAGCTCACTGCATTTCGTATGCCCAAAGGTATTTATTGCTACAAAGTATTGCCTTTTGGTTTAAAAAACGCTGTCGCCACTTACCAAAGGGATATGCAAAACGTCTTTGATGGCCTACTCCACAAAAAAGTTGAATGCTACGTGGATGATCTAGTAGTGAAGTTAAGAAAAAGAGACGACCACTTAAAATACCTAAGAATGGTGTTCGAGTTACTTCGAAGATATCAACTTAGGATGAATCCATTGAAGTGTGCCTTCAGAGTTACTTTCATAAAGTTTCTTGGTTTCATTATGGCGACATCAAGGAATTGAAATTGATTAAACCAAGGTCGATGCAATTTTGGAGATGCCCGAGCCTCGAAATATTCATGAGTTAAAAAGCCTTCAAGGAAGGCTTGCATATTCAAGGTGGTTCATCTCAAACTTGGCCGGAAAATGTCAACCATTTAGTCGTATCATGAAGAAATATACTCCCTTCGAATGGGACCAAGCTTGTAGTAATGCATTTGAGAGTATCAAATCATACTTAATGAAGCCACCAGTTCTTGCGGCACCCATACCTGGAAAACCTTTGATACTCTACATCACGACATAAGAGAGGTTAGTTGGAGAACTACTGGCTCAAAAAAATAGTGAAGGCAAAGAAAACTCACTTTACTATCTGAGCAGAATGATGACACCAAATGAGCTGAAGTATTCTCCGATTGAAAATTTATGATTGGTATTGGCTTTCTCTATCTAAAAGATGAAACACTACTTTCAAGATCATGTTGTCCATCTTGTGTCCAGGCCTAATCTTATAAGTTTGTGATGTCAAAACCAGTTCTCAGTGACCGACTTGCAAGGTGGAACCTTCAATTTCAATAGTTTAAGATTGTGTAAGTTCCCTAAAAAGCTTTAAAAGGACAAACATTAGCTGACTTCTTGGCAGATCACCCACTACCTGATGATTGAGAGCTGAGTGATGAATTTCTTGATGAAGATGCTATGGCTATTAAAGTTAGATCCCCATGGAAGATGTACTTTGATGGTGCTGCACATCGAGATGGAGCTGGTGCTGGCGTAGTGTTTATCACTCCACAAGAAAAAGGCATCCCCTACTCTTTTACCTTGATGAATTATTGCTCCAATAATATTGCTGAATATCAAGTGCTCAAACTCAGACTTGAGATGGCTGTCGACATGAAATAACTATAATTACAAGTTTTTGGTGACTCCCAGTTGGTGATGAAACAGATTTTGGGAAGCTATGAAGTTAGGAAACTTGAGTTAAGACCATATCATGATTATGCACAGAAGTTGATGGGATGGATTGGAGAAGTAACCCTCCAGCATGTGCCAAGGAAAGAAAATAAGCAAGATGATGCCCTAGCCGCTTTGGCTTCAACTCTAACTTTTCCGAATCAGACACGAGTTACTATCCACCAAGAATGGGTAGTACCGCCATCAAATGAGGATCAGGACATATAAGGTAAGGTTGAATACCTCATCGCTATGTACGAACCTGTAAAGGAGGATTGTTGACAGCCTATCATTGACTATTTATGTTATGGGATACTTCTAGAAGATCCAAGAAGAAGGAATGACATTCGTCATTGTGCACCTCGCCTTCTTTAATACAAATATACACTATACCAAAGATTATTTGAAGGAGTACTCTTATGGTGTTTGGGAGAGAAAGAAACAATTCAAGCTTTGCAAGAAGCACACTCGGGAGTTTATGGATCGCATCAGTCTAGACTAAAGCTTCATTTTCAAATTAAAAGAATGGGATATTATTGGCTAACGATGGTGAAAGATTGCTTGGACTATGCTAGAAGATGCAAAACTTGCCAATTCCATGCAAATTTCATACATCAACCTCCAGAGATACTACACCCAAGTATAGCATCTTGGCCATTCAATGCTTGGGGAATGGATGTTGTTGGTCTACTTCCAAAATCTTCTGGTGGACACTTATACATCTTTGCCTCTACAAATTACTTCTCAAAATAGGATGAAGCTGTTGCTCTCAAGAAAGTAAAGAAAGAAAATATTACAAACTTTATCCGAGTGAATATCATCTACCGCTTTGGAATTCCTCAGCACATAATAACTTATAATAGGAAGCCATTTGATAACAAGTTGATGAACAAAATCCGTGACCTCTTTGATTTCAAGCAACGCAAGTTTTCTATGGACCACGCTGCCACTAATGGCTTAGCCAAAGCATTCAATAAGACTTTATGCAATTTATTGAAGAAAGTCATCTCCAAATCTAAATGAGACTGGTATGAGCAAATGGAAGAAGCTTTACGGGCGTATAGGACAACTTATTGTACACCAACACAAGTAACCCCATACTCACTTACTTTTGGAGTTGAAGTAGTCCTACCACTTGAGTGTCAAATACCTTCTTTGAGACTGGCTATTCAAGAAGGGCTCATCGATGAAGAAAATGCTAAGTTGTGTCTTACGAAGTTAGAAGCTCTTAATGATAAGAGGCTGGAGGCTCAACAAAACTTGAATGTTATCAAGTCCAGCTATCTCGTTCTTTCAACAAAAGGGTTCACTTGAGGTGCTTCCAAGTTGGAGATTAAGTCCTTGAAGTAAGAATACCCATCATCAGTTCTCGTAAGTCTGGAGGAAAATTCACTCCAAAGTGGGATGGACCATATGTTGTACATGAGGCATATTCAAATGGTGCTTACAAGTTTGTCAGTGCAGATGGTGTTAGTATTGGCCCCATCAATGCCAAGTTCTTGAATAAGTACTATACTTGAAGAAAGACGACACTCCTTAAGGCACGAGTATAAACTGCATGTCCACTCCTGACCCGCAATAGTATACACTGTGAAAGGCTAAAAAAAGAATGCCCACTAGGTTAAAAACCTCAAAAGAGGTGGACTAGGCAAAAGTTAGGACGTAAAAAAAAAACACTCACCCTAAAACTACGTTGTGACTTGATCCTTTTCATTGAGGTACGTAGGCGCTTGAAATTTTATTCTGAGTTCAATTGCATGAGTGTCAAAAAAATACATGTTCCCTCTTATATAACAGTCTTCAAGAGACTTTTAACTTCATCAATCTTCAGACTTGCACTAAGTGTTGGTGACTCTATGTGGGCAAATCCCTATGAAGTATAAGCTTCTTGGATATAAGTTGAAGTATTCAAATTCACTAAGTCTTTATGTTGGAGCTTTAAAGTTACCATATTGGAGCCTGCAAGTTCATAAAGTCTGATAGTTGAAGTCTTCAAATGACCTATGCATATAAGTTGAAGTCTTCAAATTAACTAAGTATTTATGTTGGAGCTTTCAAGTTACCATATTGGAGTCTGGAAGTTTGCAAAGTCTGATAGTTGAAGTCTTCAAATGACCTAGGTATATAAGTTGAAGTCTTCAAATTCACTAAGTCTTCATGTTGGAACTTTTATGTTACCATATTGAAGCTTGTAAGTTCACAAAGTCTGATAGTTAAAGTCATTAAATGACCTATGCATATAAGTTGAAGTCTTCAAATTGACTAAGTCTTCATGTTGGAGCTTTCAAGTTACCATATTGAAGCCTGCAAGTTCACGAAGTTTGATAGTTGGAGTCTTTAGATGACCTATGTCTAAAAGTTGAAGCCTTTAAATTCACTAAGTTTTCATATTGAAGCTTTCAAATTCACCATATTGGATTTTGCAAGTGGGAGGCTTCAGATGACCTTTGATATAAGTTGAAGTCTTCAAATTCACTAAGTTTTCATGTTGGATATTTCAAATTCACCATATTTAAACCTGCAAGTTCACGAAGTCTGCAAGTTGAAGTCTTTAGATGCTCTGCGACTATAAGTTGAAGCCTTCAAGTCTGCTATATTGAAGCTTTCAGAGTTTGAAAGTTGGAGTCATTAGGTGCTTTGATCTATAAGTTGAGGTCTTTAAATCCTTCAAACCTTCTTGAAGTTTACCTTTCAATCTTCATGAAATTACCTTTTCTTATGGAGGGGACGAGTAGCCATCCCTACGCGCCATAAGATTATCTTAAAGTTACCTTTTCTTATGGCGGTAATGAGTAACCATCCCTATGCGCTATAAGATTACCATAAAGTTACCTTTTCTTATGGCGGGGACGAGTATCTATCCCTATGCGTCGTGAGATTACCATAAAATTATCTTTTCTTATGGAGGGGATGAGTAGTCATCCTTATGCGCTGTAAGATTATCATAAAGCTACCTTTGCTTACGGCGGTACGAGTCGCCATCCCTACACGCTATAAGATTATCATGAAATTACCTTTCTTATGGCGGGGACAAGTAGTCATCCCTACGCACCATATGATTATCGTTCTTGCATGAAAGGCAATATCTTGAGCAAGAAGTTTAATCATGCATGGCTGTTAAAAAAGAATAATAAAGAATTTTTTTTTTAAAAAGGAAAGGAATACCTCGCTGTTGAAGCTCAAATACTGCATCAAAGAATGCTATAGAATATGCTGTAAATAATGAGAAGACAGGGTATTTATAACTATTGAAAGGCGGTGAGAAGAATTTGACTCTAATGCAAAGTGGACTAAGAAGTTGGTAGTCTAGTTGGAATTAAAATGTTAGGAAGCATATAACTTCCATGTCTCCCAATGGAAATTGGATTGGAGCATATTGCTGCCCACCAATAAGTAATTCTGATGGAATTACAATTGTTTTTCATTATTATTATTATGGTTGGTCAAATTTTGTGAAATTAAATAGTGTTCCTTGGACATCATTCGATTTCAATTATATATAACGTAAAATTATATATATAAATTACCATTGATTTTAATTAAAGAATAAATTATTAATTCAAGTCTAGATTTCGAAAAAAAATTTAAATATCTTGGCAAGTCTTGAAGTAGGGGGCACTTTGTAAGCAATAAAATTTTATTAATTTAAATTCGTACAAAATTCGGATAATATTAAATTTAAAATATATTAGTCCCAAATAAATATTGTGGATTAATATAATTGAATTAATTAGTTAAGTCCAAACACATATGGATTTAATTAAAGTCCAACCTCAATTGGGTTAGACCATTAATTTGGGCTACAAATGACTAACCCACTTTATTAAGCCCAAGATGCCATCATGTTCTAGAGGCCCAATTTGGCACCACGTGTCAAATGACATGGCATGCCAAGTCAAGTAAAGGAGCCAATAGGACCATGCCATATGTCAAAATGATGCAGTAAATTAAAAGCCCATAAAAGGTGCTGTGTCACTTAAATCTGATTGGTCAAAGAAAATTCATATTTATCAAGACCATGCCACTTAAATTTGATTGGTTAAAGGAAGCTCATATTTATCATGACTCTTTACTTCCTACAACTATAAATAGGGGGCCTCATAATTCAGAAAAGGGACCAACAAGTTTAACAAGAATCAAGAGAGAGCTCGTGGATCAAAGTAGCCGATTTCTCTACAAATTCAAGAACAAGCTCAAGATTTGAAGATCAAGAGTTCAAGGTTCAAGAACAAGCTCAAGATTTCAAGATTAAGAATTCAAGGTTCAAGAACAAGCTCAAGATTTCAAGATCAAGAGTTCAAGATCAAGACTACAAGATTCAAAAACAAGATCAAAGGTCCTTGAATTCAAGTACAAGGTGAGATTAAGTTCATCAAGTTCAAGTTCAAGATCAAAACCGCAAGATTCAATAACAAGCTACCAAGCCCTTGATTCAAGCACAAGTCAAGATCAAATCTGTCAAGAAGCCCTTGAATTTATAGTAGAAAAGGCGAATCAGAGGAATCATAGAGATTGTAACATTAACTTATTTAAATCAATAAATCGATTGTTGCAGTATTTTTCTTGTCTCGATTATTATTTTCGGTTTCAAAAATTTTATTGTCTAACAGATTCTACAACGTTATGTTTTTCATTTATGAGATGTTCTACAAATCTTACCTTAGAGTTAAGACTTAGCTCAAGAACTTTCAAACAAAAAATTATGCCCTACGAGCAAGAGTTTACACTTGTAATGACCCTTCAGGTCATTTTCCATATTTATGCTTATCTTCACTGTTTGAGCTTCTCCAAAGCTGTCCCAAGTCATTTATGACTTGCTGGGACTGAGGGCCCGGTTACCGGATAGTTCGTTTGTTTTTTAGAGTCAATTCCCTGTTTAGAAGTCTTCGTTGGTTCCAAATGGCCACCGATCAACAACTTCAGCGAAACGATCTCAAATGAAAATTTCAACTACGCCAACATATAAAAAATATCAATTTTAGTCTAGGTAGACCTTTGATTCGGGTCCCAATGCACCCGATCTCATTTTGACCTATTAGTCGAAAAGTTAAAAAAACAAAACTATATATATGGGCCCCACTTTTTGCCTAAACGACCTTGTATAGAATTTTTGATGATTCCAATGGATTTGAATTATGGTTTACACTCAAATTTCTCTATTGGATCATATATTTTGGGTTCCAAATGAGTTCTGAGGGTCAAAAAATAAGTTTTTGACTTTGCTATCACAGGGTACCGCATCTCTTTTATCATGATTATCATCCGGATTAAGGTAAGATTTCATCACTTTATTAGTGAATTTCATTGTTCTTGACCCAAAACCCCAATTTAGCTTAGGTCTTGATTTAGCCCCAATTTCATTTGTTTTCACCCATCAATTGAGGGTTATGCTTCCTTGGTGATAGATAAGCATTGGGTTGACCTCGGAAACGCAATTTCCGTATGTGGGACCCACTTAGAGTTTTGGGTGTCATTTTTGGACCTGAATCACAATAGTGCAATATGAGTATCATTAGACTCATATTCATGAGTAGATTATATCTTTGATAGTGTGATGTCATTTTGGGGATTGTGAAGTAAAGACGAGCATGTGGTGCTTAAAGTGTGATTTTGCGGTTTAGACTTGAGGTAGGCTTCTGTCTACTCTTCTTCATAGATAATGTATGATATATATTTCGTGTGTATGTGAATTTTAAGATTGATATTGGATAGAATGACTTAGTATTGAATATACATATAAGTTTGGAGATTAGATAGGGTTTTGAACCCATAGGTTGAATTACTTAATACCCTTGTAGAATGCTATTGCCTTCCCCTAGTTTGGGTAAATTTGTAGAATGGGTATGGTATAATGCTATGCTCGGAATATGATTTTATCATTTAAAGCATGATTTGTATATTTAGCCTTATTGGGCTAGTGTGATAGTTTTGGAACCGTAAGTTTGATAGAGTTGACTTGAACTATAAGTTTGGTAGAGTTAACTAGCGTACCTTTGTTTCTAGTTGAAGTTACTATCTTAGGTATTAATATGACTTGCTTGACATCTAGAGGATGAACTAGATACCTTAGCCTAGTTTGGAGCATAATATGCCTAATTATGAAAATTATGGATTAGAAGTGGGATCATTCGGCCCACTTAGGCCAAGATTTGTGTTAGCCCTTGTGGGCTTAGTTGCAGAAAGTAGACCTAGTTGAGACTAATTAGCCTTTTTTTATGAGAATTACTTGGTGAATTAATAAATTGTGATGATTTTTTTCGGATTATGATTAGTGGTTCATAGAGATGCATTTTCCTCTTTAATATGATTTTTTGCCCCTAGAGATGCATTTTCTCTTTATTATGATATTTTGCCCATAGAGATGCATTTTTCTCTTTATTATGATGTTTGGCCCATAAAGATGCCTTTTCCTCTTAATTATGATATTTTGCCCATAGAGGATGCATTTTCCTCTTAATTATGATATTTTTGACCATAGAGATGCATTTTCCTCTTTATTATGATATTTGGCCATAGAGAAGCATTTTTCTCTTAATTATGGTATTTTGCCCATAGAGATGCATTTTTCTCTTTATTATGATATTTTTCTCATAGAGATGCATTTTTCTCTGAATTATGATATTTGGTCCAAAGAGATGCATTTTTCTCTTAATTATGATATTTTTCCTTTAGAGATGCATTTTCCTCTTAGTTATGATATTTGACCCATAGAGATGATTTTCCTCTTAGTTATGATTATTGAGCTTATAGAGACGATTTTCTTCTTGGTCATGATGCATAACCTATAGATATGAGATGTCTAACAGAGGTGATATGCTTGTTGATATTATGCCTCCTAGTTATGAGATGCCTCTTATATATAAGATAATTATAGATATGCTATGGTTTATAACTATGATTATTGATAGGAGTCCCATATATGTATATGGGCCTAAGGCCATGATTTTGATGTTGTGATTATTCCGGATAAATTAATGGGCCAAGGGCCGTGTTATGATACTTATTAAATATCCAAGAAGTGTTTATCATTGTGAATGATGTGATTGCGATTTATGAATATGAATATGTATATGTTTGTATACACATCTGTCCGGTATGGGATGGAGGAAGATGCGGTATGATGCTTATTATTCCATTGATTGAATACTGGTGATGACATGCATAGGTTTGGTACGTTCATGATTATTTACCATTATAAATGATGTGATTATAGAAGAAATATGCTCTTGTGGTTTTTATTCTTGTTAGACGGTTAAGCTATGTGGTAACTAGTTATTTATTAGCTAACTATTACACTTGATGGCTAGAAAGTTGATGCATTAATGAATCTTGCTTAGTTGAAACATGGTAACTAATAACGGTCAGTTAATGAATGATGCCATTTAATAAAAGATGATTAGGTGACAAGTAGTAATGTGTTGTCTAGTAATGATAACAAAAATAGGATGAATAGTTGATAATAATGAATGGTGGATAAATGACGGTTTTGGTCTAATGATGAACCTAGATTAGATGTTAGATATTGATTGTTAAATGAATAGTTCTTAGTTGATATCCCGTGAATAAGGATTATGTAAAGGATAGTGTTTAGGCTAATAACTAGAGGTTATGTGATGACTAGCAAACTAGCGGTTTAATAATAATAAATGTTGGTTAGCTAATGATGAGTAATTGGGATGTATTGATAAGATAGATATCTTTATGGTTATGAGTATATCTGCTTGCGTCTGTGCACCTATTATATGCCTATATTTATGTGTCGAGAGTTATGATAATACATTGATACCCGACAAGGCCGGAGGATATTATGATGATATTGATACCTGGTTCAAGTCTGAAGGATACTATTGAGATGATATTGATACCCGACAAGGTCGGAGGATATTATGATGATATTGATACCCGATTCATTTTCGGAGCATACTATTGAGATGATATTGATACACGGAAAGGCCGGAGGATATTATGATAATATTAATACCCAGTTTGAGTCCGAAGAATACTATTTAGATGATATTGATACCCGGTAAGGATGGAGGATATTATGATAATATTGATAACTGGTTCGAGTCCGTAGGATACTATTAATATGATATTGATACCCGGTGAGGTCGGAGGTTGATGGTATATTTTGCATTCATTCTTGCATGCGCAACACCTATCACTAGTATGCACCTAAGTCTATCAACTGGTATGGGACAGTTGCATAGATATAGGTGAAGAATCTGTCTTGTGTTATTATTTGTTAATTGAACCTTTCGAGTCTGGGGCGGTGGGGGTACACTTAGGCTTGGCTAGGTATTTAGTTTTCCAGACTAGCCGATTATTTACAATGTTATTGATATTGTTATTATCATAGTTATAATCATTATTATTGCTAGCTTATGATAGATTGGTCATGGATCCGGTATTGGGATTGAGGTATGTCTTTGGCCTTTGCTATCTTATGATAGATTGGTCATGGATCCGGTATTGGGATTGAGGTATGTCTTTGGCCTTTGCTATCTTATGATTGCATTATTGTGCACTATTATTGTATGTCTAGCCATATGGATTAGAAATTCTGAGTATATTGGTATTAAATTCTGATAGTATTATACTGAGGTCTAAAACTGAGAACATGATGATTTAGGTTATGTATGTTTGAGATGACCTACTGTTTATATATATATATATAAATATATATATGTCTAGATATATGAAGCCATGGTACTATCGGATATCCCTTCATTCATTGTTCATATTGTATAGTCATTCTTTTGCCTTGTATATTATAATATATCTTTCTTTCGCTCTTTACTTGTATATTGACCTGGGATATACGGTATAGCATTGGCATATATTGAATGTAGCCGGAATAGGATAGTTTGCCTTGATTCTTCCTTAGTCTTCTTATGTTAGACTCTTGGACATAAATATGATAGTTGTCCCTTGTTATTCTTATTGACTTATTATATGATTTGTGGACTCTTGGTTGTAGTTTCTATTCTGTTTATATGTTGTATATATCTACTTTATCTTTGGAGCTCAGTTAGTAGTTGCCTACTGAGTACCATTCATTTGGTACTTATACTATACCTCTGTATCCTGTAGATCATAGTATGAGTTATCACCGTTGAAGTGTGCATCGGGTGGAGTAGCCCTGATTTGGAGACTTAGAGTGAGATTCTGACATTCAGCGTATTACTTATATCTTTCCTATGTATTAGACTAGCCTCTAAGTTCTATTCAGAGGTAAGTTAAATTAGCGTATTTCTCCTTGATATATTACTTATGTACTCTTATTATGTTTAGAAGCTCTTGTATCGATACCACCAGGTTTTGGGATTCGTCTATGTATTGATCTTTATCTCACATATTTTGTATTTTTTTATATTATTAAGTAGTCCATTACTAGCCGTTCTGGACTACGGGTTGGCTTGCCTACTGGTGGGTTATGGTAGGTGCCATCATAACCTGAAAGGTTAGGTCGTGACAAATTAGTATCAGAGCTTAGGTTTCTTCGGGGTATTAGTACAAGTGCTAAGTGTTTGTAGAGTCCTGCGGATCGGTGCGGAGATGTCCGTAACCTATCTTTGGGAGGCTACAGTGACATTTTAGGAAATTTACTTCTTGACTCCTTATCATGTATCTCCATTTCTATGAACCTTGAACATATTCTTGGACTCTATTCTATTCCCAAAGGACGATGTGATATTATCGATAGATGCGGATGAGACTCCAGCATGTATTTCTAGAATTTTTGCGTAGTATCAAACTAATAAGTCAAAGATGGTTATCGAAGATCTTCAGCAGTAGCTAAAAAGGATTTGGGTTGAGTCCCTATTAGACTTATGGAGTGTGGTATAGTTCTTCGGGCCATGGTGACCATTCTGGATTATGAGGAGTAGTATTTTGAAGTATTTTAGATTCTTGGTTTGGTTGTGTTATGATGGGACACTGGTTTAAAAAATGCCCTTGGTATGAGATAGGTGGTGAGATAGAGTTAGCATATATTCCCCGCCAGCCTAGAGTTTCTAAGATAGACTATGATTTTGAATGTTTCGACATAAATTTATGGATTTCTCACAACATTGGTTGGCCATACATTTGATCTCAGTGTGTTTCCTCGCCACGTTGATGCTCTAGGAATTGCTACGAGTAGAGGGCAATCGACTACTAGTATAGAGAGTGTCTTCGACATGGGATTGTTAGTTATTCAGATCATCCTTGTGATGTTGTGGCATCTTCAGTTATAGATGGTGCATTTGGTGACTCAGTTGATGATTCAGTAAGTCGGTCCGAGTTAGGCCCGTTCAGATTTATTTTCCCTATGCCCATCAGGCATGTGATTTTAGATGTCGCCATGAATGGTGTGCTTTTATTCTCTTCTTTATCTCTTATTATGTGTATTGTTATTTTCATACCCATTGATAATTATATGCCTTGATGAATTTATATCGTTCATTATATTCCTTATTGTTGAATTCATGATTATATTAATACTCCATAGTTTATTTCCTTTAGTAGTGGATGGAGTAGATCTATATTGATGTTTCTTCCCTATGGGTGTGCTTTGGGTTCGAGTCTCATTTATCTTGGCACATTAGTCTTGTTGTGGCCCTTGAGTGGTACATAATATTGATGTTTATTTTGGTACCACCTATCGAGTATATTGATTTTGATATTATTGTTGTTATTGCTACCGTTGCATGAGGGTACTGATATTACTTGATATTATCACTTGATATTGTTACTTTATAATTGATTCTTGCTGGGTAGCTGTATAGACTAGTGTTATCTAGTTAAACTCTCATTTTCTTATGCTATAATTTGATGGCTTGAGTAGATATAGCCTGATTTAATGATTTCTTTGTCCTAGCATGGAGGTTGATTGTGTTCCCTCTTGGTTAGCTGTATTAGATTGATTTGGGGATGTATTGTGATATCGAAAGACAGGTTAATCTTTTGTGGCTCTATTATCACCCTAGAGTTGGAATTTAGTTGCATTGCCTATTATTGAGTCTGAGATCCTTAGACTTGCCTTCTGGGTTACGAAGGTTTTTACCTTGGCTATTTTTTTAGATATAACCATTTGTGAGATTGACCAATTTGAGGTTTGTTCTTGTTTTTGTGGCTATTTCTTTGTCCAATAGCTATTTTATGTTGATGTTGAGATGTCATGAATTCATCTCATAAGTAAGTTGGGTTCGCTCTCTAGTTATCGATTGCTTTGTTGTTAGTATGGAGATTGGATACTCTTTTGTTGCTGTGATATGGTTTTGTCTAGAGAAGATGAAAGATAGAGGCAGGTGGCCTTTCCTGTGATCGCTTCTAAAGTTGGAAAATTAGAAAATCTTTAGCTTGAGTTAATGGTACTCTGGTGGTTCTCTCGACTTTGACCTTGGCTTTGAGATTGTTATTTCTTCTTTGAAGATGTGGTTCTTAGGTGGATTCAGGAAATTCCTATTTCAGTATTTGTTTGGCTTAGTAAGGCTTGGTGGAGTGGTTCTCCTCGATGATATGTGTTTAGGGCAATTTCTTTGCCTAGATGGGGTATTGTATTAGTTCAGTTTTGACTTGACGCTTTGGAATGACGATTGAGAAGTATGATAAATTTGGATTATTAGTGCCTACCCTTTCTTAGTTTTGTTTAGATATTTGAGATTGAGCGATTCAGCCTTGGTATTGAGATTTTAGGTTGGTGTTGTAGAGCTTGTGTGAAGCTTCAATTTTAGAGTTGTCTTCGTTCAAATTTCATTTATAGGCTAGTTGAGCCTACTCTGTGGTTGTCTATTCGGTCTTCTTGACGTCGGTTGGATTATAGTTGATAAGCGTTCAGATGATAGCTTATGGGTCCCATATTGGTTATATCAATTTTGACCTCGAGATTTAATTTTCTTAATGAATTTTGGATGATTTACTCAATGGGAGTAATATACTTGGGTTGGTATTAATATGTTTTGGTTCAGATTTGCGTGCATCAGTCTTTTAGTTCAGTTGGAGGCCATTTAGTGGTTGAGGTTGAGGTTTGGTTGTTTGGGAAGTAAAGTGAGGGTGCAGGTTGAAAAAGGGATACCGATGGTGAAATCCCTTGCAAGTTTTCTCTCCTCGTGGAGGTTACCTAGGAAGTCATTCTTGGAGCATGCGAGCCTAGTACCTCATCACTTTGAGCCTTTGAGATTCTTTCTATTCATTGACTTTCGGGTACGAAAGTCATTTTAGTAGTGGATATTGTAATGACCCTTCAGGTCATTTTTCATATTTATGCTTATCTTCGCCATTTGAGCTTCTCCATAGCTATCTCAAATCATTTATGACTTGCTGGGATTGAGGGTTCAGTTATCGGGCAGTTCGTTTGTTTTTTAGAGTCAATTTCCTGTTTAGAAGTCTTCATTGGTTCCAAATGGCCACCGATTAAAAACTTTAGTGAAACGATCTCGGATAAAAATTTTGAATGTGCCAGCATATCCAAAATATCGATTTTAGTCTGGGTAAACCTTTGGTTCGGGTCCCAATTCACCCGAGCTCATTTCGACCTATTAGTAGGAAAGTCATAAAATCAAAACTATATATGTGGACCCCACTTTTTGCGTAAACGACCTTCTATGGAAGTTTTGATGATTCCAATAGATTTGAATTGTGGTTTACACTTAAATTTCACTATTGGATCATATATTTTGGGTTCCGAATGAGTTCTGAAGGTCAAAAATAAGTTTTTAACTTTGCTGTCATAGGGTACCGCGTCTCTTCGTCGAGGGGGTCTATAAATAGACCCCAAGGTCGCGATTTTGGGGATTTGTTTTTCACATTTGAGAACCTAAAACCCTAAATGGGTATGATAACTCAAAATTGAGTCTAGTGGGAGTCTAGGGAGCTTGGTAAACATCTTTTATCATGATTATCATCCGGATTAAGGTAAGATTTCATCACTTTATTAGTGAATTTCATTGTTCTTGACCCAAAACCCCAATTTAGCTTAGGGATTGATTTAGCCCCAAATTTCTTTTGTTTATATCCATCAATTAAGGGTTATGCTTCCTTGATGATAGATGAGCATTGGGTTGAACTCAGAAACGCGATTTTCATATGTGGGACCCACTTGGGGTTTTTGGTGTCATTTTTGGACCCGAAGCATAATAGTACAATATGGGTATCATTAGACTCATAGTGATGAGTAGATAATATTTTTGTTAGTGTTATAGAATTTTGGGAATTGTGAAGTGAAGACGAGCATACAGTGCTTGAAGTATGATTTTGCAGTTTAGCCTTGAGGTAGGCTTCTGTCTACTCTTCTTCATGGATAATGTATGATATATATTGCATTTGTACATGAATGTTAAGATTGATATTTGATAGAATGACTTAGTATTGAATATACATATAAGTTTGGAGATTAGATAAGGTTTTGGACCCATAGGTTGAATTACTTAATACCCTTGTAGAATCCTATTGCCTTCCCCTAGTTTGGGTAAATTTGTAGCATGAGTATTATATAATGCTATTGTCGGAATATGGTTTTAGCATTTGAAGAATGATTTGTATATTTAGCCTTATTGGGCTAGTGTGATAGTTTTGGAATCGTAAGTTTGGTAGAGTTGACTTGAACCGTAAGTTTGGTAGAGTTGACTTGAGTACCCTTGTTTCTAGTTGAAATTACTATCTTAGGCGTTAATATGGCTTGCTTGACATCTAGAGGATGAACTAGACACCTTATCCTAGTTTGGAGCATAGTATGCCTAATTATGAAAATTATGGATTAGAAGTGGGATCATCCGGCCCACTTAGGCCAAAATGTGTGTTAGCCCTTGTGGGCTTAGTTGCGAAAAGTAGACCTACTAATGAGCCTTATTTATGAGAATTACTTGGTGAATTCATAAATTGTTATGATTTTCATCTGATTATGATTA
Source organism: Capsicum baccatum var. pendulum (assembly GCA_030864225.1). Taxonomy (NCBI): domain Eukaryota; kingdom Viridiplantae; phylum Streptophyta; class Magnoliopsida; order Solanales; family Solanaceae; genus Capsicum; species Capsicum baccatum. The sequence continues at coordinate 85,646,746 of CM061550.1, forward strand.
GTGGCCCATAGAGATGCATTTTCCTCTTTATTATGATATTTGGCCCCTAGAGATGCATTTTCCTTTTTATTATGACATTTTGCCCATAGAGATGCATTTTCCTTTTTAGTATGATATTTGGCTCATAGAGATACATTTTTCTCTTGATTATGATATTTTGTCCATAGAGATGCATTTTTCTCTTTATTATGATATTTTGCCCATAGAGATGCATTTTCCTCTTAATTATGATATTTTTTCCCATAGAGATGCATTTTCCTCTTTATTCTGATATTTTGCCCATAGAGATGCATTTTTCTTTGAATTATGATATTTAGTCCGTAGAGATGCATTTTTCTCTTAATTATAATATTTTACCCCTAGAGATGCATTTTTCTCTTAGTTATGATATTTGACCCATAGAGATGATTTTCCTCTTAGTTATGATTATTGAGCTTATAGAGACGATTTTTCTCTTGGTCATGATGCATAACCTATAGATATGAGATGTCTAATAGAGACGATATTCTTGTTGATATTATGCCTCCTAGATATGAGATGCCTCTTATATGTGAGATAATTATAGATATGCTACGGTTTATAAATATGATTATTGATATGAGTCCTAGATATGTATATGGTCCTAAGGCCATGATTATAATGATAAATTAATGTGCCAAGAGCTGTGTTATGGTACTGATTAAATATCCAAGAAGTGTTTATCATTGTGAATGATGTGATTGCGATTTATGAATATGAATATGTATATGTCTGTATACACATCTCTCCGGTATGGGATAGAGAAAGATGCGGTATGATGCTTATTATTCCATTGATTGAATACCGGTGATGGCATGCATAGATTTGTACGTTCATGATTATTTACCATTATAAATAATGTGATTATAGCCGAAATATAATCTTATGATTTTTCTTCTTTTTAGACGGTTAAGCTATGTGGTAACTAGTTGTCTATTAGCTTAACTACCGCACTTGATGGCTAGGAAGATGGTGCATTAATGAATCGAACTTAGTTGGAACATGGTAGCTAATGATGGTCAGTTAATGAATGATGTCATTTAATAAAAGACGGTTAGGCGATAAGTAGTAATGTGTTGTCTAGTAGTGATTAACAAAAATAGGATGAATAGTTGATAATAATGAATGGTGGATAAATGACGGTTTTGATCTAATGATGAACCTAGATTAGATGTTAGATGTTGACTATTAAATGAATAGTTCTTAGTTGATATCCCGTGAATAAGGATTATGTGAAGGATAATGTTTAGGCTAATAACTAGAGGTTATGTAATGACTAGCTAAATAGCAGTTTAATAATAATAAATGTTGGTTAGCTAATAACGAGTAATTGGGATGTATTAATAAGATGGATATCTTTACGGTTATGAGTATATCGGCTTGCATCTGTGCACCTATTATATTCCTATATTAATGTGTCAAGAGTTATGATGATATATTGATACCCGGTAAGGCCGGAGGATATTATGATGATATTGATGCCCGGTTCAAGTCTGGAGGTACTATTGAGATGATATTGATACCCGGCAAGGCCGGAGGATATTATGATGATATTGATACCCAATTCGAGTCCGGAGGATACTATTGAGATGATAGTGATGCCCGATAAGGCCGGAGGATATTATGATGATATTGATATCTGCTTCGAGTCCAGAGGATACTATTGAGATGATATTGATACCCGACAAGGACGGTGGATATTGTGATAATATTGATACCCGGTTCGAGTTTGGAGGATACTATTGAGATGTTATTGATATCCGGTGAGGCCGGAGGTGATGATGGTGAGGAAAGTTATGATGCATTGTGATAGTGATGGTATATTTTGCATTCATTCTTGCATGCACATCACCTATCACCAGTATGCACCTATGTCTATCACCCGGTATGAGATGGTTGCATAGATATGGGTGAAGAATATACCTTGTGTTATTGTTTGTTGATTGAACCTTCCGAGTCTGGGGCAGTGGGGTTACACATAGGCTCGTCTAGTTATTTGGTTGTCTGGAGTAGCCGGTTATTTAAGATTTTATTGATATTGTTATTATCATGGTTATGATTATTTTTATTGCTAGCTTTTGACAGATTGGTCATGGATCCGGTATTGGGATTGAGGTATGCCTTCGGCCTTTGCTTTCTTATGATTGCATTATTGTGCACGATTATTGTATGTCTAGCCATATGGATTAGAAATTCTGAGTATATTGGTATTAAATCCTGATAGTATTATACTAAGGTTTAAAAATGAGAACATGACGATTTAGGTTATGTTTGAGATGACCTCCTATTTTTATATATATATAAATATATATATATGTCTAGATATATGAAGCCATGGTACTATTGGATATCCCTTCATTCATTGTTCATATTGTATAGTCGTTCTTTTGCCTTGTATATTATAATCTATCTTTCTTTCGCTCTTTACTTGTATATTGACCTGGGATATACGGTATAGCATTGGCATATATTAAATGTAGCTGGAATAGGATAGTTTACCTTGATTCTTCCTTAGTCTTCTTATGTTAGACTCTTGGACATAAATATGATAGTTGTCCCTTGTTATTCTCATTGACTTATTATATGATTTGTGGACTCCTGGTTGTAGTTTCCATTCTGTTTATATGTTGTATATATCTACTTTATCTTTGGAGCTCAGTTGACAGTTGCCTACTGAGTACCATTCGTTTGGTACTCATACTACACCTCTGCATCCTGCAGATCATAGTATGGGTTATCGCCGTTAATGCGTGCATCAGGTAGAGTAGCCCTGATTCGGAGACTTAGAGTGAGCTTCTGATGTTCGGAGTATTACTTATCTCTTTCCTATGTATTAGACTAGACTCTAAGTTGTATTTAGAGGTAAGTTGAATTAGTGTATTTCTCCTTGATATATCGCTTATGTACTCTTATTATGTTTAGAAGCTCTTGTACTGATACATCCAGGTTTTGGGATTCGTCTATGTATTGATCTTTATCTCACATATTCTGCATTCTTTTCTTTATTTTATTAAGTAGTTCGTTACTAGCCGTTCCAGACTATATATGCCCGGAACTTTTAAATAATAAATTATATATGCCCCACAGGCAATAGTTGATACTACCATGTTATGTTTTATTTATGAGATGTTTTACAACTCTTGTCTTAGAGGCAAGGTTAGCTCAAGGACTTCCAAATAGTACATTATGCCCCACGGGCAAAAGTTGACACTACTGCATTATATCTTCATTTATGAGATGTTCTACAACTCTTACATTAGGGGCATGACTTATCCCAAGAATTTTCAAATAAGTTACGTACTTGGGCAAGAGTCAACACTAACACATTGTATTTTTTACCTCTGAAATGATCTATAACTCTTGTCTTAGAGGTACGACTCTGCCCAAGGACCATCAAACAATAAGTTATGCCCATAAGTAAGAGTTGACACCACCACATTGTGTATTGAATTATGAGATACTTTATAACTCTTCCCTTAGAGGCAAGACTTAGACCAATGGATTTCAAGCAACAGGTTGTTTTCTGTGGCAAAAGTTGACGTTACCACATTGTGTTTTGATTTATGAGATATTTTATAACTCTTTCCTTAGAGATAAAACTTAATCCGAGGACTTTCAAACAACAAGTTACGCTTTATGGGTAAGAGTTGACACAATTACATTATTTTTTAATTTATGAGATGTTCTATAATTCTTGCCCTAGAGGCAAGACTTAACCCAAGGACTTTTGAACAACACATTACGCTCTATGGGAAAGATTTGACACTATCACATTGTGTCTTGATTTATGAGATATTTTATATATCAAGGACTTTCAAACAAGTTATGCCCTATGGGTAAGAGCTGACACTATCACATTATATCTTAATTTATGAGATGTTCTTTAACTCTTGCCTTGGAGGTATGAATTAGTCTGAGGACTTTCAAGCAACAAGTTACGCCCCATGGGCAAGAGTTGACACTACGATATCGTGTCTTGATTTATGAGATATTTTATAACTCTTTCCTTAGAGGCAAGACTTAGCTGACAAGTTATGCCCATGGACAAGAGTTGACACTATCATATTGTATCTTGATTTATGTGATGCTCTATTAATCTTGCCTTTAAGACAAGACTTAGCCCAAGAACCTCCTAAAAGAATAAGTCATGCCCAATAGACAAGTATTGACACTACCATATTGTTTCTTAATTGATGAGATGTTCTATAACTTTTGCCTTCGAATCAAGAATTAACTCAAGAATTGCAAACAACAAGTTATGCTCCTCAAGCAAAACTTGACACTACCACATTGTGTCTTGATTTATGAGTTATTCTATAATTTTTGCCTTAGAGGTAAGATTTAACCCAAAAGACTTTCTCACACCAAGTCATGCCCTTAAATTTTCTTTGATGCCAAAAAAAGAAGATCCCTTTGTAGATTATCCAACTTTTTATTTATTAGCAAAATATAATAGAGGTTGAGAAAAAAGAAAAAAAGAGAGATTGAGAAAAAAGAAAAATAACATGTATATGTTTATGTTACATTATTATATTGAAGTGTGAAAACTTTTTGAAAAGTGATTTGAACTTTTACACTTTATTAAAAATTTTCGCAATAGACAAAATCATTTAGTTTTAAATAATCAAATGTTACACGTGCAAGACAGGTGCAATTGAACTAGTACATAAAAAAGAAGGAATACTAGTCTTTAAAAACTTTTCTAACGAAGGTAAAAAAGCCAAAGCCACCCACTATTGAGGTCATCCATGTAATTTCCTGGATTATTTTTTGTCGACCAATACTCTATCCAAAATCAAGAAACTATTTACATAAAAAAATTTACAAAGCAACTCTACGCATAGCGAAAGCCTTTGTGGTAGGGCTCTTCTCCAGACACCGCGCATAGCGGTAGCTTTAGTGCACCGAACTGTACTTTTTTTAGTCACTATAACTAAAGCTACAGAAATAATAATTAGAATAATACAACCATTAACTTATAGGAATGCAGCAGCCTGTGATTCCTAATGACCAACTAAAAGTAAATTCAAGAAAACTCCAATAAATATAGAAAATTAAAGATAAAAAACACACACCAACAATTGATAACATAACGACCTTAAGCATGCGATCATCTGATTTCTTCGATTCCAGAAGAAGCTGAAGAACAAGAGTCAGAAACCTACGCCTTATTTCCTTGTCGCCGCATTATTAATTTGAACGCTTCTATCGAATTAAGTTTATTCAAGAGAGAAGTATAACTACCCCTGAACTTGTCGAGCTTTATTCATGGTACACCTAAACTTTTACTAGTCCTAAGTACCCCCGAACTTGTTCTTTTAGTACGTCACGTGGCCTCTTTTTGCTGAAAGTCCGCTGCATGTAATACACGCGCAGACACGTGGAAAAAAATGCTGATGTGGCTGTCCACGTAGATAAATACCATCACTTCCCTTATATTTATCCTATATTAAAAAATAAGCCTATTCCACCCTTAATTATCCGATTTCTCTCTAAAAAAATTATAGTATTTTCAGTTTTCTTCTACTCCAAAATATTGAATGGTTGAATTTTCATCGATCAAGTAAGCTATTATCTAAAAATTTATATTTTTTGGTGTGTGTTAAAAATATGAAATTATTTTTTTCCGGTTAGTGTTTCATAGTAGTTTCCGATTAGTGTTTCGATTAGGATTTTGAGGAGACTCACATGCACAAATATGTTTCTTAGTATAATTAACGGAGTAAGAAATTACAATTTAAGTTAGGAAAGTACAAAAACTAAATCGATAAAAATGTTATTAATTTATCGTTATAGGGTTAACAATTTTTTAATGATTTTATATAAAAAAAATTATTGGGTTATTGATTAGATTTGATTTTTTTACTAGGTTATTGAGTAAACCGATAAACCAATAAGTTTATGCTAAATTATTATTTATGGTGTAAAGTCCTACTTAGTACTCCCTCCTTCGTTGTCCTTATTTCAGTGTAAGTGTCCAAGTCATAAATGTCCAATTGTATTTTCTCCCAATATATATTATTTTGTATTTTTTGGTTTATTGATATTTTATTTTTTTTAATTCTTTATACCCTGTTCATCTCTTTCTCTTCAGTTTTAGGTATTTTAGCAATATCTTCTTTAATCACACCCCGGGAAAATAACAATTGTCCTTCTTTTAATCTTCTTCGGACTTTTCAAGTCCATGGGAATTTATAGATTAATCCATCATGATTGATAAAATACACTGAGAGAATAACCATATACTGAGGGTATTTTTATAAGTAATTTACAAATTTTACATGATCAGGAAAACCGCCGGTGATTCGGATATTAATAATAAAACATATGCGAAAGAAAATATAAACTTAATTAATTCAAACATAATTTACAAACTTGGGAGAAAATTACAAAGACCTATGTAACTAATACATACATGTATTAAGCAAGAAGTGAGGTTTCCCTTTTGGGAGTCCCCTGAAAACTTGACAGCTACCGAAAAATGAAGAACTAAGAAAACTATTCATACTTTTCACACATTCTTTTTTTTTGAACTAACTTACAAACTTTGGAAACTAAGAACTTTAATAAAACTACGAACGTTATGAAAACTTTATCACTCTTGATTTTTTCTCTCTTTTGTACATGTTTTTGTCTTCCATAAAGGGGGTATTTATATGCATTTTTTGGACTTCAAATCTTACTTTTTTGTGGATTTCAAATCCTTTCTAAGGACTTTAGCAAGACTTATCAACTTGGGTGGGCCCGATGGCTAATATCTTTCTTTAATTCTCCTCCGTTCATTTATTTATTTGATAATGCATACGTCTGCTAATTTTGTCTTTTATAGATATCGTAATTGCTGATGTATCCAAATTGTGTAAAGCTTCTGAGTCAAACTCCATTCCCGAATCATAGTCGGCGTTTGGGTCTTGGGCAAATTGATCCATGGCTGAGTTGTATTCTCTTTCATACTCATCACTATCTCCGTTTGATAATCCTAGTCTTGTTCCAGTTCTTGTCTCTTCTCTTAGAATTAAAGAAATTCTTGGTCTTTGTTCTGATGGTTCTGAATTCATAGATATCTCCTTGGGCGATTGTTCTGCTAATAACTTTTTTATTGAGTTTGTTATTATTTTTTCTATATTTGTTTTTTCATTTTTATTTTTTCTTAATGAAAAAATCTTCTTATTCTGAGAAGAACTTCCTTCATCTATTGTCTGAGTACCTGTGTTTTTAAAACTAGTTGAGAGTATTCTCCCTACACTTTTTGGCAAAGTGTCAGCCATCAACGGATTTGATAAGTTTTTACCAGCTACCGTTTGAGCTGGACTAGTTGTATCATTATCCGATACAGTGGGTCTTTCTGCATTCATTGGGGAATGCACACCCATTAACGGATTTGAGAAGTCTTTACCAGCTACCGTTTGAGCTGGACTAGTTGTATCATTACTCGATACAGTGGGTTTTTCCATTTTTAAAGAAGATGGAGAACTCTTTGGCTGGGTATCATAAATTGGCTGAGTCTGGTGTGAAAGTTCAAAATGAAGGATTTTTATACGGTCTTGTAAAATACTTATATGTTCTAACATCTGTCCCCTTTCTTTTACAAGGTTTTCACTATCTTGTTTTTAAATTTCATTGGCTTGATTTAGTCTTTGAAAAGCTTCGGTCATAGAGGAACAATGATCACAAAATATAATTTTGTTTGTGTCTTTGTTAATATTATATTGAGAAATTTTTTGTGTTTCTGGGCTTAAAGCTGGAGTAATAAAATAATTTGGTCCCAGATTTCACCAGGCATAGTCTAGAGTCTCTGAGAGGTCATAAAAACCTTTATAAAGAGATGTTCTATAATCTTTTATGGCATTCATTACCTCTATCCAAGTCTGGAACACTTCTTGCTACTGTTCTTTGAGAACAACATAGAATTTAAACCTGTTAGTAGTATTTTTCTCAGTAAAATAGTAACTTAATACATTTAGAACTGAAATAAAATACTAATGTCACTTCTATTATAATCCATCCATAGATTGTTTAGTAGACATATCCACGGCTTATCCACTTGTATGTCTGGATTTCGTCTAAAAGTTAAGTTGGATGGTTCGAAACATACCAAATTGTGGGGTCTAAAAATTATTCTATCTAATTTTGGCTGTTCTAGCATCATAACTGGTCCGAAGCAAGTGTTGCTCATTAGTGTCTTTAGATAGTCTTGGGATGATGAGGCTTCTGCCTTGCTTTTTCCCTTTCATGTATTCATACTGAAACAAAAATTGTTAGTTGTCTTCTTTAATTAATCTACTTAGTTGATCTGCTAAGTTATTATCATTTCCTTTCTAAAACAATATTATAGATTGAAGTAGCATCTAGGAAATTTAACCATCTCCTTTTACTACTATTCTTATCTTTTATTTTCTGATAAAATTTTACTATAGCTTCGCTGTCTGTTCTTACTAGTATTTTGGGCTTATTTAATATATAAAGTTTAAAACTATTCAAACCATAAATTACTGCTAGTGTCTCCGCATCTATGCCATTTAATTTTCCCTTTTCTTTATATTTTCCACTTGAATAAGTACAAATTTTTTCATCCTTTTTGTCACTATATTTGTTAGGTTTTGCTTTTAATACTGCTCCCCATCCTTGAAGGCTTCCATCTGTCTCGACTATTAAATAATTTATTTCTAATGGTAACGTTAAGTATGGAATGTCTTGTATCATGCTTTTAAGTTGTTGGACTAATTTTATGTCTTCAGTATTAAAGGATTTTTGACCTGTCGATCCTGATTATAGTATAGTTGTCATGCTACTTTTCCTAAATCTTTGATAAAAGCTCTAGCATAATTTAAGAGTCCTAAAAATTTTTGTAAATATTTAGTCTTGTCTAATTTATCTGGAATTTCTAAAACTTTTTTAGCTATGTGTGGTTGTAATTTTATTCTATCATCTCCAATAACTACTCCTAAAAAATTAATACTATTTTTACATAATTCATTTTCTTTCTACTTATTATTATTCCATTATCTACAAATAATTTTAAAACTTGTTGTAAATGTCCTAGATGTTCTCTCATATTATTACTAAAAACTAAAATATTATCTACGTAAACTAATACAAAATTTTATAGTCTCTAAAAATACTATCCATTTTTCTTTGAAAAATTGGAGGAGCCGTCTTTAATCCAAACGGCATGACCAGCCATTCAAAATGTTCTTCTGGACATGTAAAAGCTGTCCATTCTATACTATGTTCATGCATTTTAATCTGCCAATATCTAGATTTACAATCAAATTTACTAAATACTTTTATTCCTTGTATTCTATTTATTAATTCTGTTTTGTCTAGTAACTTATATCCATCCATTACAGTATTATCATTTAGTCTTTTGTAATTTATTACCATTTAAGCTTTTTCTCTCACTATTTCACTATGGTTTCTTACTATGAAAGCTGCTGACCTATGTCTTGATGTAGATCTTCTAATTATTCCTAATTCTAGTAGCTCTTTTATTTGTATTTCAAAGTCTTTAAGGTCTTTATTTGTAGCTTCTATAGATGATGTTTTTATAGTATATTCTGGATTAATTATTTCTAATTTGCAGGTAATTTGATTGGAGTCCCAATGTTGCAAGGGGTTTTCTCCTATTATTTCTAGCTTATCTAGGATTTGTATAATTCTTTCTAAGTCTTTTACTAGAATGTGATAAAGGAGAAAATTGAACATGTAATGATAATAAAAAGACAACAATGTATGAAGAATTACAAGATTTATTAGTAGTAGAAAAAATAGAAAAAGACTATACTTTAATAGAAATGGATACAGAATTATACAATTTTAAGAAAGGTATACAACAAATAGGAGTAATAAAAGATAAAAAAAGACTTAGAAAAAATAATACAAAGTCTAGATAAGCTAGAAATAATAGGAGTAAAACCCTTGAAACATTGGGACTCCAATCAACTTACCTGCAAATTAGAAATAATTAATCTAGAATATACTATAAAAACAACATCTATAGAAGCAACAAATGAAGACCTTAAAGACTTTGAAATATAAATAAAAGAACTACTAGAATTAGGAATAATTAGAAGATCTACATCAAGACATAGGTCAGCAACTCTCATAGTAATAGACCATGGTGAAATAGTGAGAGAAAAAGCTAGAATGATAATAAATTACAAAATACTAAATGATAATACTGTAATGGATGGATATAAACTACCAGACAAAACAGAATTAATAAATAGAATACAAGGAGGAAAAGTATTTAGTAAATTTAATTGTAAATCTGGATATTGGCATATTAAAATGCATGAAGATAGTATAGCATGGACAACTTTCACATGTCTAGAAGAACATTTTGAATGACTGGTCATGTCGTTTGGATTAAAGACGGCTCCTCCAATTTTTCAAAGAAAATTGGATATTTTTTTTAGAGACTAAAAATTTTGTATTAGTTTACGTAGATGATATTTTAGTTTTTAGTAATAACATGAGAGAACATCTAGGACATTTACAACAAGTTTTTAAATTATTTGTAGATAATGGAATAATAATAAGTAGAAAGAAAATGGAATTATGTAAAAACAGTATTAATTTTTTAGGAGTAGTTATTGGAGATGGTAGAATAAAATTACAACCACACATAGCTAAAAAAGTCTTAGAAATGCCAGATAAATTAGACAAGACTAAAGATTTACAAAAATTTTTAGGACTCTTAAATTATGCTAGAGCTTTTATCAAAGATTTAGGAAAAGTAGCAGGACCACTATACTCTAAAAAAGGACTGACATGTCAAAAATCATTTAATATTGAAGACATAAAATTAGTCCAACAACTTAAAAGCATGATACAAGACATTCCAGACTTAACGTTACCATTAGAAACAGAGTATTTAATAGTCGAGACAGATGGAAGCCTTCAAGGATGGGGAGCAGTATTAAAAGCAAAACCTAACAAATATAGTGACAAAAAGGATGAAAATATTTGTGCTTATTCAAGTGGAAAATATAAAGAAAAAGGAAAATTAAATAGTATAGATGCGGAGACACTAGCAGTTATTTATGGTTTGAATAGTTTTAAACTTTATATAGTAAATAACCCTGAAATACTAGTAAGAACAGACTGTGAAGCTATAGTAAAGTTTTATCTGAAAATAAAAGATAAGAATAGTAGTAAAAGGAGATGGTTAAATTTCCTAGATGTCACTTCAATCCATAATATTGTTTAGAACATATTAAAGGAAAAGATAAAAACTTAGCAGGTCAACTAAGTAGATTAATTAAAGAAGACAACTAATGATTTTTGTTTCAGTATAAATACAGGAAAAGGAAAAGGCAAGGCAAAAGCCTCATCATCCCAAGACTATTTAAAGACACTAAAGCAACACTTGTTTCAGACCACTTACGATGCTAAAACAACCAAAATTAGATAGAATAATTTTTTGGACCCCACAACTTGGTGTATTACGAACCATCCAACTTAACTTTTAGACGAAGGCCAGACGTACAAGTGTATAAGCCGCAGATATGTCTACTAGACAATTGATGGATAACTTATAATATAAGTGACATTAATCATTTTATTTCAGTTCTAAATGCATTGAGTTACTATTTTACTGAGAAAAATACTACTAATAGGTTTAAATTCTATTTTGTTCTCAGAGGACAGTAGCAAGGAGTGTTCCAGACTTGGATAGAGGTAATTGGACGCCATAAAAGATTATTGAACACCTCTTTATAATGGTCTTACTCCAGCTTTAAGATCATAAACACAAAAAATTCCTCAATATAATATTAACAAAGACACAGATAAAATTATATTTTTGTGATCATTTTTCCTCTATGACTGGAGTTTTTCAAAGACTGAATCAAGCCAATGAACTTTTGAAATAAGATGATGAGAACCTTGTAAAGAAATAGGACAGATGTTAGAACATATAAGTATTTTACAAGACCGTATAAAAATCCATTATTTTGAACTTTCACAACAGACTCGGCCAATTTATGAGACCCAGCCAAAGAGTTCTCCATCTTATTTTAAAATGGAAAAACCCAATGTATCAGGTAATGATAAAGCTAGTCTAGCTCAAACGGTAGCTGGTAAAGACTCATGAAATCCGTTAATGGCTGACACTTTGCCAAAAACTGCAGGGAGAATACTCTTAGCTAGTTTTAAAGACACAAGTACTCAGACAATAGATGAAGGAAGTTCTTCTCATAATAAAAAGGGTTTTTCATTAAGAAAAAAGAAAAATAAAAAAAGAAATATAGAAAAAATAATAGAAAACTCAATAAAAAAGTTATTAGCAGAACAATCGCCCATGGAGATATCTATGAATCCAGAACCACCAGAACAAAGACCAAGAATTTCTTTAATTCCAAGAGAAGAGACAAGAATTGGAACTAGACTAGGATTTTCAGACGGAGACAGTGATCAGTATAAAAGAGAATACAACTCAGTCATGGATCAATTTTCAGAAGACCCAAACGTAGACGATGATTCGGGAATGGATTTTGACTCAAAAGCTTTACACAATTTGGATACATAAGCAATGACGATATCTAAAAAAACAAACTAGCAGACGTATGCAATATCAGATAAATAAATGAACGGAGGAGAATTAAAGAAAGATATTAGCTACCGGGCCCACCCAAGTTGATAAGCCTTTTTAAAGTCCTTAGAAAGGATTTGAAATCCACAAAAAAGTAAGATTTGAAGTCCAAAAAATGCCTATAAATACCTGTCACACCCCTTTTTTAACTCCAAAGATATTGATTTAAGTTTGAAAAGGTTTTTATTCTTAAGTGACAAAAGAAAGATTGTTTCGAAAAGGATTCATTATATTCAAAAACTCAAAGTCGCCACTTGGCATAAATCTGGTGTGCCAAGTCACCCATGGATATCCTTTATCAAAATGATTTTGACTCTATAGAACTGATTCATGAACAGAGATTCCGGCTAAGAAATTTTGTTGACTGAGGGGAAGGTGTTAGGTACCCCTCATTCCCGTGGTTTGACCAAGGTCGCTTGGTAGAGCGTATCAGCTAATTTTGGCACTAACAATGTACAAACCACAAAAAATACATAAACAAGCATCCAAACACACCAAACAAAATAAATCCACAGTATAATGTTCAGTCCAATTATTACAAACCGAGATAGAAAAATATGAAAATGAAAACCTACTTTATTCTAGACTAATCCTAAACTTCGCTCCAATGCTTTACCCGATGCCTCAGACCTTGATTGCGAACGTCCTCTGGGTACAAAGGGCTTCGGGGGTATTTCCCGGCAAATGAACACAATACCTCGGGGAATTCCTCTGCCAAATGATACATTTAATCCAAAAATCATAAAACCAACCATTCAACACACATTTTCAACATTCAAACAATCAAAAATTTCTAAATTTGCCTGCGTATCATAATTCTATTACGTTCAACAATATTCAACTTGTTCCGAATTAAACAAAACAATAATAGACCACAATTGATCTATATTCATCCATTTTTACCAATTTCTCAATTCCACCCCAAATTCCCTTTTAACACTAAATTCCCATAATTCACAATCACTATAAAATCAGTATGCATCATTCACATCACACATAATTCGTAACCAACAGAATCAACTACTAATCAACACAAACAATTATTTCATCACCACCAAAGATCAAAACCACACACGAATATTTAATTAGAAATATGAAATATCATAAACATTGAAATAAAAGAGAGAAAGAATAGAGTTGAACCTCAATTGAAGTTTTTGATACATCGGAGATAGAACCGCATCCGAAAAACCTCGCATCCAACCTCAATAACGGAGCCTCAATCTAACCCTTCTTTTCAATTTTATCAATCCGAGCCAAAATCTTCAAGAAACGAAAAACCTGAACCCGAATATGTATCGAGACTGATCTGTCTCATCCATTTTTGTGGGTCCCCGGTGGCTGTAAAAATAGTAGCAACGACAATAATTGGGCAATTAGTTACCGGCTTAAACGTATTTAAGAGATTTTTTTGGGTTTTTGATCGCTGATTTCGAGCCCGTGGGACTGAGTCAGGCAAGATGTAGAGGATTTCAGCGGGTAAATAGCCAAAAAATATGAAAACTAGTTGGCTTTGTTCGCTCCTTTCCTACCAACGTTTTTCTCTATATTTCTCACTCTCGACCTCTCTCTTCTTCTTCTCTCTCTCATGCTCAAATCCCTCTCGATATCACTTTCTCGATTTCCATTCTCTCCTATTCCTTCCTCAACTCTTCATTACCAGTGGGTGTGTGCGTGAATCTGTGTAGAGGAGGATGGCGGTCAGTGTGTACGTGATGTGTGCTCTTCGGTAAGGATCCGTGAGTGTGTGTGGTTTGTGCGTAATAAGAAGAAAAAATGGACAGTGTTGTTCTCCTCCTTTCTGGCATCAATGGAAAAAAGATATATAGGAGTATTGTTGCTGATGATGAAGTTAAGTGGTAGGGCCCTCCTCTTTTTTTTTTCTAGTCTATGAAAATTCCCTTGTATTTGTATGTATATATTATCAAAAGGTGGAAAAAGAAACGTGAGGGGTGGGTCATGTGGAGTAGGGGTATGAGTGGTGAGGTGTCCGCTTTTAGTTAGAGAGGTTGTTAGGATAATATTAGAACAAGGTAAAATTTGTTAAGGGTTGTTATTTTTGTATTTTTATGGGATATAATTATACGGATGAGGACACGTAGTAAGATAGAGGTAAAAATGGTAAGAATGCTTTCGGGAAGGGACAAAATTATGTGTCTACATCATGCCCCTCTTGTCATGTAAACACAAAGTGTTTTCATATAAAGAAGCAGACAATGAGACAAAATTTTGACCCGACCATTATTCAAAAAGAATGAAACAGAAGGAATGAGAGAGACCAAGTCTTGATTTAGGCTATCCTACCTACCCAAGTTACGGGGGGTATTAAGTCACAGGTTTCTCAAAGGATTAGAAAGAGAAGGACTATACCGAGTTGGAGAATCGATTGAGGTCCCATCAAGGTTTGGTTCACGGCTCTATCTTATATCAAAAAATGAAATTACAAGTTAAAAACATAAATGAAATTACAGAAACTCTATCTGTGAAGCTTCTTTGACTCTTGACTTGCTATTTCATCACCCTGTTCTTCAGGCGGGCTCCTAACTCGCAATTTCTTTAACTTGTTGCTTGCCTTTCAATTTATTCACCCTATTCTTCAGGCGGGCTCCTGACTTGCGATTTCATCAACTTGTTGTTATGCTTTCAATTTTTACACCTTGTTCTATAGGCAGGTTCCTGACTTGTTATTTCATCAACTTGTTGCTATGCTTTCAATTTATTCACTTGGTTCTCCAGGTGGGTTCCTGACTTGCTATTTCATCAACTTATTGCTATGCTTTCAATTTCTTCACTCTATTCTGCAGGCGGGCTCCTGACTTGCTATTTTTCAATTTATTTAACTTTTATTTTCTTCACCTTCTTGCTTAGTTTTCCATTTATTCGCCCTGTGCTTTGGGCATGCTCCTGAAATCACATCAAAATTGAAAGAAAATTATCCCAAACAAAGAAATTTATTTTCTATGAGTTAATTGGATTGACTCGACTAAAAGGTACGTCTTCTAGGGGTCAAGGGAAATGACTCGACTCAAAGGTATGCCTTACAGGAATTTAAGGGAATGACTCTACTAAAAGGTACGTCTTATAGGAATCAAAGAGATGACTCAACTAAAAGGTATATCTTTTAGGGGTCAAGGGGATTGACTCGACTAAATGAAGTCTTATAGGAATCAAAGAGAATGACTTGACTAAAAGGTACGCCTTATAGGAATCAAAGGAGATGACTCAACTAAAAGGTACGTCTTATAGGAATCAAAGAGAATGATTCAACTAAAAGTTACGTCTTATAGGAATCAAAGGGAAATGACTCGACTAAAACGTATGTCTTGTAGGAATCAAAGGGAATGACTCGACTAGAAGGTACGTATTCTAGGGGTCAAAGAAAATAACTCGACTAAATGATACGTCTTATAGGAATCAAAGGGAATGACTCGACTAAGAGGTACGTCTTATAGAAATCAAAGTAGATGACTCAACTAAAAGGTACATCTTATAGGAATCATCAAGAATAATTCGACTAAAAGGTACGTCTTATAGGAATCAAAGGGAAATGACTAGACTAAAAGGTATGTCTTATAGGAATCAAAGGGAATGACTCAAATAGAAGGTACGTCTTCTAGGGTTCAAAGGGAATGACTCGACTAAAAGGTATGTCTTATAGGAATCAAGGGAGATAACTCAACTAAAAGGTACGTCTTATAGGAATCAAAGGGATGATTCATCTAAAAGGTATGTCTTCTAGGGGTCAAAGGGAATGACTCGACTAAAAGGTACGTTTTATAGGAATCAAAGAGAATGACTTAACTAAAAGGCATATCTTATAGAATCAAGGGGGATGACTCAACTAAAAGGTACGTCTTATAGGAATCAAGGGGGATGACTCAACTAAAAGGTACGTCTTATAGGAATCAAGGGGGATGACTCAACTAAAAGGTACATCTTTTAGGGCTCAAAGGGAATAACTCGACTAAAAGGTACATCTTAAAGGAATCAAAGGTAATGACTCGACTAAAAGGTATGTCTTATAGGAATCAAAAGAGATGACTCGACAAAAAGGTACATCTTATAGAAATCAAAAGGAATGACTCAACTAAAAGGTACGTCTTCCAAGAGTCAAAGGGAATGACTCGACTAGAGGGTATATCTTCTAGGAGTGAAGGTTCAATTTAAGAAGTGTATCACCCAGCAAATGAAAATTGAAATCCCTGTACAAGAAAGCGTGTCTCCGAGGGATATAAGATGATGAATTTTACCATGATTTGATTACCAAACCTGTGCAACAACATTGCTTCATGAATTTATAAAAGTGAGTCTTTGCAGGTTTTGATATTTATGCTCTGAAGTTCTTTCTTTGAAGGTAATATATTTCCTGTTTCATCAAAGAAAACTTGTGAGTTAAAAAAATACGGTGGCTGGCTTGTGGCTTTAGCTTTTGCGGTAATCGCTCTTGCCTCAGTCATATTTAACCTTGATTCCAACCACTAACATATGTCATTGACTTGTTGTATCAGTTATTCAAATTCATATTAGGAAGAGTGACTCTACCACAAACACAGTATCTCTGCTTTGCCATGTTTCTTAGTTAAACCCTTTGAACTATGGTATTTTTGTGGGTTCCCAGACTTATCTGTTGACAAAACTTTCTGCATGCCCTTTTTTTGTTCACAATTATGTCTCTTTTATGTTCTAGCTTTTGTCTTGCTTTGTGCAATTAAAGAAGCTAGTAGCCAGTTTTGAAATTTTTTCTCACTTGTTTTGACATGAACTTGACTCAAAAACAAGAAACGAAAAAAGAACGACATTTTTTGTCTGGATAACTGACTCAAGAAAGATAAAATAAAAATACAGAGAAAATAAAAGACAATGAATGTACCCTTTTGAAAAAAAGAAACGAAAAATTCATCTAAAATTGACAATCAACACAAATGATTATGCCAAGCATTTTGGATTAAGCAGCTTGATCTTTTCATCCAAACTTTCTACCCATTGTTGTTGAGTTAATGGCCTAGAAACTGAGTTGCTTCAATTGTATTTAAGACCCCATTTGGCTAGTGGCTCCTTGAAGGGTTTTCATAAACAAGTTTCTCTCATTTTCTTTTTCTCAGCTCACCATTGCCTTATGGTGTCTGTAAGGGTTTTTCACTAATGACTCTCTTATATTTGTTTCCCTTATCTCACAGTCGTCTTCCGGTGCTCATGAGAGTTTTCACCAATAAGACTCTCTTATTTTTATCTCTCTCAAGTTACCATCATCTTACAGTGCCCGTGAGGGTTTTCACCAAGAAGACTCTCTCATTTTTATTTCTCTCCTATTTTCTTATGCTGAGGAAGACAAGTAGTTCCCAAATGCATCATCATATCCCTAGCATGCTTAGACTTAACATCCTCAAAGATTGATCTAAAGGTCTTTCTTTAGTTGTAACTTAGCTTTTGGATAAGTTTAGAAAGAAAGGATGGCATGGGTCCCAAACGACACTTGAAGTGGGGTAAGACTTACAACTTTTGGAATCGACTCAAATAAGGAGGATTAACTCATGCCCTAGTTTATTTTGACTGGGTAATTCTAAATTTTTATTTGATTAAACCGAGCCCCGGGTAGGGAAGCCTACGTATCTCACCCCCAAAAAAGGAGAATCAGGTCATGCGTAGTTCTAGACACTTGTTCTTTTTTTTTATCTGATTTTTCTTTCTTTTTTTTCTTTTATCGACTCTTTTTCTTTGAAACTTTTTTTGAATCTATTTTTTTGACACTCTTTTCTTCCTTTGTGGACACATTTTTCTCTCTTTCCCTTTTTTTTGAAACTTTCTATCTCTATTCTCTTGGTCAATACTTTTCTTTTGAGCTTTGCTAGATTTATCTTGATTCCAAAAGAGGGGTATGAAAGAAAATAACAGTAAGGCTCAAATGAGGTAAACAAAGGATGACACAATATTTGGATAGCAAAATAAAATGCCTTCGTCATATAAATCCTTGAAAATACTAGTACATAGCAAGCAATGTGAAAGCATACGATCAACATCACTTATGACATGTTTTACAACACTAACCTGCCCCGAGCATGTGTGTCACGTCGTTTTCTATACTTTTCAAACATACAACTCTACATTTGTTGTACATCCCTCATTTTGAATAACTCATGCTTTTGTGGAGTTGATTTTCTTTCTGTTTCTCTTGATAGGATCACACAAACACTATTTGACCTAATTGAGACATGTCTGTCAATTGATGACCAAGTTATTCTTGTGATTCTCAACATAAATGGCCTTAATTTTCAAAGAAGGCTTGAACTTGTCACCAAATATATAAGCACTCTACTATTTTCTCAGATGTTTCTCCTAACTTTAGCACTCTGATCCAATGTTTCATGGTTAAATTGGATTTTAAGATCTGACTGAAAATTTCGCAAGCATGTCATATCACTAGAGTCAACATAAAATGTACTATGTAAAAAAATAAACAAACAACACATATTTAAAACACAAAGAAAAAGGGACACTTTATTTAATTAAAATAAAAGATAGAAGAGTTTGAACATAACGACAAATGGACAAAATAGGATAGATCCCGAACTACAACCCTGAAATAATTTGGATAACAGAAAATAAATTAAAGTAAACTACCAGACCTCTTCCTATTAGGGAGAGGGGTGACCTCTTAATTGTTCAGCCTGACATCTTAGCCAGTGGTTTTCATATTAGCATGACTATAGTTTTCCTCACTGTCAATATTTTGCACCATAATCAATTTGTCTTGAATCATCTTTTCAATTTCTCTTTTCAAAGCACAACAATCTTCAATATTGTGACCCGGAACGTCAAAATGATATGCACATCGTACATTAGGATCAAAAATTCTTAAACGCGGGTTAAGGGTATACCCAAGGAGAGAAGTGATCAAGCCTCGCTGTACCAATATCTGAAATAAACTGGCATACGACTCTCCAATTGGTGTGAAACTATCCCTCAATTTCTGCCTCATTTCATTGTTTAACTTGGATTGAACATCGGTCCTAGAAGGGCTTTGGTATTTTTGTGGATTTGGAGGATGACTTTGAAGAGTTGGTGCGCACCATTGTGGGTAAGGGGGGAGTTGAACATATGGTTGTGAGCAATATACTAGATATAGAGGTGGGGAAATAGAGTATAATGGATTTTGGGTGTGATTATGGAGAGCTTGGGTATGAACTTGGGCTTGAGACTGACGGCAACGATGACGTTGTCTTCTTGGGTGTGCCCGTTCTCCAACTACAATAGCAGTTTCATCTTTCTCATTCTTCTTCCCTCCAGGTTCCCTTAATTGATTACAATAGTGTCCCAAATATTTCACGGATTCCTCATGCCCATCTTGATTCTCAAATTTTGACATCTCAAAGATTGGAGGAAGGTTAGCACTAGACGGTATGCCCCAGTCTTTGTATGAAACATCTTCTTTACCCGCAGGTCCTAGAGAATTTTTCATAGCATTTTCTGTACTCTTCATTTTTCGTCCATTTTCTCCGACTCTTCTGGCACACTGGACTTCTTGTTAAGAAATTTTGGTGGTCCAGTTAACTTAAAAGTAGGATCAGGAGTATAGCGATGATCACAAAGAGTATTGAACAAGGGTCCATTGGAAGCATAAGGAAGCACAACTATTAGGTGAGCCAGTGTGGAAGTCCTAGTAGAGGATTGAGCAACAAGATCACAGACAACATGTGGTGTTGTGAATGTAGCAGGCTTATGCTGAGGAGCTAGAGAAAAAGTGGTGGAAATATTGAGATGCATTTGGCTTGAAATGAATTCTGAGTCATGTTGCGGTGCATCAACAATAGTAGAAAACTGACTTTGAGATTTTGATGGAAAACTCGAGGTATTTGTAAGATCAATAAAGAGAAACGGAGGAGGAGGCAACCCACTGGCCCAAGCTCGATGAATTTCTGTCATGTGTTATCTTAGCCTCCCAATCTCTTGCTTTAAACTCTTATTTTCCTAATTCTTCGTTTGATCCATAATGTCATTCTCTATATCTTTGTTAGACACAACTAATCCTTTGGATTTGGTGTGATGTGAAGGACCAGCCAGAATGCCACAAACCAACCACCTTAAACTGAATCAATAAAAAATTACCAAATGTGTTAGACTTCAACACTTTTTCAAAACCTGTTTTTCCCTTTTGTTTTGAAAAGATCACCGAACCCAAGAAGGGCGCCTATGTATCTCACTCCCGAGAGAGGAGAATCAGGTGTGCGTAGTATTGAACTCTTTGTTTTCTTTCTCTTTTTTTTTCTTTTTCTCAAAACTTTAAGAAGAAAAGAAAATAACAATTTGTCAAAAGAATTAACGAAAAAACTTTTTTTGCATTTTCTAGGTTTAAATTCCCTATACAAAATGAAACATACGACAACCAAAGAATTTTATTTTTTTTTGAATTTTCGATTCTGAATTTCGTATGAAAATGAAACTTGAAACTATTAAAGGAAAATCTTTTTGTAGTTTTCTCTTGAAGATGTATATGAGACACCTACTCTAAATGAAGAGTGAATAAAATATTTTTTTTTGGATTTTGAAATAAAATCCCCGAACCAACAATAGGTTGCCTATGTATCTCACATCCCGAAAGAGGAGAATCAGGGTGCGTAGTTCGTCCAGATTGGACAATTCAGGATTAAATGACAAACTAAACCCTGAATTGAGAGACACAACTAAAGACAGACGAATAAAATCTTTTTTGGGTTTTTAATTAGAAACTAACACCAACAACTATGAAAGAAAAAATCTTTTTTATATTTTCATTATATAAAAATGTACAAAGCTCCTATTGAAAGGAAAAAATATTTTTTTTGGATTTTTCGAATTGTGAATACTTACTAAAGAAATAAAAGAAAAATCTTTTTAACGTTTTTAATTTTTGGAGAAATGAGTGCAAAAAGTAAAAAAAATATTATTATTTTTTTTTAATTGTGAAAAACAAAAGCCATAAAGAACCCTAAAAACTACCAAATATTTTTTTTTCACTCTTTTTTTTCAACAATTTCTTGCCTACACACTTTGGTTCTAACTCATGTTTTTGCCCAAATCGGTCTGTCAAATGACTTCGTTACCCTCAAAGATGAAACATTTAGCACGTAGGGATGCTTTAGAGGTGAGTCTCCTACAAAGGGCCACATGGGTCCCACTAGATCTCAATATGATGCAAATAAGCATGACCTAAAGGCTGACCTGCGCTGGGATTCACTAACAAGGCTGTTCTGGGGAGCGTATGATCGATAGTGGCTGCGCTAGCTTTCCACCCACTCCATACCAGCCGACGGCTCCCCCTCCTAAAAAATAAGGATGACTCAACTATAGGTCATGTACACAGCGTGTACTACAGAACTTGTTGCAGAAAGAATTGACTCGGGTTATGCAAATGATGCCAGATATAAAGCAGAAATACATAAGAGAAAAACTGTAATCACGTAGCACGTAGGCACTCAACAGCGATAAAAAAATACAAACAATAACACAAACAATTTCTATACACTTATAATGTCAAAACTAAGCTGATATAACTCCAAAAATAAGCTCGAATTCTGAAAAGATCCCCAACAGAGTCGCCAGAACTGTCACACCTCTTTTTTAACTCCAAAGATATTGATTTAAGTTTGAAAGGGTTTTTATTCTTAAGTGACAAAAGAAAGATTGTTTTGAAAAGGATTCATTATATTCAAAAACTCAAAGTCGCCACTTGGCATAAATCGGGTATGCCAAATCACCCATGGATATCTTTTTTCAAAACAATTTTGACTCTATAGAACTGATCCACGAATAGAGGTTTCAAATAAGGAATTTTGTTGACCGAGGGAAAGGTGTTAGGCACCCCTCGATCCCGTGGTTTGACCACGGTCTCTTGGTAGAGCGTATCGGCTAATTTTGGCACTAAGAATGTATAAACCACATAAAACACATAAACAATCATTCAAACACACCAAATAAAATAAATCCACAGTATAATGTTCAGTCCAATTATTACAAACCGAGATAGAAAAATATGAAAATGAAAACCTACTTTATTCTAGACTAATCCTAAACTACGCTTCAATGCTTTACCCGATGCCTTGGGCCTTGGTCGCGAATGTCCTCTGGGTACAAAGTGTTTCGGGGCATTCCCCGGTAAATGAACACAACTACCTCGGGGCATTCCCCGGACAAATGATACATTTAATCCAAAAACCATAAAACCAACCATTCAACACACATTTTCAACATTCAAACAATCCAAAAGTTCTAAAATTTGCCTACCCATTTCAACATATTATAATTCTATTACGTTCAACAGTATTCAACTTGTTCCGAATTAAACAAAACAATAATAGACCACAATTGATCTATATTCATCCATTTTTACCAATTTCTCAATTCCACCCCAAATTCCCTTTTAACACTAAATCCCCACAATTCACAATCACTATAAAATCAATATGCATCATTCACATCACACATAATTCATAACCAACAGAATCAACTACTAATCAACACAAACAATTATTTCATCACCACCAAAGATCAAAACCACACACGAATATTTAATTAGAAATATGAAATATCATAAACATTGAAATAAAAGAGAGAAAGAATAGAGTTGAACCTCAATTGAAGTTTTTGATACATCGGAGATAGAATCGCATCCGAAAAACCTCGCATCCAACCTCAATAACGGAGCCTCAATCTAACCCTTCTTTTCAATTTTATCAATCCGAGCCAAAATCTTCAAGAAACAAAAAACCTGAACCCGAATACGTATCAAGATTGATCTGTCTCATCCATTTTTTGTGGGTCCCCGATGGCTGTCAAAATAGTAGCAACGACGATAATAGGGCAATTAGTTACTGGCCTAAACGTATTTAAGAGATTTTTTTTTGGTTTTTGGTCGCTGATTTCGAGCCCGTGGGATTGAGTCAGGCAAGATGTAGAGGATTTCAGCGGGTAAATAGCCAAAAAATTTGAAAACTAGTTGGCTTTGTTCGCTCCTTTCCTACCAACGTTTTTCTCTATATTTCTCACTCTCGACCTCTTTCTTCTTCTTCTCTCTCTCATGCTCAAATCCCTCTCGATCTCACTTTCTCGATTTCCATTCTCTCCTATCCCTTCCTCAGCTCTTCATTACTAGTGGGTGTGTGCGTGAATCTGTGTAGAGGAGGATGGTGGTCAGTGTGTACGTGATGTGTGCTCTTCGATGAGGATCCGTGAGTGTGTGTGGTTTGTGCGTAATAAGAAGAAAAAATGGACAGTGTTGTTCTCCTTCTTTCTGGCATCAATGGAAAAAAGATATAAGGAGTATTGTTGGTGATGATGAAGTTAAGTGGTAGGGCCCTCCTCTTTTTTTTTTCTAGTCTATGAAAATTCCCTTGTATTTGTATGTATATATTATCAAAAGGTGGAAAAAAAAAACGTGAGGAGGGGGGTCATGTGGGGTAGGGGTAGGAGTGGTGAGGTGTTCATTTTTAGTTAGAGAGGTTGTTAGGATAAGATTAGAACAAGGTAAAATTTGTTAAGGGTTGTTATTTTTGTATTTTTGTGGGATATAATTATACAGATGAGGACACGTAGTAAGATGGGGGTAAAAATGGTAAGAATGCTTCAGGGGAGGGACAAAATTACGTGTCTACAATACCCCCCCCCCCCTTTATGGAAGACAAAAACATGTACCAAAGAGAGAAAAAATATAGAGTGAGAAAGTTTTCATAAAGTTTTAGTTTTTTTAAAGTTCTTAGTTTCCAAAGTTTGTAAGTTAGTTAAAAAAAAAGAGTGTGAAAAGGGTGAAAAGTTTTCTTAGTTCTTCATTTTCCGGTAGCTGTCAAGTTTTCAGGGGACTCCTGAAAGGAAAACCTCACTTCTTCCTTAAAACATTTAATAACTTGTTACAATAATTTGCTTGCTATATTTATCTGTCTATTTTATTATACTAACTATATCCACTTGTCTAACATAAATACTTACTAACAGATATATACTATATATATTCACTACTTATATATATACTTACTAATATATATATATATATATATTTATTATTAGCTTTGTTAATATATCTATCTGTCTATTTAAAATATATATATATATATATATATATATATATATATATATATATATATATATATATATCTTCTTAATACCTCTGTTTATTATTTGTATATCTTTCTTTATTATTTTTTATATATACTTGTTTATTTATCTTATATCTGCTTAATATCCCTGTTTATTATTATATCCACCTATCTATTTTTATTTGTGTGTATTTATCTTATATATACTTAATATCTCTATTTATTATTATATCCACCTGTCTATTTTTATTTGGTATCAGAGCCGTAAGATTGTAGGAGACTTTAATATATGAATTATTCAAGAACATAGAAAAGAAAGCCTAGACCCTACGAACATTTAATACTATTAGATTCAGAATATTATTGGTCCCAGATAAGTTTAAAGGAACAACTTAACGTATTATTGCAACATAGGGAATTAAGCATAAAATTATTTGAACTTTTTCCACAATCTAGAGAAGAAGCTTGGACTGAACTACAAGAGGTAGATACTAGGTTAAGAGAAGTTATATAACAAATAGTGTATACTAACTACGACGTTTAGGTAGATAAGATTTTAAGAGATATGCACCCTTTTTATTTGGCTTAATGAATATACCACCTAAAAATACAAAACCATTAAAGGAAATCGAAAATAATTTATATAGCTTATATATAGAATATAAAAGACTTAATACTACAAAGGAAGACCCTATAACTTTAGATAAACTAGTTACTACAATATCCGAATTAGAATATCATTTAATAAAACATCTTAAGTTTAGAAATAATTATAAATGAAAAAACATCCTTTTGCTAATAATATACGACATAGAAATTGGTTTTTAAACGAAGAAATAAAACAAAGGGAAGAAAAACAAGAACTAGAAATATTTTTAAGTATTTATCTAGATTTATTAAACTTCATAGATACTTCACAATCAAAATTATTCAAAGAATATTTAAGTGAAATAAGTTGGGAATTATAGGGAATTAGTATTGACATATCTAATCATAATAAAAGAATAAGCTATTATAGGAGACATTGTAATCAAGTAATTACTCCTTTAGGATAAAAATACATGAAAACGCTTCCTTTTGCAAGAGAAATACAAAGAGAATATAATCATTTATATAAAGAAATATGAAAAATAAACGATATTTTAAGAATAAAACAAAGACTAATAAATCAAATAGAAATATTATAAACTACAGAATTACCAGAAGCAATCATTATTTCAGATTTTATAAATTTAGTAAATTTCATAAATCATATAAGTTTGCTAAAGTGTAGATTGGAATGTATTAGATATTGTATAGACTAATAGAAATTTTAGAATGCAAACAGCTAGAAAACAGTGTAGTAACAATACACCCTCGTTAGGATAAAGAAGAATAGTAGTGTAAAAATAGATAATTTAAAAAAGCTAGAATATTTAGATCTAACAATCCCAGCTGAAAAAGAATACAGACGTTTTAAAGATAATTCTCTTATTAGATATAATTTTAACAACGGAGAACATACATTACATGGAGAAAATCTATAATTAAATACCATTACAGATCTTATAATAAACCTAGGAGAAAAGACTCAACAAGAAAATGCAAAAATACTAAAAACTCTAGAGATATTAGAAAACCTGCAAAACAAACAAAAGAAATTTTTAGATAAAATAGAATTAAATTTTGATTTCTCAAAGAACCAACAAGCAGAATTAGACAAAAAATTCAAAGTTTTAATTAACAAAGACAACGGTAACTTGAAAATTTTTGAAATAAGGCTAGCATTACAAGAGGTACAAAAATAAATTAATAAAATAAAAAATATAATACTCTCATGAATGATATACTACAAGATAAACTTTATCTAGCAATATTACAAAAGGCATCACAGATCCAACCAAACCCTGAAGGATTATCAAATCATCAACCTCAAGGAAAAGAAGACTCGTTAATCATAAAACAAAATAATATTATAATTTTGTTACTATGAACTAAATAAGAACCTGGAAAAAGAAAGACAAAAAGACAGTCAAGATAAAAATATAGAAGAATTAATAGAACAACTCAAAAAGATAGAAATAACCCCTCAAAAAGAATTAAAAGAAGCTAAAATAACTAAACCAACTAAGCCAAAAGCATGGACCTTGTTTCTGCATCCCCAAGTAGACAAAGATCTAGTTTTACCAGAAAAAGATCAAGTTTTATCCAAAATAGTTTAACAAATAATGTGCTATCAAAAATAATAAATAAATCAAGAATGACTTCAAGACAACAGTTAGAAGAGGTAATAGACGTAGATAAAGAAATACAATTATTCCACCAAAATAAATTAAAACTGTTAAATGCTAAAACATTATATAATGAAGGAATATTTTTCAAGAGCACAACTATACAGGCAT
Organism: Capsicum baccatum var. pendulum; assembly: GCA_030864225.1. NCBI lineage: Eukaryota > Viridiplantae > Streptophyta > Magnoliopsida > Solanales > Solanaceae > Capsicum > Capsicum baccatum. The sequence continues at coordinate 85,673,802 of CM061550.1, forward strand.
TATTGAGAAGAACAGATGTGTGTTATCGGAGAAAATAGTTGCAACATACATTTAATAAGCTCAAACTCTTTAAAAGAAATCATAAAATTTGACATGAATCTTATGCACATGGAATTAATAGTAATAGGCATAAAAGGTTTAACTAGAAAAAATTTAAGAACTAAAGTATTAATCACAATATCTGATAATAGATGGTCAGACACAAAAGATCTATAATAGGAATAACTAAAGTAGACATGACTAATAATGGAGGACTTTTTTATTGTAGTCCAGATTATATGATAAATACCTTAGAATTCCAAAAGCATATTAAAATAGGTGTACAAACTAAAGGATATGAAGAAATGAATAATGGAAATAATTTACTTATATGTGTAGGATTTATAGGAAAACTTGCCACTAATAGTAGTATAAAGTTTAATCTAAAAATAGATGATGTAGTAAGTCTAATGGAAAATAAAGGTATTAAACTACCGAAACCCCTAAAAATAAACCCAAAAAAATATGCAGGATTAGAATGGAATTTAGAAAAGTTTACTAAAAAAGAAATACTAAAGCCAACCGATCATTTAATGTTTATAAACAGTAAAGGAAAAGCTTCAGTAAGATTCACAGACTACCAATATACAAATGAAAAAGAAACTCATGAAGAAATTGAAGAATGTGAAAATACTAATTTTATGAATATAGAAATATTAGAAGAAGGTTTGAAGTAAATAAATCTATCATAAAAGCAGAAGCCCTATATGAAATAAATAGCAATAGTGTATTTAAATGTACTGGTTGTAAATTAGGGAATTTAAAACTTGAAGAAATGAAAAAATATTTTATAAAATGTTAATTAAGAACAAATAATTATGGTTATACACGTAAAAAGAAACTAATATGTGAAGACGAAGAATCAAATTATAGTATAGAAGAAAGTATAAAGGAATTTATGGAAATCGCAACAAGTTCCTCAAGCCCTTTCCAAAGAAAAACCGGTATGCAAAACGTACCATTAACAAGACATAACAAGACATAAAACCTAGAGGTAAAAGAATGCCAATAGAAGAACCCATTAGATTACAAGAAGGAAGTAATAAAGGAAAAATTTTAAACTTGCCAGCCCAGGACTCTCAGGAATGGAATCATGTAATAGACATATGGAAAAAATGTAGTTGTAGCAGACTACATACAACATATACAGGGTAATCAAGAACCAGATGCAGAAATTATGTATAGATATTTAGAAATATTTCTAGGAGAAAGTACTAAAGCACTTTGGGAAGCTTATAAAATAATATTCCCACAAGACTTTCAAGAATTAGTAGAACTAGGCTCAAATCCATAAAATTTTGTAATCAAAATACATACTCTACTAACAGGCCAGGATCCCAATAATTGATTAGTAGTGTTACAACAAAGAGCTTTAATAAATTTAGAACAATTAAGTATTAATCATTGGTCAAAAATTAAAGAATTTTTAAATGATTACTTTTATTATTGTACAATTAGTGAAAACTCATTTGATCAGACTCTAGGAGCTAGATTATTTAATAAATTACCAGGAGCTTTAGGAAGAGAGATAGAAGAAAAATGATCTAAAAGAGAACGAGTAATATAAAACTCAAACAACTCATGGTCAATAGGACAAAGAATACAACATGTAATGGATATATTACCAGAAAAATGTACAAATATACAGATAAAAAAACAATTAAAAAGAAGTGATACATATTTTTGTAAGACCATATATACTACTCAACATTATGACCAAAATTATTTCAAGAAAAAATATAAAAAGACTATCGCCCTAAGAAGAAATATTACTTGAGGAGATCAAATGCGAGAAAATATAACACTGCTAGAACTTATATGAATAAATTAGAATGTTTTACTTGCGGAAGTATAGAGCATTTAACAAATACTTGTCCAAAAAGAAATAATAATAGATCTAGAAATGCACAATTCATTGAGGATGTAAATGAGAATTTGATAAATGTAGATGAATATATGTCAGATAATGAAAGTATATACTCTATAAGAATTATGGTAGTTTTTGAAGAAGAAAAGGATAATTCTGATTCTTCAGACTCTGGAGATGACGAATTTATAAATGAAATAGGACTAGAAAGAACAAACACATACTATCACGTAGTCACAAACTATTATGATTTAGTAAATCTGATAGAAGAATGTGAACACAAATTTGAAGAAGGAAAAGGATTAGACAGTAATCAATGTTATTTTTGTAAATGATTTCCAAGTAAAAACAAAAGGGAAAATGTAGGAAGTGTTACAAGGAAGCATGCATAAAATGTATAGAGAAAGCATCAGAAATTTTAGAAACTCCAAAATCAACTAGTAATTTAAATAAATTTTACAACAAGGAACCAATAACCTAAACAACAGAAGATAGAATATTAAAATTAGAAGAAACACTAAAAAGACTAGAGTTAAGAATATATAGTAAAGATATAATTAAAGAAGAAGACTTAGTAGAGGTAGAATTATTAAATACATCTGTTGAAAATAATAAAGTAAAAATATCAATGAATGAACCATTTGAAGGAATGGAATGTAATAAAGAAAAGAAAATCAGTATAGTCAAGGTTTTAGTGAGAATAAAAATTCAAGACTATGAGTTCGAGACTTTAGCTATAGTTGATTCAGGATGTACAAGGAGCATTTTAAATAGCTGAATTTTACTAGCAAAATTAATTAAAAAATTGTCAAAACCTCAAGAATCCATACAAATGGATGGAACATATAATACTTATACAAACTATATACCAAAAGCAAAAATAAGTTTTATTATTACTTGTGAAAAATTCTACCAACCATCATATACACTTAGTGAAATACTAGTTAGAAATTTAAACATAAAAGCAGACTTTATGTTATGATTAGATTTTATGATACAAAATAATGGAGGATGTCTAGTTATAAAAAATTGAATAATATTCGCCAGTAATATCACTCACTCACCAGTACAGACATAACCTACATTAACTAAATATGACCTTCTTAAGGATAAGCTAGAGGAAAACATAGATAACCAAATAAAACCCAAAATATCACTAGAATATGATAAAGGAGAAAATTGAACATGTAATGATAATAAAAAGGCAATAATGTATGAAGAATTACAAGATTTATTAGTAGTAGAAGAAATAGAAAAAGACTATACTTTAATAGAAATGGATACAGAATTATACAATTTTAAGAAATGTATACAACAAATAGGAGTAATAAAAGATCAAAAAGACTTAGAAAAAAATAATACAAATCCTAGATAAGCTAGAAATAATAGTATAAAAACACTTGCAACATTAGGGCTCTAATCAAATTACCTGCAAATTAGAAATAATTAATTCAGAATATACTATAAAAACAGAATCTATAGAAGCTACAAATGAAGACCTTAAAGACCTTGAAATATAAATAAAAGAGCTACTAGAATTAGGAATAATTAGAAGATCTGCATCAAGACATAGGTCAGCAGCTTTCATAGTAAGAAACCATAGTGAAATAGTGAGAGAAAAAGCTAGAATGGTAATAAATTACAAAATACTAAATGATAATACTGTAATGGAAGGATATAAGTTACCAGGCAAAACAGAATTAATAAATAGAATACAAGGAAGAAAAGTATTTAGTAAATTTGATTGTATATCTAGATATTGGCAAATTAAAATGCATGAAGATAGTATAGAATGGACAACTTTCACATATCCAGAAGGACATTTTGAATGGCTAATAATGCCATTTGGATTAAAGATGGCTCCACCAATTTTTCAAAGAAAAATGGATAGTATTTTTAGAGACTATAAAAATTTTGTATTAGTTTACGTAGATGATATTTTAGTTTTTACTAATAATATGAGAGAACATCTAGGACATTTACAACAAGTTTTAAAATTATTTGTAGATAATGGAATGATAATAAGTAGAAAGAAAATGGAATTATGTAAAAATAGTATTAATTTTTTAGTAGTAGTTATTGGAGATGGTAGAACAAAATTACAACCACACATAACTAAAAAGGTCTTAGAAATGCCAAATAAATTAGACAAGACTAAATATCTATTTATAGATATTTAGAAATTATGTATACAGAGAAAGTACTAAAGCACTTTGGGAAGCTTATAAAATAATATTCCCACAAGAATTTCAAGAATTAGTAGAACTAGGCTTAAATCCATACAATTTTGTAAACAAAGTACATACTTTACTAACAGGCCAGGATCCCAATAGTGGATTAGTAGTGTTACAACAAAGAGATTTAATAAATTTAGAATAATTAAGTATTAATCATTGGTCAAGAATTAAAGAATTTTGAAAGGATTACTTTTATTATTGTACAATTAGTGGAAACTCATTTGATTAGACTCTAGGAGCTAGATTATTCAATAAATTACCAGGAGCTTTAAGAAGAGAGATAGAAGAAAAATGGTCTAAAAGAGAAGGAGTAATACAAAACCCAAACAACCCAAGGTCAATAGGACAAAGAATACATGTAATGTATATATTACAAGAAAAGTGTACAAATATACTGATAAAGAAACAATTAAAAAGAAGTGATACAGATTTTTGTAAGACCATACATACTACTAAACATTATGGCCTAGATTATAAAAAGAAAAAATATAAAACGACATAAAAAAGACTATCACCCTAAGAAGAAATGTTACTTAGGGAGATCAAATGAGAGAAAACCATACTTAGATAAGAATAAGCATGTAAGATAATATAACACTGCTAGAACCTATAAGAACAAATTAGAATGTTTAACTCGCGGAAGTATAGAGCATTTAGCAAATACTTGTCCAAAAAGAAATAATAATAGATCTAGAAATGCACAATTAATAGAGGATGTAAATGAGAATTTGATAAATGTAGATGAATATATGTCACATAATGAAAGTATATACTCTATCAGAATTATGGAAGTTTTTGAAGAAGAAAAGGATAATTCTGATTCTTTAGAATCTGGAGAAGACGAATTTATAAATGAAATAGGACTAGAAAGAACAAACATAGACTATCACTTACTCAATAACACAGACTATCACTTAGTCATAGACTATTATGATTTAGTAAATCTGATAGAAGAATGTGAACACAAATTTTAAGAAGGAAAAGGATTAGACAGTAATCAATGTTGTTTTTGTAAATGGTTTCCAAGTAAAAACAAAAGGGGAAAATGTAGGAAATGTTACAAGGAAGCATGCTTAAAATGTATAGAGAAAGTATCAGAAATTTTAGAAACTCCAAAATCAACCCATAATTTAAATAAATTTTACAAAAAGGAACCAATAAATAGAACAACAGAAGATAGAATATTAGAATTAGAAGAAAAACTAAAAACACTAGAGATAAGAATATACAGTAAAGATATAATTAAAGAAGAAGACTTAGTAGAGGTAGAATTATTAAATACATCTGTTGAAAAAAGTAAAGTAAAAAAATCAATGAATGTACCATTTGAAGGAATGGTATGTAATGAAGAAAAGAAAATCAGTACTGTCAAGGTTTTAGCGAGAATAAAAATTTAAGACTATGAGTTCAAAACTTTAGCTATAGTTGATTCAAGATGTACAAGGAGCATTTTAAATAGCAAAATTTTACCAGCAAAATTAATTAAAAAATTGCCAAAACCTCAAGAATTCATGCTAATGAACGGAACATATAATACTTATACAAACTATATACCAAAAGCAAAAATAAGTTTTATTAATACTTGTGAAAAATTCTACCAGCTATCATATACACTTAGTGAAATACTAGTTAGAAATTTAAACATAAAAGCAGACTTTGTGTTAGGATTAGATTTTATGGTACAAAATAATGGAGGATGTCTAATTACAAAAAATTGGGTAATATTCGCCAGTAATATCACTCACTCAAGAGTACAGACAGAATCTACTTTAACTAAATATCACCTTCTTAATGATACGCCAGAGGAAAACTTAGATAACCAAATAAAACCCAAAATATCACTAGAATGTGATAAAGGAGAAAATTGAACATGTAATGATAATAAAAAGGCAACAATGTATGAAGAATTACAAGATTTATTAGTAGTATAAAAATAGAAAAAGACTATACTTTAACAGAAATGGATACATAATTATACTATTTTAAGAAAGGTATACAGCAAATAGGAGTAATAAAAGATCAAAAAGACTTAGAAAAAATAATACAAATCCTAGATAAGCTAGAAATAATAGGAGAAAAATCCTTGCAACATTGGGACTCCAATCAAATTACCTGCAAATTAGAAATAATTAATCCATAATATACTATAAAAACAACATCTATAGAAACTATAAATGAAGACCTTAAAGACTTTGAAATACAATTAAAAGAGCTACTAGAATTAGGAATAATTAGAAGATCTACATCAAGACATAGGTCAGCAACTTTCATAGTAAGAAACCATAGTGAAATAGTGAGAGAAAAAGCTTGAATGGTAATAAATTACAAAAGACTAAATGATAATACCGTAATGGATGGATATAAGTTACCAGACAAAATAGAATTAATAAATAGAATACAAGAAAGAAAAGTATTTAGTAAATTTGATTGTAAATCTGGATATTGGCAGATTAAAATGCATGAAGATAGTATAGAAGGGACAACTTTAACATATCCAGAAGAAAATTTTGGATGGCTAGTCATGTCGTTTGGATTAAAGATGGCTCCTCCAATTTTTCAAAGAAAAATGGATAGTATTTTTAGAGACTATAGAAAATTTGTATTAGTTTACGTAGATGATATTTTAGTTTTTAGTAATAATATGAGAGAACATCTAGGACATTTACAAGAATTTTTTAAATTATTTTTAGACAATGGAATAATAATAAGTAGAAAGAAAATGGAATTATGTAAAAATAGTATTAATTTTTTAGGAGTAGTTATTGGAGATAGTGGAATAAAATTACATCCACACATAGATAAAAAAGTCTTTGAAATACCAGATAAATTAGACAAGACTAAAGATTTACAAAAAATTTTAGGACTCTTAAATTACGCTAGAGATTTTATCAAAGATTTAGGAAAAGTAGCAGGACCACTATACTCTAAAACAGGATCGACAGGTCAAAAATCCTGTAATACTGAAGACATAGAATTAGTCCAACAACTTAAGAGCATGATACAAGACATTCCAGACTTAACGTTACCATTAGAAACAGATTATTTAACAGTCGAGACAGATGAAAGCCTTCAAGGATGGGGAGCAGTATTAAAAGCAAAACCTAACAAATATAGTGACAAAAAGGATGAAAAAAATTGTGCTTATTCAAGTGGAAAATATAAATAAAAAGGAAAATTAAATAGCATAGATGTGGAGACACTAGCAGTTATTTATGGTTTGAATAGTTTTAAACTTTATATATTAAATAAGCCTGAAATACTAGTAAGAACAGACTGTGAAGCTATAGTAATGTTTTATCTGAAAATAAAAGAGTAGTAAAAGGAGATGGTTAAATTTTCTAGATGCCACTTTAATCTATAGTATTGTTTAAAACATATTAAAGGAAAAGATAATAACTTAGCAGATCAACTAAGTAGATTAATTAAAGAAGACAACTTACAATTTTTTTTTCAGTATGAATGCAGGAAAAGGAAAAGGCAAGGCAGAAGCCTCATCATCCCAAGACTATTTAAAGAAACTAATGAGCAACACTTGTTTCAGACCACTTACGATGCTAGAACAACCAAAATTAGATAGAATAATTTTTGGACCCCACAATTTGGTATGTTACGAACCATCCAATTTAACTTTCAGATGAAGGCCAAACGTACAAGTGGATAAGCAGCAGATATGACTACTAGACAAGGAGTGTTCCAAACTTGGATAGAGGTAGCGGATGCCATAAAAGACATACAAGGCCAGATGTAAATTCTATTTTGTTCTCAGAGGACAGCAGCAAGGAGTGTTCCAGACTTGGATAGAGGTAATGGACGCCGTAAAAGATTATAGAACAACTCTTTATAAAGGTTTTTATGACCTCTAACAAATTCTAGACTATGCTCGGAGAAATCTTGGACCAAATTATTTTATTACTCCAGCTTTAAAACCAGAAACACAAAAAATTCCTCAATATAATAGTAACAAAGACACGGACAAAATTATATTTTGTGATCATTGTTCCTCTATGACCGGAGCTTTTCAAAGACTGAATCAAGCGATGAAGTTTTGAAACAATATAATGAAAACCTTGTAAAAGAAAAAGGACAGATGTTAGAACATATAAGTATTTTACAAGACCGTATAAAAATCCTTTATTTTGAACTTTCACAACAGACTCAGCCAATTTATGAGGCCCAGCCAAATAGTTCTCCAACTTCTTTAAAAATGGAAAAACCCATTGTATCGGGTAATGATACAGCTAGTCCAGCTCAAACGGTAGCTGGTAAAGACTTCTCAAATTCGTTAATGGGTGTGTATTCTCCAATGAATGCAGTAAGTCCCGCTGTATCGAGTAATGATACAGCCAGTCCAGCTCAAACGGTAGCTGATAAAGACTCATCAAATCCGTTGATGGCTGACACTTTGCCAAAAAGTGTAGGGAGAATACTCCCAGCTAGTTTTAAAAACACAGGTACTCATACAATAGATGAAGGAAGTTCTTCTCAGAATAAGAAGGGTTTTTCATGAAGAAAAAAGAAAAATTAAAAAAAAAATATAGAAAAAATAATAGCAAACTCAATCAAAAAGTTATTAGCAGAACAATCGCCCAAGGAGATATCTATGAATCCAGAACCACCAGATCAAAGACCAAGAATTTCTTTAATTCCAAGAAAAGAGACAAGAACTGGAACAACACTAGGATTATCAGACGGAGACAGTGATGAGTATGAAAGAGAATACAACTCAGCCATGGATTAATTTGCCCAAGACCCAAATGCAGACGATGATTCAAGAATGGATTTTGACTCAGAGTTTCACACAATTTGGATACGTAAGCAATAACGATATCTTCGAAAGGCAAAATAGCATACGTATGCAATATCAGATAAATAAATGAACGGAGTAGAATTAAAGAAATATATTAGCCGTCGGGCCCACCCAAGTTGATAAGTCTTGCTAAAGTCCTTAGAAAGGATTTGAAATCCACAAAAAAGTAAGATTTTAAGTCCTTAAAAATAATTTTTGTTTTATTTCTTCGTTTAAAAATCAATATCTATAAATCAATATCTATGTCGTATCTTATTAGCAAAAGGATGTTTTTTCATTTATTATTATTTCTAAACTTAAGATGTTTTATTAAATGATATTCTAATTCGGATATTGTAGTAACTAGTTTATCTAAAGTTATAGGGTCTTCCTTTGTAGTATTAAGTCTTTTATATTCTATATATAAGCTATATAAATTATTTTGGATTTCCTTTATTGATTTTGTATTTTTAGGTGGTATATTCATTAAGCCAAATAAAAAGGGTGCATATCTCTTAAAATCTTATCTATCCAAAGCTCGTGGTTAATATAAGCTATTTGTTCTCTAACTTCTCTTAACCTAGTATCTACCTCTTGTAGTTCAGTCCAAGCTTCTTTGCTAGATTGTGGGGAAAGTTCAAATAATTTTATGCTTAATTCCCTATGTTGCAATAATAGGTTATATAAATTTTTAAGTTGTTCCTTTAAACTTATCTGAGACCAATAATATTCTAAATCTAATATTATTAAATGTTCGTAGGGTCTAGGCTTTTTTTTCTATGTTCTTGAATAATTCATATATTAAAGTTGGCTTTCTTTTTTGTGTTCTTGAATAATTCATTTGTTAAAGTCTCCTAGAATCTTACGGCTTTGATACCAAATAAAAATAGACAGGTGGATATAGTAATAAATAGAGATATTAAGTAGATATAAGATAATTAAACCCAAATAAAAATAGACAGGTGGATATAATAATAAATAAAGATATTAAGCAAATATAAGATAAATAAACAGGTATATATAAAAAATAATAAAGAAAGATATACAAATAATAAACAGAGCTATTAAGCAGATACACACATATATATAAGATAGACAGATAACAAACAATAATATTATATAAAATAGACAGATAGATAGATTAACAAAGCTAATAATAAATAGTGACTAGCAATATAAGTCTAAGTATATATATATATATATATATATATATATATATATATATATATATATAGTAAGTATATATATAAGTAGTGAATATATATTGTATATATATGTTAGTAAGTATTTATGTTAGACAAATGGATATAGTTAGTAGAATAAGATAGACAGATAAATATAGCAAGCATATTATTGCAACAAGTTATTAAAGCAGGTAAGTAATTTTTTAAGTTATTAAAGCAGGTGAGTAATATTAAGATATTAAAGCAGAAATATCATTTGTTTTAATATGGTGTAAAGTCCTACTCATTACTCCCTCCTTCGTTGTCCTTAGTCCAGTGTAAGTGTCCAAGTCATAAAGGTCCAAATGTATTTTCTCCCAAAATATATTATTTTGTATTTTTTGGTTTATTGATTTTTTGATTTTTTTTAAAAAAAAATTATACTCTGTTCATCTCTTTCTCTTTAGTTTTAGGTATTTTCGCAATATCTTCATTAATGACACCCTGGAAGAACAACAACAGTCTTTCAATCTTCTTCTAACTTCCCAGGTCCCTAGAAATTTACAGATTAATCCATCATGATTGCTAAAACACTGGGAGAATAATCATATACTGAGGGTATTTTTATAAGTAATTTACAAATTTTTCAAGATTAGGAAAACTGTCGGTGATTCGGATCTTAATAATAAAACATATGTGAAAGAAAATATAAACTTAATTAATTTAAACATAATTTACAAACTTGGGAGAAAATAACAAAGACCTATGTAACTACTACTTACATGTCTTAAGGAAGAAGTGAGATTTCCCTTTCGGGAGTCCCCTGAAAACTTGACATCTACCGGAAAATGAAGAACTAAGAAAACTTTTCACACTTTTCACACACTCTTTTTTTTTTTGAACTAACTTACAAACTTTGGAAACTAAGAACTTTATGAAAACTTTATCACTCTTGATTTTTTCTCTCTTTGGTACATGTTTTTGTCTTCCATAAAGGGGGGTATTTATAGGCATTTTTTGGACTTCAAATCTTACTTTTTTGTGGATTTCAAATCCTTTCTAAGGACTTTAGCAAGACTTATCAACTTGGGTGGGCCCGGAGGCTAATATCTTTCTTTAATTCTACTTCGTTCATTTATTTATCTGATATTGCATACGTATGCTATTTTGCCTTTCGAAGATATCGTTATTGCTTACGTATCCAAATTGTGTGAAACTCTGAGTCAAAATCCATTCCTGAATCATCGTTTGCGTTTGGGTCTTGGTCAAATTGATCCATGACTGAGTTGTATTCTCTTTCATACTCATCACTATCTCCGTCTGATAATCCTTGTCTTGTTCCAGTTCTTGTCTCTTCTCTTGGAATTAAAGAAATTCTTGGTCTTTGTTCTAGTGGTTCTCTAACTTCTCTTAACCTAGTATCTACATCTTGTAGTTTAGTCATAGCTTCTTCACTAGATTGTGGGGAAAGTTCAAATAATTTTATGCTTAATTCCCTATGTTGCAATAATAGGTTATATAAATTTTTAAGTGGTTCCTTTAAACTTATCTGAGACCAATAATATTCTGAATCTAATATTATTAAATGTTCGTAGGGTCTAGGCTTTCTTTTCTGTGCTCTTAAATAATTCATATATTAAAGTCTCTTAGAATCTTATGGCTATGATACCAAATAAAAATAGACAGGTGGATATAATAATAAACAGAGATACTAAGCAGATATAAGATAAATAAACAGGTATATATAAAAAATAAAAAGAAAGATATACAAATAATAAATAGAGGTATTAATCAAATATATATATATATATATATATATATATATATATATATATATATATATATATATATATATATATATATATAAGATAGACAGATTACAAACAATCATATTATATAATATAGACAAATAGATATATTAACAAAGCTAATAATAAATAGTGACTAGCAATATAAGTCTAAGTATATATATATATATATATATATATATATATATATATATATATATATATATATATATATATATATATATAGTAAGTACATATATAAGTAGTGAATATATATAGTATATATATATGTTAGTAAGTATTTATGTTAGACAAATGGATATAGTTAGTATAATAAGATAGAAAGATAAATATAGCAAGCAAATTATTGTAACAAGTTATTAAAGCAGGTAAGTAATTTTTTAAGTTATTAAAGTAGGTGAGTAATATTAAGATATTAAAGCAGAAATATCGTGAGTTTGTTTTAATATGGTGTAAAGTCCTACTCAGTACTCCCTCCTTCGTTGTCCTTAGTCCAGTGTAAGTGTCCAAGTCATAAAGATCCAAATGTATTTTCTCCCAAAATATATTATTTTTTATTTTTTGGTTAATTGATTTTTTGATTTTTTTTCAAATTTTTATACCATGTTCATCTCTTTCTCTTTATTTTTAGGTATTTTAGCAATATCTTCGTTAATCACACCCCGAGAGAATAACAACAGTTTTCAATCTTCTTCAGACTTTCCAAGTCCCTAGAAATTTACAAATTAATCCATCGTGCTTGCTAAAATACTGAGAGAATAATCATATATTGAGGGTATTTTTATAAGTAATTTACAAATTTTTCAAGATCAGAAAAACTGTCGAAAAACTACCGGTGATCCGGATCTTAATAATAAAACATATGTGAAAGTAAATATAAACTTAATTAATTCAAACATAATTTACAAAATTAGGAGAAAATTACAAAGACCTATGTAACTACTACTTACATGTCTTAAGGAAGAAGTGAGGTTTCCCTTTCGGAGTCCCCTGAAAACTTGACAGATACCGAAAAATGAAGAACTAAGAAAAAAATTTCACACTTTTCACACTTTTGTTTTTAACTAACTTACAAACTTTTGAAACTAATAACTTTAAGAAAACTAAGAACTTTATGAAAACTTTCTCACTCTTGATTTTTTCTCTCTTTGGTACATGTTTTTGTCTTCCATAAAGGGGGGTATTTATAGGCATTTTTTGGACTTCAAATCTTACTTTTTTGTGGATTTCAAATCCTTTCTAATGACTTTAGCAAGACTTATCAACTTGGGTAGGCCTGACGGCTAATAACTTTCTTTAATTTTCCTCTATTCATTTATTTATCTGATATTGCATACGTCTGCTATTTTGTCTTTCGTAGATATGTCATTGCTTACGTATCCAAAATGTGTAAAGCTTCTGAGTCAAACTCCATTCCTGAATCATCGTTTGCGTTTGGGTCTTGGGAAAATTGATCCATGGCTGAGTTGTGTTCTCTTTTATACTCATCACTGTCTCCGTCTGATAATCCTAGTCTTGTTCCAGTTCTTGTCTTTTCTCTTGGAATTAAAGAAATTCTTGGTCTTTTTTCTGGTGGTTCTGGATTCATAGATATCTCCTTAGGCGATTGTTCTGCTAACAACTTTTTTATTAAGTTTGCTATTATTTTTTCTATATTTTTTTATTTTTTTCTTTTTTCTTAATGAAAACCCTTCTTATTCTTAGAAGAACTTCCTTCATCTATTGTCTGAGTACCTATGTTTTTAAAACTAGCTAGGAGTATTACTAAAATTCAATAATCAATATAACTACATTCTCTTTATTATAAGTATGTGTATTAGTTTCTCTAGTATTTGTTTTGTTATTATACTTTTAAAATATCTGCTTTGATATTTAGTACATTTCTTTAGTTACAATAACTCATATGATATATATAATTAAGATTACAAAATTGAAGTAGTTTCATAAAAATGAAAACTGGAGTTTTAGATTAAATTAATAAACGAATGAATTTTTTTTAGATTAATAAATAAAATTTTTACAAAATTAATTAATGGCTGAAAGGTTTATTTCATAAACTAATTAAGAGATAAACATGAGTTTTACAAAATTAATAAATAATTTTTTTCTAGATTGGAAGTAATGGAGGAAGAAGGATAATAAATAGTAAGAGAGATGATTGAATTTTTAAAAACAATAAAAGAAAAACATTTTTTTTCATTTTTTTTACCATTAAAAAGGCTGATTTGACTTGAAAATCACTCCATCACGCGTGTGATGGAGTGTGAAACCCAAACATTTCTCCACATCAGCAAAAAGGGCCACGTGCCGTACTAAAAGAACAAGTTTGGGGGTACTTAGGACAAGTCAAAGTTCAGATATATCATGAATAAAACTCGATAAATTCAGGAGGTAATAGATACTTCTCTCTTTATTCAATAACATGACAACAAAAGTTTTAGGAAATTGTAAGGGGCCTTAGTGTATTTCTTAAAGAAGTGAAAGTTCGGTCATTTTTAAAAGGGAAAAGGACATAGGCTGGCCATTTTGAAAAGAAATGGCCAGCAATTTAAAAGTTGGACAATTGGAGCCAGTCGGCCCAATTTAATTTCGATTTTTAGCCATTTGGCCCGTCGGTCGCCTCCAGTCTCTATACCCAATTGATAATTTTATACTATATAGATACACTTTTATACTACATTGATACACATTGATACCACATCTATACACTTTGATACTGCATTGATACACTTTTATACTAGATTGATACACTTTTATACCATGCCGATACAATATATATACCACATAAATACACCTTATACAGAGGAAATCCGAAGATAAGAAATAGAGGATGACTTGTAGAAAGTGAATGTAGGTATAGAAGAGGAAAATAGCTTTGGAGTTGCAGAAATAACGTAATGTACGAAGAAGAAAATAGCTTTGGAGTTGCAGAGATGGTGCAATGTACAAAGAAGAAGAAGAAGAAGAAGAAGAAGAAGAAGAGAGAGAAAGTGACAAAGATAGAGAGATTTTGAGTTTAGCCTAAAAATATAAAAAAAATAAAGAGAGAGACTTTGTTCTGAATTGAAAAAGAGTTACTTTTTAATATATCATTTTGTGATGAAAGGTCATTACTTACTTGAAAAATAAACACAGAGAAAAGATATTTAAGCTCAGAGAAACAACGAGTTAAATTTCAAGTGAGTATTCAAAAGTGCTTCTGCAAGTTAGACAGAAA
The DNA here is from genome assembly GCA_030864225.1 of Capsicum baccatum var. pendulum. Classification (NCBI taxonomy): domain Eukaryota; kingdom Viridiplantae; phylum Streptophyta; class Magnoliopsida; order Solanales; family Solanaceae; genus Capsicum; species Capsicum baccatum. Next base: position 85,688,919 of record CM061550.1, read on the forward strand.
AAGAAACCTTATTTACGAGACTACCGTATAAATGGTTTTGGTGGTGGTTATTTACTGGGTTTTAAAATTTAGATGTTAATTTTGTGAGATTATTTTAATTTTAAGTGATATTTTTGTCCAATCCCCCTTTTTAAAATATTGAAAAGGCTCATGACGCCGTAACACCATGTTAAATTCGTAATAAAAATTTTCACCAAATTAATGTGACAATGTGACCATAATTCCCATCAAACTCATCGCCACTTGTCGTCCTTGGAATTGTTCAACAGAAAAAATATCTCGAGAAGAAATACCTCACCAAACATATAGAAACTCAACCCCATAAAGATAAAATAGGGGTGACTGTCCTTACTTCAAATAAGGATAGTGATGATGACGGGAATTTGGGTGGTAACCCCGTTGGAGTATGCATTGGTGATGATGATTCTCCGAGCACCTCTAAAGATGAGCGGGAATCTCATCCCCCGAGGATCTTCATAAGTGTGTTGCTGCACTCAATAAAATGGTGTTGGATATTGCTGCCTATATCAGAGAGAAAATAATGAAAAAAAAAAGATAAGCGACAACACGAGCGAGGTAACTTCATTCAATAATTTATGTTGTTAATAAATTTTCAACTTTAAATATCAGTAACACTTTGTAATATAATGATACAGTGCATGTGGACCTTCGTGAATTGGAGAGGAATGAAGAAGGAGAAAAAAAAAAGCAAAATGGATGAGTTGGCCTCTTTTGTGGCGGAAGAGGAAAAAGAAGAATAAAAAAAGGATGAAGAATAAGAAATGGAGAGGATAAGAGCCAAGAAGAAGGTAGAAAAATAGTAGCTGCAGAAGCAGAAGAAGTGGCAGCAGATCAACAAAAAGTCGAGGAAAAAGAAAAATTTGATGAAGAAGAAGTTGAGAAAGAAGCAACAGGTGAACGAAAAGAAGAAGATGAGGAAGAAACAACTGTTGCAGGTGATGAAAGAGAAGCAGCTGTGGAAGAAAAGGAAACTGAAAAAGCACCGGCTACTGCAGATGCTGAAAAAGAAGGAGAAGGAGATGAGAATGAAGAAGCAGCTGCAGCTGTTGAGAAAAAAGGAGCTGAAGCTGACCAAAAAGATGTGGTCATGGATATTGTTGCTGAAATCAACAGTAACACTTGTGTTGATGAGGATCATAGGGAAAAAGACATTTGAATCCTAAGCCGTTTAATGTATTGTTGAATGATGATTTGTTAGGAAATGATAATTTTTTTTATTTCACAAATATAAAGATTGAAGGATCGGGTGTTAGGATATGAAAATTATTCTTTTATTTTATGAAATTTGTTATGATTCTGCACTGAATCTATTTCAATCAAACTGATTTGTGGCATGGAATTTGAATATGCAGGGTGTGATCATAGTTGGTACAATGTATGCTTGATATCATAGAATGATGCGTACTTAATCTTTTATATACCGTATGCATAGTTTATCATTACCCTACTGGTCAAATTTAATTTGACGTGTTGTTTAATCGACTATGATTCTATCAAAAATAGTATTAACATTATAGAAAAATATAAGTATTATTATTTATTCAATATAACTACATCCATATTACACTTTTTCAAAGAACGAATACTAGCATTATAGCACATAACATCATTTTAGGACATTCTCCCTTTCTTCGGCCAAAATTAATTTTTGTTTGAGTTGATCCCTCTCTATTTGGGTGTCAAGTAGCAATAGTTTAAAGTGATCCCTCTGTTCTTCGGCTTCTTTGAACAAAATCATGAGAAAATTTTTATTTTCTTCGCATTGTTGGAGTCTTTGCAGTAGATTAAATTTTGCCAAGCCTTGAAAATTTGATGTCTCGAGTCCCGGACTCAACGTTGATGGATTGGTTGGAGGTGATAGCTCATCAAACCATTTAAAAAATAAGCATGCCCCATTATCCTAGGAAAAAAATAATTACATAACGATTAACTTAACTTTTTTAAAAAAAAACACATAGCTCACCTTCGCAATTGCACAATTATAAAATTTCCGACCTGGATTTGAATCCATGCGTTACGTCTTCAAGCCAGCCACATTCCCACAATGATAAATTAGAGTATTTTTAGAATTGGATGTTTGAGATGCTTGCGACATTGTAGAATTTTTAAAAATAAAACAAAGTGAATGAAACAAAATAATGAGGGATGGACACCTTATATAAGAAATAAAAACGAAGTGCTAACACTGATGGCTTACAAAAGTAGTTGTTTATTACCGTTGGAAAAGTATTTTTTCTTTTTTGAACTGGTGGTGACACTTAATATACCATCGTAGATCATGACCTATGTCAATCATCGATTAGTCTGGTCTACCGTAGACTTACACCTTTAGTTGTGCATCGATTGATATCCTGATTATGTGTAGACTACGGTGATCTATGTACACTTCTATAGACCATCACTTGGATATAGTTATAAAATGAATAAATATATTAAAAATGATTTAAATAGATAATCACATGTTTTGTGGCTGGTGGAAGAAAATAATTAAATTAAAAATAATTTAAATATATTATCACATGATTTAAATAGATAATCTTGAACTGTTGGTGACACTTATAGACTCCCATCGATGTTGAGCCATGTCAAATTAATGTAAAAAATATACTTGTTCTTTGAGGGTCCATCGATTAGTCTGATCTACCGTATTCTTACACCTTTAGTAGTGCATCGATTGATATCATGATTATGCGTAGACCACGGTGATCTATGTACACTGCTTAGACCATCACTTGGATATAGTTAAAAAATAAATTAATTAATTAAAAATAAATGTAGTGTGGATTTCTACTCATGTGAAGGCGTGTAAACAAGTTAATAATCATACTAGAGCTTAAACAAATTGGGGGGTGAATTAAGGAGTGTGTGGATGGGTAGTGGTTGAATGTTCAATATCCTAATAGTAATGTTTGTCAAAGAACAAGTATGTTTTGAGGATATGTATTGTATTTGATGGCTACACATTCCACATACTCCTTCCATCACCACCCCTAAATCAAAAGAGTGTGTGGAATTGATAGTGGTAGAACAATCATTATCATCAAATACAATATATATCCTCAATACATACTTATGTTTTGACAAACATTACTCTTAGGATATTGAACATTCAACCACTACCCATCCACACACTCCTTAATTCACCCCCTCACTAATTTGTTTAAGCTCTAATATGATTATGTGACTTGTTTACTCTCCTTCACATATGTAGAAATCCACACAATATTTATTTTTAATTAATTTATTTATTTATTAACTACATCCAAGTGATGGTCTATAGCAGTGTACATAGATCACCGTGGTCTACACATAATCATGATATCAATCGATGCACTACTAAAGGTGTAAGTCTATGATAGACTAGACTAATCGATGGACGCTCAAAGCACAAGTATATTTTTTACATGAATTTGACATGGGTCAATATCGATGAGAGTCTATAAGTGTAACCAACAGTTCAAGATTATCTATTTAAATCATTTTCTATTTAATTATTTTCTTCCACCAGCCACAAAACATATGTTTATCTATTTAAATTTATTTTTAATTTAATTATTTTCTTCCACCAGCCCCAAAACATGTGATTATCTATTTAAATCATTTTCAATTTAATTATTTTCTTTCACCAGCCAAAAAATACATGATAATCTATTTAAATATTTTTTAGTTAAATTAATTTCTTCCACCAGCCCAAAAATATGTTTTTATCTGTTTGAATTTAACTGATGACCCAACGATTCACATGATCTACGATCGACTGATATGTCCAGCTGATAACGCTCAAATTACAATCTTGAATGAGTGTAAGCAATCGTTGTCAATATAATAACCCAACTTATGCTGGGGTTGAATCCACAAGGAGTAAAAGCATAGAATTCAAAACTCAAGAGTATTAATAGTCTACTAAAAGATGACCCATAGTGTGAATTGTAGACACCTAATTTTGTCCCTCCCCGATATCATTTTTACCCATTTTTTACCTTATCTTACCATGTGCCCTACCCAATGTAATTAATCCTTCACACAATAAAAATACCATAACAAATTGACCACCCTACCTATTCAATTAAGACACATCATCACCACCCTAGCCCCCTACATGTTTTCTTCAAATTAGAAACCAATTCACATAGGATAACAATAAAAAGGTGGGCCCCATAGAAGAATATGCCTTGAATTGTCCTATTCCTAATAGAAAGGGGATCATTTCCTTTCACAATATACACTATATACCAAAAGGGGGAGGGGCCTATGGTTTGCTCTCCATGATTCACAAAAAGGGGATATACACCAGGATTGGATTTTAGAATAGATACAATATATACGAAGGAGAGAAAACAATTTTAAGGGGGCTCTTCTTTTTTCCTTCAGGGAATATACCCACAGAATAGAGGAAGGAAAGCCATTCATCTCCATTTTATTTTTTTTAAGATAGACGCATAATACACTGACTTTATCATCATCTCATCTACTCCAAAAGGGAGCTAACAAAAAAATAAACCATGGGAGAGGCCCTATTTTCTTCCCTTTTTTCTTCACAGAGAAACCTTTAACACAGACAGACCTCACCATTATTTTACTCTCACAGTCCACACACTAATACGCACATATCCGATCTCGAGAGAGAGAGAGATTGAGAGAACGGCGAGTGAAAGGGTCTAAAAGAGTGAGAAAATGGCTAGCGTGGTGTTTTCTGGTGAAACCCTCATTGGAATCGCTACCGGAAAGGCACTGCCAGTCAACCCTTCGTAGATCCATCACCGAAAAAGTCTTAAAACCATTGAGGTTCAGTGAAAATAGCATTAAATAGGTGAAATTCCAGAATTTCGGGGTTCGTTCTTTCTTTAATGGGTCACAACATTATTAAATTGGACTGGTTAGGATATTTCTATCAAGATTTGGTAGTATTTCAGCTTTGTTCACAATTATTATTTTGGGTATTCATCTATTTCTTCATTGGTTGCAGTTCGAATCGGATTTTGGAGATTTTTCGCATTAGAGTTGGCTCATAGTTGAGTTGGGGTATTCTCTGAGGTTCCGAAATGAATCTTATCTCTCTTATTAAGTTAATCTAAAGCTCTTGAGGTCCAATTCTATCTTTTCTCTTTTTAATATTTACGTAATTATGGATAATTCGTGTGTTTGGTGTGATTGAATCTTCATTGTGGATTGTTTGTTTGTCGGACTTGGAGGTAAAAACTTGATTGTGGGTTACATATTGAATTGGTTTCATCATGTCGAGATAAATGGGGTGGAATTGAGAATTGATAAAAAATGAGCTAATTTAGATTTATCTTGATTTATTGTTTAATTCGGAATAAACATAAATCTTGTTGAATTGAATAGGCGAAGTTTAAGTCCGGGTAGGTAAAAATTTAGGAATAAGTTTTCTTGTTGAATGTTTGAATGTGGGATTTGAGCTCAATGGTTTGGTTTTAGTTCTTGCATTTGGAAATATATTCATTTAATTGGGGAATGCCCTGTGATCACTTGTATTTATTCTCCGGGGAATACCCAGAAGTATTTTGTATTTGGAGGACGTCCGTGACGAAGGCCCGAGGCATCGGGTAGTATGGGAGCGCAGTATAAAATCAGTGTAGGGTAGAATAGGATTTACATTTTTGCATGCTTTTTCTATTTTGGTTTGTAATAAATTGGACTGAACACTAAATTTTAGATTGTTTTGTTTTGTTTGCTTAATTGATTGTTTTGCGTGTTTTTATGTGATTTATATATTCGTAGTGTCAAATTAGCTGATAAGCCCCACCAAGAAATCATGGTCGAACCAAGGGATCGAGGGGTGCCTAACACCTTCCCCTCGGTCAACAGAATTCCTTAGTCGGAATCTCTGTTCGAAAACCAGTTTCAAGGAGTCAAATTATTTTAAAAAATATTTTCCAAAGGTGACTTGGCACACCAATTTATGCCAAGTGGCGACTCTGAGTTTAAATGTAAATAATCCTTTTTCGAAACAAAACCTTCATTTTTGTCACTTAATAATTAAAAACCCTTTCAAACTTAGAATTAAATTTTTAGAGTTAAAAAAGGGATGTGACAGCTCTGGCGACTCTGCTGGGGATCTTTTTAGAATTCAAGCTTATTTGTTGGAGTCGTATCGGCTTAGTTTGGCACTATTGGTGTATAGACATTTTATTTGTGATTATTGTTTGTGTTATTGTTATGCGTTTTCGTGCTCTTTGTTTACAGTTTTTATTTATGTGTTGCCGCTTTATATCTGGCATCATGTGCATAACCCGAGTCATTTTTTCTACAACAAGTCCATAGTACACGCTGTGTACACAACCTATAGTTGAGTCACCCTTATCTTAGGGGGGGAGCCATTGGCTGGTATGGAGTAGTTGGACAGCTAAAGTAGCCACTATCGATCATACGTTCCCCTGAACAACCTTGTTAGTAAACCCCAGCGTAGGTCAGCCTTTAGGTCATACTCATGTGCATCATATTGAGACCTAGTGAGGCCCATTTGGTCCTTTGTAGGAGACTCACCTCTGACGCATGCCTACGTGCTAAATATTGCATCTTTGAGAGTAATTGGGTCATTTGACGGACTGATTTGGGAAAAACATGTGTTAGAAATAAAGTGTATAGGCAATGAAAAAGTGAGTCCAAAAAAAAGAGTGAAAAAAAAGAGTTTCGTAGTTTTAGATTTCTTTATGGCTTTTTTTTTTCACAATCCAAAATGCAAAAAGATTTTTTACCTTTCACACTCATTTTTTAAAATACCAAAAAGATTTTTCTTTCATAGTTGTTGATGTCAATGTTATGTGAAGTGTCTAATTTAAAAATCCAAAAAGATTTTATTTCTCATCGTCCGTCTGTAATCGTTTTTCTCAAGTCAAGTCTTAGTTTGTTTTAATCCTTAATTGTCCAATCTGGACAAACTACGCATACCTGATTCTCGACCCTAGGTGCGAGATACGTAGGCAACCCTCGGTGGGTCCGGTAATCTTTATTTTAGCCTTTGTCTTAGTCTTAGCCTAGGTCTTTCTCCTCATAATTCAGTATTGTTAGCAGGTCTTAGCCAAGTAGTCTAATTTTATTCAGTGATACTGTTCGGTGAATTGACGTCATAAAGTGATCTTTCCCTTCGATATATGTCCACGTCGAATTACCAAGGGTTGGGAATCTTTCGTTCCTGTCGAATTTTTGAGATAATGTCTTATGTGTTATTACAGGATGGATCTGTCCACAAATTCCAGAGTCTGGATGGTTGGCAAGGTGCCCAAAAAGTTAATCAAATGGTGGGGCACATTTAACTACGTTGAGAAAAATGGGTTGACAAAGAAGTTAGGCACTCTCACTTCCCTCCTAGATCTTGCGCCCCGCCCAGACCTGATCGAGGCTATATCGACTTTTTGGGATCCAAGCTGTTTGGTGTTTAGGTTTGGAAATTATTAAATGACATCAACTTTGGCAGAGATATCTGGTTTCTTTAAGTTGCCTTACATTAATAAGACAATGATTCGGGCAAGGACTCATTCTCCCACATGATTTCTTCATGGTTATGGTTTAAAGGCTAATAACCACTTGACGTGACTTAACCAATCTTGGGTCTTCTTTGATTATTTGTATGATCAATTTGGGCCTTCAGACGGTTTTGATTGCTTTTGGGATGAGTTCTATACAACCAAGGAGAATTGGGAGAAATATCGTCTAGAAGTCTTCACTCTCTCCTTGTTGGGCATTTTGGTCTTCCCATTAGAAGAAAGACAGGTTAATACTCACTTGCAGACTGTAGTGATAGCCTTATTTCATAAAAAAAACTAGGGGAAACATTCACACTCGTACCTATGATCTTGGAAGAAATATATAAAGCTTTAACCGAGGTGAAGGGCGGGATGAGATTCTTTAAGGGAAGCAACTTGATATTGTAATTGTGGATGATAGAGCAATTGCAGGAGCCTTCTTTGATTAGGTTGGATGTGATTGATCGTTGTATTCCTGAGCGAGTGAACGCCATGAATCAGAGAATGCATTTTGATAAGTTATCGTTGTCGATAGGGATTGATGCTTGGATTGAATTTCTTGAGTCAAGAACTGAAGACAACATTCTGTGGACCTATCTCTAGTTTTGTCAAAAAATAATCTTGTGTGGTTGTCCGATGCAACCTCTTTTAGTCTTATTAGGAATCAATTGCACCAGACCGTACTCTCCTTTTAGGGTAATATGCCAGTTAGGTAGACTGCAGGACGTTCCACCGGTAATGGACCTTCTGAAGGATGTCGAGCATTTTAAGGATCAAGCCTTAGGCGAAAGTAAATACAAAGAATTCTGGAATCACATAATAAAGCTAGGTGTGGATACTCTCAAAGTAGGTCTGGATAATCCAGGGTACACTCAAAGATATGAAATCTGGCTGCAAACCATACCTCGACGTATTAGTAGGCCATTGCCCTTGCAACTTAGAGGAAGAATACATGAAGAATGCATTATCGATAACAGTCAGGATAAAAGTGCGGGGGACAAAGTGGAGACACTGAGAGTTCAGTTATCAGATTTTCTCAAGACTGTAGAAAGGTGTCAGAACAATCTCTCCAGGTGCACTCTCCATGAGGCATGGATACGTGCTAGAAACTTCTTCCCAAATATCAGGGTGTCTTTGCAGGATATGCTACAGAGTTTGAATGGAAGAAAGAGAACTTCACAGACAGGTCCATCTCAGCCAAGGTCATCCCACAGCACACTAATGTGAAGGAGCAACTCTTATCTTTTATTTAGTTTAAGTCCTTTGTTTTTTCTGTCCTTGTATTATTGTGTCTTTGTTCAGTCGGGGTCAAGTTTGTTTTAGACGTTAAGAGTCTTTACTAGGAGTATTACATATGTTATCTTATAGGTCTAGAATGTTATTTAGTCTTTGTTGATCAGTTTTTAAGCTTTCTTAAACTCAAAGTTTGTTTTAATTGTCTCTTTTATGAAATGTAGTGAACTGGCAGAATTGTTTCCTTTTGTGTGTTCTTTCTCAAAAAAAAAAATCTTCAACTTTGCGGTGTTTATGCATGCATTGCCCGAACTACGCAAGATCTGATTCATGTATAACATGATACGTAGGCAACCTACTTTTGGGTTTGATCTAATCATTTTGTTTCTTTGACTTTCCCTAATTTTCCTCTTTCAAATTTTAAAGAAAAACAAAAGCCATAAAGAATGATAAAAGGAAATGAGATCGCGAGAGCAGGAAAGAAAGAAAGAGCACTAAGAGAAGAAAAGAAGAAGAGAAGAGAATGATTCAAAAGAAGAGAGATGTGAAGGTGAAAAGCAGAAAGAACGAGGTGTGATAATGTAATGGGGAAATAGGGATGATGTTAAAATGGCCTAATTACCCTCAATGGCCGGTAGAAATGTGCATAAACCTAGGATGTATACAATGTGATTTATATGCTTGTTGCCTGACCTAACCCTAACGGATTTTGTCTTTCATGAGCATGTTCTTTTAGATAAGTGGTTGGTTTGTAGCACTCTGGCTAGTCATCCGTACTTTACTAGATCAAAAGCGAAGCTTGCCATGGCTAGTAAGGAGGTTGAAAATTCACTCGTTGACACAGATCAGGATCCCAGGGAAGAAAGTTCAGAATGCACTGATGAGGTATTGAGACTTAGACAACAATTTCTAGATCTGCACCGAGCATGGGCTAGTGGCATGCCTCCTCCTCCACTCCCTGAAGATCTTGGGAATATTCCTAAATTCCCACCGCTCTCTCAGGAGTAATTCTCTATTCCCAGTGATTCATCGGAGTATGCACCAGGATTCACTCTGTGGTAATATTACCATGGTACTTCTAGTGTGTCCCTGGCAGTTCCTCAACCAAAGCCCGTGACTCAGCCAGCGCCACAGGCAGTGCCTGTGTTTGTGTTTTTTCTACCACTTGAAGCTCCCACATATGTTGTGCGTCTGATAATGGTGCATCCTCGGTTTTCCAGTGAGCCAGTATTGAAGGTTTCAGATAGTCAGTATTATGCCCTAGAACCTACTTTGAAAATGAATGAACTGTATGGGTACTCTCCGCCACCTACATTTCTATTTTATATGGATTAGCCTGTTACCACAGAGGAACAAGAAGTCATGGCGTGAAAGTTGAAGAGTTTAGAACAGGCCATAAGGAATTTACAGGGAGTCGGAGGTTATAAGAGTGTTTCCTATAAAGATCTTTGCATGTTCCCAGACATTAACCTCTCCCTTGGTTTTAAAATGCCTAAGTTTGAGAAATACACGAGGTACGGTGATCTCATGGTGCATTTGAGACGTTATTGCAATCAATTGAGGGCTACGAGGGGAAGCGAAGAGTTGCTTATGGCTTTCTTTGGCGAGAGTCTTTCCGATCTGGCTTCAGAATGGTTCATCGATCAGGTTATTAACAATTGGAACAACTGGGATGACTTAGCTTCTAAGTTTGTGCAATATTTTTAGTATAACATCGACCTAATTTCGGATGAAAAATCCTTGGTCAACATAAAGAAGAAAAGCACTGAAGGATTTAGGAAATACGCGGTAAGGTGGCATGAACAAGCCGCCAGGGTAAAGCCTCCAATAAACGAGAGTAAGCTAGTAGAAGTCTTCATTCAGGCATAGGATGAGACCTATTTTCAAAATTTACTTCCGGCAATGGGAAATTGTTTTATTAAAGTCCTCAAAATGGGAGAGATGATAGAGGATGGAATCAAGACTGGCTGAATAGTCAGTTTTTCCGCGTTGAAAGCCACCACACAAATAATTCAAGGTGGATCTGGCGTGTTCAAAAGTAAAAAAAAAAAGAAAGAGGACGTGGCGACCGTTGTAGCTGGAACCCATTCCTATCCCTAAAGACCGCCTCATCCCTATCCCCAATCCCAAGCCCAAGTCTATGCCCAAGCTCCATATATTCCTCCCCACCATTACTACCCTCCACAAAACCCATTATATTCCCTTCCACCACCTCCGTACCCAGTATATAGCATGCAACCATATGACCAAAACCCTTCTTAGCCAAAATGGCCCGTGCAAGCTCCATAAAATCATCCATCCCAAAACCCCTCCAGACCCAGTTTCCAACCCAGGATTGAGTGCAAGAAAGAGAAGACGATCAAAAATCAGTTCACACCTCTTGGAGAGTCATATGCTAGCTTGTTTAATAGGTTGAGAAAGATGAAGGTCTTAAGACCAATTCAAGAAAGGTTTTCGAATCCACCTCCAAGAAATCTTGATTATTCGTTAAGATGTGCATATTATTCTGACATGTCGGGGCACGATATCGAAAAATGCTGGCATTTAAAGAGTACTATCTAAGATTTAATTGATGCAAATCAAATTCTAGTCCAGGCCCCGAAAGATCCAAACATTAACCAAAATTCTTTGCCAACCCATGATAAAACCAATATGTTAAAACTGATATATGATGGGAAAGACTCGTCAAGGTGTTATAAGCCTATTATCAGAATACAGACCAATGAGGACAAATTAGTGAATATGGAAGATTCGTTAAAAGCAATGTCATTAGGCCACAAAGGAATGGAAGAAGATAAAACCCAAGAAAGCACAAAGAAACCCGTGATCACAGTGAAAAGAGTTAGAGCAGTCGTTGGTTTAAGTTAAGACAATCGTAAGTTGACGATTATAGGATCTCCGTGTAAGCCTATATCAATGGTGAAAGAAGCAATTGTGGCCCCTATTATAATCAAACCGGTGACTCAACCTCCAATAGTTGATATGAAAAAAGTTCCCTAGAACTATAAGCGGACTGTGATGACCTATCAGGGGAAGGAAGTAGTGAAAGATGTAGATGAGGTAGGGGGTTTGACTCGGTCAGGAAGATCATTTATGCCTAAAATTTTAAGGAGGTCCAAGCCTACTATGAGTGGACCTTCATCTATCAAAAAGCCTGTCACCAAAGAAGAAGCCAAGGAATTTTTTAATAAGATGAAGTTTCCAGAGTATTCAATAATAGATCAGTTGAAGAAAACCCCTGCTTAAATTTCCCTCTTATCTTTGTTGTTGCATTCCAAGGAACATCGTGATATCATATTAAAGGTATTAAATGAAGCATATGTTCCTAGGGAGATTACAGTAAATCATCTTGAGAAAATGATTGGAAAATCTTTGAGGTTGATTGGATCAGCTTCTCTGATGATGAATTGTCGTTGAAGGTATGGGGAATAATCAGGGTTTTTACATTACGTTGAAGTACGAAGATTTCTATGTCACTCATGTCATGATTGATGGAGGTTCAGGTGTAAATATCTTCCCTATTTCTACTTTGAAAAATTTGAATATTGGTGTTGAGAGGATCAAGTCCAACAATGTATGTGTCAGGGCTTTCGATGGTGCAAAATCAAACTCCATTGGCAAAATAGAACTAATGTTGATTATAGGGCATGTTGAGTTCGCGATAGAGTTTCAAGTATTGAATATAGACTCCTCTTATAATTTATTGTTGGGAAGATCGTGGATCCACAAGGCTAAGGCAGTTGCATCTACATTGCACCAAATGATCAAGTTTGAGCATGAGAGGAAAGAAGTGGTTATTCATGGTGAAGGAGATTTATCCTCCTATGAAGATTCGCCCTTGTCCCTTATTGAAGCAAATAATGTAGAGGAGACATTTCTCTATCAAATGTTTGACACAGTGTCAGTGAATCATATCGTTGAAGGGTAGGTTATTCCAGGGCCACAATTGTCTCCTATTTTTGTCATGATGATAAATGAAATGTTAAAATATGGATTCAAGCCAGGAAGCGGTTTGGGAGTGTCTCTGCACGGTATGGTTTATACCATATGTCCGAATGAGAACATGGGCACTTTTGGTTTGGGATTTGAACCTACTGATGAAGATCTAAAGAAGGCCAAGGGAAGGAAAAATAAAACATGGTCACTCCCTCGCCCAGTGCCCCTACTCAGTAAGTCATTCATTAAGAGCAATGTTATGGCACCTATAGAGTTTGGAGCTGAATTGGTTGATGACTTCCCGAACCTGTTGATCGAAGTTGACATGGTTGAAGTAGGAGAAGGTACCAGTAAGGCAAACGTGCAATTCATAGGTCCAGCTGTCCGGCTCAACAATTGGAAGTCACTCTTCTCCCTGTTAGGAGGGAGTTTTGGTAATTTGTTTTGTTTTTCTTTTTGTTTATCCGAGTTATTTCAGGGTTGTAATTTGAATTTTAGTTTGTTTATGTTATGTTGTCATTTTTGTTTAAACCCTCTTATCTTTCCCTTTAATGAAATGCAATGTCCCTTTATTTTGTGTCTAATATATTTTGATTTTGTATTTTTGTTTATACAGTTCTCTTTATGTTGATTCTAATGACATGACATGCATGCAAAATTTTTAGCCTGATCTTAAAATCAAAACTCATCAAGATATAATAAATCAAGAGGGGGAATATGGTGAAGAAGAGGCGCTAGAGGAAATAAGTAAAGAGTTGGAATAGTTTGAAGACAAGCCAAATCCTAATTTGAACGAAACTGAGCCAATCAATCTAGGGAATCAAGAAGATGTTAGGGAAACTAAAATCAGTATACATGCTTTGCCGCAGCTAAAAGGTGGAATGATTCAAGCATTAATTGATTATAAGGATGTTTTTGCATGGTCTTCTAATGATATGCCTGGTTTAAATACTGAATTAGTGGCTCATAAATTGCCAACTGATCCCACATTCCCCCCTGTAAAACAGAAGTTGAGGAAGTTTAAAACTGATGTAAGTATCAAAATCAAATAAGAAATTATGAAACAACTTAAAGCCAAAGTCATTCGAGTGGCTCGTTATCCTACGTAGTTATCCAATGTTGTTCCTGTCCTAAAGAAAGATGAAAAAATTTAAGTATGTATTGATTACCGTGATTGAATAGAGCAAGTTCGAAGGATGATTTTTCATTGCCCAACATCCATATTTTGCTGGACAATTGTGCTAAACACGAGGTCGCCTCTTTTATGTATTGTTATGTCATATACCACCAGATCATTATGGATAATGAAGATGTGGAAAAGACATCTTTTATCACACCATGGGGGACTTATTTCTATCGAGTGATGCTGTTTGGTTTGAAGAATGCTGGAGAAACATACATGAGAGACATGACCACTATGTTTCATGATATGATGCATAAGGAGATTGGGGTCTATGTAGATGATGTGATTATTAAGTCAAAAAGTCAGGCTGACCATGTTAAAGATTTAAGAAAGTTTTTTGAAAGGATTCGCAGTATAATCTCAAGCTTAACCCAGCAAAATATGTATTTGGAGTTCCATCTGGAAAGCTGTTGGGGTTTGTAGTCAGCCATCGGGGAATTGAATTGGATCCCTCGAAAATCAAAGTCATTCAGGATTTTCCCCCGCCCAAGAATAGGACAGAGGTGATAAGTTTACTTGGTAGACTGAACTACATCAGTAGGTTTATTTCTTAACTCATAACTACTTGTGAGCCCATATTCAAGTTTCTGAAAAAGAGTGTTATGGTAGAATGGACTGAAGAATGTCAGGAAGCGTTCGATAGAATCAAAATATACTTGTCAAATCCACCCGTGCTGTTACCACCAAAGCCTAGTAGGCCTTTGATCTTATATTTATCAATCATGGATAATTCTTTTGGTTGTGTCCTAGATCAACATGATGTCACGGGAAAAAAGAAGCAGGCTATTTATTATCTTAGCAAGAAGTTCACAACTTATGAGGTCAGGTACACTCTTCTTAAAAAGACGTGTTGTACCTTAACTTGGGTAGCACAGAAATTGAAGCATTATCTCTCGTCCTACATTACTTATCTCATATCCTCTATGGATCCTTTGAAGTATATCTTTCAAAAGCCTAAGCCGACAGGCCAATTGGCAAAGTGGCAAATATTGCTCACCGAGTTTGACATTGTGTATGTGACTCGAACCTACATGAAACCCCAAGCCTTGGAAGATTATTTTGCTGAGAATCCCATTGATGAAGAGTACGAGCCATTAAAAAAATATTTTCCTGATGAAGAAGTGTTATGTGCCGATGAAGTCATTATAGATGCCGATCCAGGTTGGAAGTTGTTCTTTGATGGAGCTGTCAACATGAAAGGAGTTTGAATAGGTGCGGTTCTTATCTCTAAATTGCGGCAACATTTCTTGGTAATAGTGCAACTTCAATTTTATTGTACCAATAACATGGCGGAATACAAAGCGTGCATGCTATTGATATGGGAGTCCAGGAACCATTAGTGTTGGGGGATTCAGATTTACTTGTCCATCAAATTCAAGGAAATTGGGAGACGTGAGATTTGAAGCTCATACCATATCGACAATGCTTACAGAAGCTATGTCAAAGGTTTGTGTCAGTAAAAGTTAGGTTTATTCCAAGGATTCATAATGAGATTGTTGATGCTTAAGCCACTCTGTCTTCAATGCTCCAATATCCTGATAAAGCCTACATCGATCCAGTGCATATACAGAGTCGTGATCAGCATGCGTACTGTAAGAAGAGTTCGATGGAGAACCTTGGTTCTTTTATATCAAGCGATACATTCAGTCAGGAGAATACCCAACACATGCCACCAATGATCAAAAGAGGACTATTAGGCGTTTGGCTAGTGGATTTTTCTTAAGTGGGGGAATATTATATAAGAGAACCGCAGATCTAGGACTTTTAAGGTGTGTAGATGCAATAGAAGCCTCGGCGATTATGGTTGAAATACACTCTGGAGTATACGGGTTGCATATCAACGGTTATGTCTTGTCAAAGAAGATACTTTGAGCAGGTTATTATTGGCTTACTATGGAGCGGCATTCTATTCTTTTTGTTCAAAAATATCATCAATGTCAGGTACACGGTGATCTAATGCATTCTCCTCCCACTAAATTATATGCAATGTTTGCTCCATGGCCTTTCGTAGCTTGGGGATGGACGTGATTGGGCCGATTGAGCCAAAAGCATCAAATGGGCATAGATTTAATTTGGTGGCCATCGATTACTTTACAAAGTGGGTAGAAGCAGTAACTTTTAAGTCAGTAATAAAGAAAGTGGAGGTAGATTTTGTTCATTCCAATATTATTTGTAGGTTTGGAATTCCAAAGATGATCATTACAGACAATGTTGCCAATCTCAATAGTCATTTAATGCAAGAAGTGTGTCAACAGTTTAAGATCGCACACCGAAATTCCACTCCATATCATCCAAAAGTTAATGGAGCGGAGAAAGCTTCCAATAAGAATATCAAGAAAATACTGCAGGAAATGGTGCAAGGGTCTAGACAATGGCATAAGAAGTTGCCATTTTCTCTACTAGGTTATTGCACTACTATTCGTACTTTAATAGGTACAACTCTATATTTATTGGTGTACGGGACAAAAGCAGTCATTCCCACAGAAGTAGAAATTCCCTCTCTTTGAGTTATTGCTGAAGCCGAGATTGACGATGATGAGTGGGTCAAAACTCGATTGGAGCAGTTGAGCTTGATTGATGAAAAAAGATTGACATCGGTATGTCATGGCCAGTTGTATGAGAAGAGAATGGTTCGAGCGTATAACAAAAAGGTCTATCCCAGGAATTTTGAAGTTGGCCAGTTGGTATTGAAACGTATCCTTCCACATCAGGTTGAAGTGAAAGGAAAGTTTTCCCCAAATTGGCAAGGTCCCTTTGTTGTGAAGAAAGTGTTGCCCAATGGGGCCTTATATTTGACAGATATTGAAGGCAAAATAGCAGAGATGGCTATCAATGCTGATGCGGTCAAAAGATATTATGTATGATATTTTATCCTCTGTTGGTTCTATTGCATGTTTAGTACTTGCATTCTTGAAGGTTGTTATAACGAAGGCATTTCATTCTTCTATCCAAACATCATGTTATCCTTTGTTTACCCCATTTGAGCTTAGTTTTATTTTTCTTTCATACCCTTCTTTTGGAATCAAAATAGAGTAAAAAATAAAGTTTCCAAAAAAAGAGAAAGTAAGTATGAAAAATACAAGAAAAAAAGAAAGAAAGAAAAATCAAATCAAAACAAAACAAAGTAAGGCTGATGGAACTACGTGCGACTTGATTCTCCTCTCTCGAGGGTGAGATACGTAGGCTACCCTATTCGGGCTCGATCTAACCAAATAAATATTTTTAGAGTCACCCAGTCAACAAAAACTGGGGCATGAGCTAACATGTTGTTGAGTCGATTCCAAAAGTTGTAAATCCCACCCCCACTTCAAGTGTCGTCTGAGCCTCATGCCATCCTTTTCTTCCTAACCTTATCCAAAAACCAAGTTACAACCAAATAAAGACCTTCAGATCAATCTTTGATAATGTTAAGGCTAATCATGCAATGGATATGATGATACATTGGGGGGTACTACTTGTCTTCCTCAGCATAAGAAGTCAGGTAAGAAATAAAAATGAGAGAGTCTTATTGGTGAAAACTGACGCGGGCACCATAAGGCAATGGTGAGTCGAGAGAAGTAAAAATGAGAGAGTCTTACTGGTGAAAACCCTCACGGGCACCATAAGGAGATGGGGAGCTGAGAAAAATAAAAATGAGAGAGTCTTATTGGTGAAAACCCTTATGGGCACTGTAAAGCGATGGCAAGTTTGAGAGAAAAGTGAAAAAAAAAGATTTGTTGGCGAAAGTCTTTCAAGGTGTCGTCAATTGAATGAGATATATGAGCCCAAGGGATTTAAAGAAGCGGCCCAGCGGCAAAGGCACGAACTCAACAACAAATGGGAAGTTTGGATAGGAAGATCAGGCAGCTTAATTCAAATGCATGTCATAGTCATTGGAGTTGGTTGCCATAGTCAGATAAGTTTCATTCTTTGTTAAAAAGAGGGACATTGCACTTTTTCTTTCATTTATATATTCATATTTTTGTCCTTTTATGTATTTATTAAAATAAAAGTCACCATCGTATTTTTACATTTTTTGAGTCTATTTTGTGTCAAAACAAGAGAGAAGGGATTTCAAAACTTGCTACCAGTCTTTCAAATTGTATGAGGAAAATACAAGGACCAGCACATGAAGGAAACATAATCATAATTCAAGACATAGCAAAGAAATTTCATCAACCGATAGGTTCTTAGGTGTGTGAAATATTCAGCTTTTAAAAGGGGCATCTCAGAGACATACTTAAAGAGAAACTCGGTATTTGAGTTAAAATATTTTCCCCTGATCTAGTTTGGGTCAATGATGTGACAAGACAGGGGAAAGCGTCAGCGATCTGAAACAAAGATGAAAGGAACAACTGTTAGGGCAGAAGCCTGAGAAGCCAAGTGCTGCAGTCACCACTAAGTTTCTAACTGACAAATTTTATTTGTTGAAACAGGGGAAAATTTGCTTTACTTAATTCAGTTACCATAGGAAAAACACATCTATGGGATTTTACTTTCTATTCAGGACCCTCCAGAAAAATGGGATTTTACTTTATGTTCAGGACCCTCCTAGAAAATGGGATTTTACTTTATGTTCAGAACCCTCCTGGAAAATGGAATTTTACTTTATGTTCAGGACCCTCCTGAAAAATGGGACTTTACTTTATGTTCATGACCCTCCTGAAAAATAAAATTTTAATTAATGTTCAGGACCCTCCTGAAAAATGGGACTTTACTTTCATGTTCAGGACCCTCCTGAAAAATAGGACTTTACATTCATGTTCAGGACCCTCCTACAAAATGATATTTTACTTTATGTTCAGAACCCTCCTGAAAAATGAGATTTTACTTTATGTTCAGGACCCTCCTGAAAAATGGAATTTTATTTTGTGTTTAGGACCCTCCTAAAAAATGGGATTTTACTTTCTGTTCAGGACCCTCCTGAAAAATGAGATTTTATTTTCTGTTCAGGACCCTTCTAAAAAATGTGATTCTATTTTCTATTTAGTACCCCTCTAAAAAATGTGACTTTACTTTCATGTTCAGGAAATGAAATTTTACTTTATGTTCAGGACCCTCCTGAAAAATAGGACTTTACTTTCATGTTCAGGACCCTCCTAAAAATGGGATTTTACTTTCATGTTTAGGACCCTCCTGAAAAATGGGACTTTACTTTCATGTTTAGGACCCTCCTGAAAAAATGAGACTTTACTTTCCGTTCAGGACCCTCCTGAAAATGGGACATTACGTTTATGTTCAGGACCCTCCTGAAAAATGGAATTTTACTTTATGTTCAGGAACCTCCTAAAAAATGGGACTTTACTTTCAGGACCCTCTTAAAAAATAGGACTTTACTTTCATGTTCAAGACCCTCCTAAAAAATGGGACTTTACTTTCATGTTCAAGACCCTCCTAAAAATGGGACTTTACTTTCATGTTCAGGACCCTCCTAAAAAATGGGATTTTACTTTCTGTTCAGGACCCTCCTGAAAAATGAAATTTTAATGTATGTTCAAGACCCTCCTGAAAAATGGAATTTTATTTTCTGTTCAGGACCCTCCTGAAAAATGGGATTTTACTTTCTGTTCAAGACCCTCCTGAAAAATGGGATTTTATTTTCTGTTCAGGACCCTCCTGAAAAATGGGACTTTACTTTCATGTTTAGGACCCTCCTGAAAAAATAAGACTTTACTTTCTGTTCAGGACCCTCCTAAAAAATGGGACTTTACTTTCATGTTTAGGACCTTCTTGAAAAAATGGGACTTTACCTTCTGTTCAAGACCCTCCTGGAAAATGGGACCACACTTTCAAAAATGAAATACTACTTTACTATAATCTTTGTTTGGAATAATTTTCATCCTAGTTTTAATTCTGGTTTTAGGACCCCACCTGAAGAACAGGGTGATGAAATTACAAGTCAGGAACCCGTCAGAGGAACAGGATGAAGAAACTGAAAGTCAAGCAATACGGCGAAGAAATTGAAGGTCAAAAATAGCAAGTCAGGAGCCCGCCTGGAGAACAGGGTGAAACAATTGAAAGTCAAGCAATAAGGTGAAGCAATTGAAAGCCAAATAACAAGTTGAGAAAATTACAATTCAGGAGCCCGCCTGAAGAACGGGTTGATAAAACTCGAATCAAGAGTCAAGAAAAGTTACATAGCTAGGATTTTGTAATTTCATTTATGTTTTAAATTGTAATTTTCATTCTTTGATGTAATGACAGAGACGCATACCGGAACCTCGATGGAACCTCACTCGACTCTCCAACTTGGTATAGTCCACCTCCTTCCGATCTTGTAAGAGACCGATCACTTGATTCCCTCATAACTCGGGTAGTAGGATGTTCATCAAGACTTGGTTGTCCTTCTTCCTTCTGTTTCTTTCTTTATACAATGGTCGGGATAAAATTTTATCTTGTTGTCTACTTCTTTGTCTGAAAACACTACGTGTTTACATTCAAAGGGGACATGATGTAGACACCTAATTTTGTCCCTCCCCGATATTATTTTTACCCATTTTTTACCTTATCTTACCATGTGCCCTACCCATAAATCCTCTACATAATAACAATACCACCATAAATTGACCACCCTACCTATTCAATTAAGATACCTCATCACCACCCTAGCCCCCTACACGTTTTCTTCAAATTAGAAACCAATTTACATAGGATAACAATAAAAAGGTGGGCCCCATAGGATAATATACCTTGAATTGTCCTATTCCTAACAGAAAGGGGATCATTTCCTTTCACAATATACACAACATACCAAAAGGAGGAGGGGCCCACGGTTTGCTCTACATGATTCACAAAAAGAGGATATACACCAAGATTGGATTTTAGAATAGATATAATATATACGAGGGAGAGAAAACAATTTTAGGGGGGCTCTTCTTTTCTTCTTCAGGGATTATACACGTAGAATAGAGGAAGGAAAGCCATTCATCTCCATTTTTTTTTAGATAGACGCACAATACACTGACTTCATCATCATCTCATTTTCTCCAAAAGGGAGCTCACGAAAAAATAAACCCTGGGAGAGGCCCTATTTTCTTTCCTTTCTTTTTCACAGAGAAACCTTTAACATAAATAGACCTCACCATTCTTTTACTCTCACAATCCACACACTAATACACACATATCCGATCTTGAGAGAGAGAGAGATTGAGAGAACGGCAAGTGAAAGGGTTTGAAAGAGTGAGAAAACGGCTAGCGTGGTGTTTTCTGGTGAAACCCTCATCAGAATCACTACTGGAAAGGTACTGCCAGTCAGCCCTTCACAGCTCCATCACCGAAAAAGTCTTAAAACCATCGGGGTTCAGTGAAAATA
Organism: Capsicum baccatum var. pendulum; assembly: GCA_030864225.1. Lineage (NCBI taxonomy): Eukaryota > Viridiplantae > Streptophyta > Magnoliopsida > Solanales > Solanaceae > Capsicum > Capsicum baccatum. The sequence continues at coordinate 85,710,070 of CM061550.1, forward strand.
GCATTAAATAGGTAAAATTCTAGAATTTTGGGGTTGGTTCTTTATTTAACGAGTCACAACGTTATTATATCGGATTGGTTGGGATGTTTCTATCGAGATTTGGTAGTATTTCAGCTTTGTTCACAATTATTGTTTTGAGTATTCATTTGTTTCTTCGTTGGTTACGTTTTGAATCAAATTTTGGAGATTTTTGCATCAGAGTTGGCTCGTAGTTGAGTTGGGGTATTCTCCAAGGTTCTGAAATGACTTTTATCTCTCTTCTTAAGTTAATCTAAAACTCTTGAGGTCCAATTCTATCTTTTCTCTTTTTAATCTTTACGTAATTATGGATAATTCGTGTGTTTGGTGTGCTTGAATCTTCATTGTGGGTTGTTTGTTTGTCGGATTAGGACGTAAAAACCTGATTGTGGGTTACATATCAAATTGGTTTCATCATGTTGAGATAATTGGGATGGAATTGAGAAATTAATAAATAAAATATGCTAATTTAGATTTATCTTGATTTATTGTTTAATTTTGAATAAGCATGAATCTTGTTGAATTGAATAGGCGAAGTTTAAATTTGGGTAGGCAAAACTTTAAGTATAAGTTTTCTTGTTGAATGTTTGAATGTGGGATTTGAGTTCAATGGTTTGGTTTTAGTTCTTCCATTTGAAAATGTATTCATTTAATTAGGGAATGCCCCGTGATCACTTGTATTTATTCGCCGGAGAATGCCCCGAAGTATTTTGTATTTGGAGGACGTCCATGACGAAGGCCCGAGGCATCGGGTAGCATGGGAGCGTAGTATAAAATTAGTGTAGGGTAGAATAGGATTTATATTTTCGCATTCTTTTTCTATTTTGGTTTGTAATAAATTGGACTGAACACTAAATTTTAGATTGTTTTGTTTTGTTTTGTTTGCTTGATTGATTGTTTTGTGTGTTTTTGTGTGATTTATACATTCATAGTATCAAATTAGCCGATACGCCCCACCAAGCAACCGTGGTTGAACCACGGGATCGAGGGGTACCTAACACCTTCCCCTCGGTCAACGAAATTCCTTAGTCGGTATCTCTGTTCGCAAACCAGTTTCAAGGAGTCAAATTGTTTTAAAAAGGATATTTCAAAGGTGACTTGGCACACTGATTTATGCCAAGTGGCGACTCTGAGTTTAAATGTAAATAATCCTTTTTCGAAACAAAACCTTCATTTTTGTCACTTAATAATTAAAAACCCTTTCAAACTTAGAATTAAATTTTTGGAGTTTAAAAAGGAGTCTGACATGAATAAAGCAAGCATAAATATAAAATGGGGGATTTAGTTTTAATGTATTTATAAATGATAACTACTTCAATTTTAGTGCACTAGATTGACGTTGAAAAATACTAAGAGTGAATTCAATTGAGAATTAGCCTTGGGGTTATGCAATTATAGGTGTGGGATCATGCATGGATATTTGGCCATTTATTCAACTTTTAGCTAAAAGTCATGGGTAAGCTAGATGTCAATGTATTAGTGTCAATATTTCAATTACAACACCAAATTTCACAAATGGGTTCTTTCAAACACCTCACAAGTGTGATAATTCTCCACATCTATTACCTCAATTGACATCCTTATGTCTAAGAGATATCATTAAAAGAAATGAATCGAGTTATTGGTTGCATTTATCCCTCACCCATGTCCTTTCTTTCAAGAATGACATGGGTTCTAGGGTGGTTGGAGTTCGCAACCCCCAACTCTCAATTAATTCATGAAATAAATGCAACACCCATCACAACTAACTAATTAGAAAAATAATTAGCTAAATCCCATGCACTACCACTACCTAAGCAAGCATAACCCCAAGATTGAAATTTAGCTACTCATACATAAAAGGGATAAAAATATACCAAAGTTATCATTTACCTCATCCATGAGAGATAGAGACAATGTAATTCCACACTTGGGGTTTCAATTATTCTTCAAAGGAAAATCACTACCATGCATTTTTCATTCAAGCTTAGTACAAAATTCTCAAAAGATGAAAAGATAAGTGCTAAAAGAGAAGAGAGAAGCTAAGAGCTAAAAGGGAGGCTATCTTCAAAAGATGAAAACTAGGTCTTGAAAAATGAGCTAAAAGACCCCTTTTAAACTCCACTCTACATTTGATGAAAATTATAAAACTGCCACCTTATTCTTGATCTACTTGAGTGGATCCAAAGCGGATGAAGAGCAGACAGAGAGCAATGGCTAGCAGCTCCAAAGCAGATGTGAAGCGGATGCAAAAAGGATGACTCATTTCCTTCATATTTGGCCTCTTGATGACTTGAATAACTTGCCCAATCTTTTATTTTTACTTTTACCTACATAAATAGGCATTAAGTAACAGAATACCATCAAATCAATAGAAAAGCATGATAATTTAGGCTTTAAAGGTGCTAGCAAGTCGTCAAATTGACGATTTATCAACCCCCAAACTTAAACTATTGCTTGTCCTCAAGAAACCAAGAAAATTCAATGAGATAGGGTATTTAGCTCAAATCCACATAGAAGAAAACTATACTAAAGGAATAGGCTAACAAAGCTCTAAAAATACTTTCCGCACATGTCATGGAAACAAGTTAACAAAAACTTTACAATAAGCACATATTTATGAAGCAAGGATGCAATTTTGTATCAAATGAATTTTTCAAGTCACAAAACATCTTAAGATAAGACATAAAATCATCAACGATTGTTTCAATCTTCACAATGCAACATACTTTACTCATTTTCCCAAATCGATAGTAAAACATCACCCTCTACCCAAAAATACCGATGTCGCTCACATGCAAGAGTTAGCTGCACATACCAAAGATATTTCAATTCTTAAGGGAGCTCAAATAAAAAAAGAATTCACACTCAGTCTCACAAAGAAATTCAAGTACATTGAATAGAACCATAGGCTTGCCCTTTGTGTTTTCTGCCACTAATGTAGACTTACTTAGTTTGGAATCACCAAGGTCTTGCAGTTCAAGAGAAAGGTTTAAGGTGAGGAAAGGAATACATATGCATCAAGTGACTAAAGGACCTCCTTCAATGCCATCGCTCAATCCTTTCTACCCCTAAAATTTTCAAACCACCCACCTTATTCTTTTTCAAATAATTTCCCTAATTTTCCTAACTATTTGTTTAGCATTTACCAAATCATTCAAAGTTACCATTTTCTTTCTTTCACTTATTTGACTTTTTCAAGAGACTTTCTACCTATAAGCCTTTCTTATCCCCTCACTCATTCAATTTTTCTTTTTTTTTTTTCAAGTTCTATGCGCTAGGCTATTCAATTTTATCATCAAGCATATCTCTTGTCTTTTAAGCACATACATTGACAACCTTACATACACCTTTCTTATCTTTTCTTTGATCATATTCTCCCAAATACACAACCCCCCAAACTTAGGTTTTTGCCTATAATCCATTATCTAGAATCACGTAACGCATCAAAGGAGGTTAAGTGCCAAAACAAAGGTTTTCAAAAGGGTTTAGGTGTTTTAGCCTGGTTATCATTACAATAAGAAAGAACGAAGGGCAAAGAGGTTCAAATGGGTTAACTAGGGAACAATGTTAAGGTGGGAATTTGGCTATGTAACAGGTCAAAAAGGGCCTCGGGTCATCCTCCAACCTTAGCTTGCTTAGAATTTTGCATTGAATACACTCGAGGCAAGTTTTACACTACACAAATGCACAAGAATTATTCAAAAATATCACCACTCATGTCATTATACTCATAGAGCAAAAAGTTAGTCTCCCAACCAATTTAAGCAATTTGAGATTCATAAGTTACTCCGAGTCAACGACTCATCCTTGTAAAGAGAGAGCCAAAAATTGAGTTAAATGGTCTCACTCAAAATAAAACTCAAGACATCCTTGATCTTACAACTAGATTTTTGTTTTTTTTCTTAAAATATTTTATTCCTTGCCAATGACATTTTGGAAGTATTTTTGAATTTTTGCTTTTTCCCAGTTAACCAAAATGACTCGATAGTTCACCTAAGGATGTTGCCTCGCCATCCCTCATGGGTGAATTATCACTCGGTTCGACAAAGAAACTAAACTTAAACTAAAAAAAAAAGAGAAAATAAAAATTTGCTTCTTAAGAAAGAACCGAGTTTCAAAGAAAACCCTTGAAGTTTATTAGACACGTATATATAAAAGATACCATATTTAAATTAAGCGCATGACACCAATTCATAAACAAAACGACAATATTTGACATCATTATCAAAACGCCCGACAAGGGCCCATCCAAAGTAATGTCAATAATAATAAAATAAAAACAAAATACCATAAACATCGAAAGTAATAACATAGAATATGTCTCCATAATCTAGTAGATACCGACAATCGAATGAATCATAACCATACCCCACCCCCCACTAAAAATATTGCATTGTCCCCTATGCAAAAGTAAAAGGGAGTAGAGGAGGGTAGATACTCCCTGTGGCGCACTAGGAGCTTGGATCCCTGTCAGTGAATGATCACACTGTCTTAATGGGATCCTCATTAGACAAGGCTCCTCTCATCGAATCTTCTATGAAGGGTGACTCATCATCATGTCGAGTGCTATAACTAACCCCAACCCTTCGTGCATACTCTTCATCCCTGGATAACTGCATGGCGAGCTTAACCTGTTGAGCCTCAAGTAGCCCCTCTATAAGATCAACCTCGACCTCATCATCAATGTCCTCATGACTCTCTCTAAACAAATTATCAAATGGAAAAATAGGTCCTGAAGTCTCCGGTGGAAAAGTAATTTCCTCCTCATCAAGATCGAATGAGGGCTTTCTGGAGTGAATATCCTCCCATAAACTATCAAGGTCTGCCCTCACAGATGCCACCCCCTTATAATCTCCCCTCGCCTCAAATGTGGTCACCCTCTGCTCTAACTTTGCTACACAAGCACGAAGAGGTACTAGAGCAGCCTGAATAAACTAGGGAATGCCCGCCACCAATCAGGTAAGTATAGCATTGTTTGCCAAAGTCATGGAAACAACCTTGGCAAATGTCACCGTAGAAGACCGTACTAATTGTGTAGACCGAGATGGGGTGCAATGTTCGATGATGGAGGAGCATTAGCAGAATCCTGATGGGCCTCGGTATCAAGTGTAGAATTCGGAGGAATTTTCACACTCTCTAAGCTCGACAATCCTTTCGCACCGAGTCTACCAAAACCAAAGCTTTCCTTTTTAAGCCCGTAGGGTTATCCTCATCCTTACACTATGTGATGTCAATGATGACGGTGTATATAACCCGATAATCAATCTTATAGAGTAGCGAGACTTTAACTTAAGACAAAGCATGGATATGAGTGTCGAAAAGGGCAATAAAGTACCCAGTTGCTTCGTCCTAAACTTAATCATCTCCGCTATCAACTCTCTCAGATTGATAGCAATTTTATCTATGATACACCCGACAATGATGGCCTTATCAACCGTTATATCTTGGTTATTTCTTGAGGGAAGTAGACGTTTACCCACAAATCCAAGCCAATGCTTGGCTTGAATCGAAAGATCTCTCCTCTTGATTTGACCACACCATTAGCCCATAAGGGAAGACCCTTTGCCATCACCATAACAAGCAATAGATAACTATGACGTCTGCTAAATATCAACCTCTTGCACTGCACTGTGGAATCTAAGTCATGAGCAAAATAGATCTTAGTGATCTCCGAGGCCATGCAAGGGACTTTCACTCCTCGAACCAATACACTCTCGAGGCAAGTTTGTGCAGCAATTGGCATTTTGTATTTTTGTTCATTGTGCCTAACAACATAGAAAGCATAAAACGCCTGAAAAATTATCGTGAAATAGCATAATGGGTGAGAAGGGGGTATCATATCTGTGAAGAGTTCCCAATCCCGCTCTATAATTTCGGCAATGATTTCGGGGAAATGGGTGTTCACTCCCGTTATGCTAAAGATCTTCTCAGGATTGAACCCCCGAGTAGTTACCCACTCATCATATAACTCCTTCACACCTTCTACACCAAACCGAATTTGATCCGCTTTATTTCCTACCTCCCGTGTACGATCATTAATAGCTTGGGCATTTAGGACCTTTGGAGTATATTTAGAGACCGGTGCTTTAACCCTTCTGAACGTAGCTTTTTCCTTTCCTTTATATGGGGAATTACCCTTTCTAGCTTTTGGTAGCAAGTTTTTCCTTGGAGACATACCTATGGGAAGGAAACAAAACAAACCTAAAACAAAAGACAAAAGATAAAACATGTTTTTTTGGAATTTTGTAAGTTAAGCAAGGAAATAAAGATAAGAAAAGAAAATTGTTGAAATATGCAAGGTAACTCATCAGTAGAGTCCATGTGTTTCATTTATTACAACACTTAATCGTTTAGGAACGACATTGTCTCACATTCTTCACATTTCTCAAAACTATCTCATAGGACATCCATAACCTCCTATGGAAACAAGAATGACCAATACCCTTAAGAATAATGTCATCCAATCTATCATAGGGCAAGACAAGCATTCATGTTTTCGGGTTATGCTTAGTAACCAACAAGAACCATGGATGCCTTATTTCTCAACAATCTCCCTCAACCAATGACTACCAACTATTTCATTATTAGGTTCAATTGGACCCAAAATGATGCATAAGAAATGACCACACCATATGTTAAGGAAAGTCACATTAGCCATCACAAGCATACAACACATTCCTCTCTTAATGACATTTAATCAAACACATAGTGGGCATGTCAACTAAGAACTTGGAGAAAGAGAATAAGAGCACAAGAGAGCAAGCTTATCCCACCAAATCATCTCCAAACATATTCAAGGTGTTCATATTATCGTACTTGATCCACCCACCCCATAAAATAATCAAGAAAGGTTTTATGGGCATTTTGTCAAACACATAGTGCACTAGCTTCTCTTATGAGAGTATTATGAGTTAAACTAGTGAAACAAGGCACCAATGACAATCTAAACATTCCAACAAGTATTAATCACCCCAATAAGCTCACACAAACAAACTTTACATGACCAACTATCATGAGGTATCAAGTATTTTGTCCATCCTTTAAGAGAGAATTCAAAAGTGAAGTCATAAGAGAGCATACCTTTCTTGATTTAAGAGAGGAGAAAAATTGAAGCATAAGTCCAAAAGAATTTTCACTTCTTGCTTAGCAATTGTTGTTCAAGAAAGAGAATATGTTTAATTTGAGAGAAAGGCACGTTGGAAAAGAGTTGTAATGAGAAAGATGTTCATTGTTTTTGGCTCCTTTAAAGTGTTTTAAAAAGACTTTGGGATGATCGGGTCAGGTCAGCCCCATATACAACCCGTTTTAAACATCAGTGAATTTTTAAAAGACCTGCGCGCCATCTGTGTTCAACCCATGACTAGACTGCTTAAGCAGCTCCAGCGCACAATAGGATAGTACCTACCAGTTAACCTGCGTCTGGACTGCTACAGCAGGTCGAGCACAGGTCCAAGCAGTTTACCTGCAGCTTCTTGGCCTAAAACTCATGTGTTCTGCATCCCTTCTACATTGAATATGTGGTTAGACTTCTTAAGCAGTTCCAGTGCATATAGGGGAAATGAGTACAACTTCTTGGCTTCAATTTTCAGGCTACCTACGTCCTAAGTGTGGCTGGTCTATGCCTGGACTGCTTGAGCAGTTCCAGCGCAGCTCTGGATAGTATAGCTGCTTATCTTTGGTATAAAACTTAGCCCCATCTGCATCCAACACACCTTTTACCTGTGGCTGAACTGCTCAAGCAGGTGCAGCGCATGTTGTTCCAGCTTAGGCCACGAATTTTTTTAACTAAGTTCTTGGTTCGGAGCTAACTTTTGAGCCTCTAAATCTACCTTCTCGTACCCCAATTTTGTGATATTACCTGCACCAATAAAAACTAAGCTATAATTAATATTAAAACATCAAAAATAAATCTTAGGTTGCCTCCCAAGAAGCGTCGTAGTTATAGTCGTGGCACGAAATTACTTGATCATCATTTTGGATCTTCGAAGTGAAGCGACTCAACCTTAGTCGCTCCGAGTCCACCCACATAATAGTGCTTCAATCGTTGGCCAATCACCATAAATTTCTTCTTCTCATGATCCTCGGGTAAACATTTGAGATCACGAACGAGCCCGACCACTTTGATCTAAGATTTCCTGCGAAGAGTTTCAATCTAGAATTGAAGAGGAGTACATCATCACCCACATAAAACTCTCGCTTTAAGATTTTGGCATCACGCCACCTCTTTATCTTCTCTTTGTACCACTCGGAACTTTCATATGCTTTGAGTTAAAACTCGTCCAACTCATGAAATTGATTCACTCTCAATTTTGAAGCGTCCCCCCAATCCATATTCAACTTTTTCAAAGCCCATAAAGCCTTATGTTCTAACTCAACGGGTAAGTGACAAGCCTTCCCAAACATCAATTGGTTGGGGTACATACCGATAGGAGTTTTATAGGCCGTTCTATATGCCCAAAGTGCATGATCGAGTTGCCTTGCCCAATTCGTATGACTAACATTCACGGTTTTCTCAAGGATGGACTTGATGTCACGATTCGAGACTTCAACACGGCCACTAGTTTGGCGATGCTAAGGAGTAGCAACCTTATGCTTCACCCCATACTTGTCAAGCAAAGCACCAAAGACCCGATTACAAAAATGAGAGTCGTCGTCACTAATAATTGCCCTTGGAGTCCCAAACCTTGTAAAGATGTATTTCTTTAAGAAAAAAGTGACACACTTGCCTTCGTTGTTCGGTAAAGAAATGGCTTCCACCCACTTTGAGACATAATCGACGGCTACCAAGATATATTTATTACCATATGAGCTCACAAAAGGACCCATGAAGTCGATCCCCCACATATCAAATAGTTCAACCTCGAGATTGGGCTTAAGAGGAATCTCATGCCTCCTCGAAACACCACCTTGCATTTGGCATTGAGGGCAGGTTTTGACCATCTCATAATCATCTCTATGAAGGGTAGGCCAATAATATCCACTTTGGAGGACGTTAGCATCCATTTGGATCCCACCATAATGACTACCAAATGGAGAGGAGTGACAAGCCTCAAGAATATCTATCATTTTTGCTTACATGACACACCTATGGATCACACCATCCGCGCACTCCCTAAATAAGAACAGTTCATCCCAAAAATACTTCTTCACACCAAATAGAAATCGCTTCTTTTGATAATGGTTTAGCTCACCGGGAAGCACACCGCTCACAATATAGTTAGCATAATCCGCATACCAAGTTGAAATGCTCCTCGAAAGTAACATTACTAGATCATCGGGAAAAGTGTCATCAATATCAATCTCAACCAACCTCTCATGATTGGATTCAAGGCGGGAAAGGTGGTCGGCTACTTGATTTTTGCACCCCTTTCGATCTTTCACTTCAAAATCGAACTCTTGCAAGAGTAATATCCACCTAATAAATCGAGGTTTTGCCTCTTTCTTTGCCATGATATATCGGAGAGCGGCGTGATCCATGTGTACAATCACTTTTGTGCCTAAAAAATAGGCCAAAAACTTCTCAAAAGCATACACCATTGCTAACAACTCCTGTTCCATAACCGTATAATTACGTTGAGCATCATTCAATGTCTTTCTTGCATAATAAATCGGGTGGAACAACTTCTCTTTTATTTGACCCAAAATCGCATCTAGAGCATCACACATTAATTCAAAAGACAATGACCAATCCGGAGCTACTGTGATAGGAGCCGACATAAGGAATTTCTTGAGACAATTGAAAACTTTTACACAATCACCATCAAACTCAACTTTTGCCTCCTTTTCAATAAGCTTGCACAAAGAGTGAGCAATCTTCAAAAAATCTTTAATGAAGCACCTATAGAACCCGGCATGACCAAGAAAACTTCTAACGCCCTTCAAAAAAATCGGTGGAGGTAACTTAGAGATCAGCTTATCGTTTGCTTGATCCACTTGGATTCCCTTCCCCAAAATTTTGTAGCCTAGAACAACGCCTTCCTTGACCATTAAATGATATTTTTCCCAATTCAAAATAAGATTAGTTTCCGCACTTCGTTCCAGGACTTTACTTAAGTAAGCGAGGCAAGAATCAAATGAATCCCCAACCATGGAGAAGTCATCCATGAAAACCTCCATTGTATACTCTACCATATCGATAAAAATAGACAACATGCATCGATGGAACGTGACCGGCGCGTTGCATAACCCAAAGGGAATGCTCTTGAAAGCAAATGTGCCATTGGGACAAGTAAAAATGCTCTTTTATTGGTCTTCTGGGGTGATACAAATTTGATTGTACCCCAAGTAACCATCAATAAAGCAATACCAACCTCGATCGGCTAGCCTATCCAACATTTGATCCATAAATGGCATGAGAAAGTGGTCTTTCTCGGTCCACGAGTTCAATTTGCGATAATCCATACACACTCTCCAACCCATGACCGAGCGCATAGGTATGAGATCATTATTTTCATTTGGGACCATCGTCATGCTGCCCTTCTTCGAAACACATTGAATCGCACTCACCCACATGCTATTTAAAATTGGGTAGACAACTCCCGTATCAAGCCACTTAAGAATTTCCTTCTTGATCAACTCTTGCAATGGTTGATTTAGTCGCCTTTGGTGTTCAACACTAGGAACATGATAAATATTTAGCTTGATTTTATGAGAACAAATTCCAAGAGGAATGCCTATAATGTCCGCGATAGTCCATCCAATAGCACGAATGAACTTTTTTACAATTGATTTCAAGGCTTCCACTTGATAAGGTTCAAGATCACCCACTACAATGATTGGCAATGTATTATCCTCACCCAAGAAAACATATTGAAGATGGGATGGTAATAGCTTAAGTTCTAGTTGAGGTAGTTCAATAATAGATGGCTTGGCAGGTGGACTCTCATGGTTTTTCAAATCAAGATACAATTTGACCGGGTTCTTAGTGTAAGATCCAAGACCCATCAATGAAGCTACCACCTCATCATATTCTTCAACCACCTCACTTCCAAAATTCCACAATACACCCACCAAGGGGTCATTCACAAGATCTATTTCAATGGTGTTAGCCACCTCATCATCAACCACATCAATCACTGAAATAACTTGCAAATCCATAGGTTATTTCATGGACTTACACATATTGAAGGATACTTCTTTATTGTTCACCCAAAATTTTATCTCCCCACATTCTACATCCACTAAGGCCCTTTTGGTAGCTAAGAATGGTCTACCAAGAATGATTGGACTTCATGATCAATCTCACAATCAAGAATAACGAAGTCGGCCAAAAATATAAATCAGTCAACTTTTACCTAAATATCATACAACACACCCACGGGCTTTTTAATTGAACGATCAGCCATTAGAAGCCTCATAGTAGTAGGCTTAGGAGCACCCAAGCCTAACTTTAGAAAAACAGTAAATGGCATAAAATTAATACTTTCCCCAAGATCATACTACGCCTTTTTGAATTTGTAGACTCCGATTGTGCAAGGAATAGTAAATACATCCGGATCTTCTTTATTCACCACTATTGTGCTAGACATTATGGCACTACAATTGTGGGTTACCTCAATTGTTTCAAAATCCATGACTCACTTCTTTGTAACCAAGTCCTTCATAAATTTAGCATAGCCGGGCATTTCTTGTAAGTCTTCTAGCAATGGAATATTCATGGATAAATTGCTAAACTTTGCAAGGAACTTCTTGAACTTGGTATCATTATCCTTTTTTTTAGCCTTTGTGGGAATGGGGGAGGAATTTTGAGTTGTGGCAATGGAACAATTGGAGTTTCATCTATTTTAGAGTATCATCCTCAATCACCTTCGGAGTTTTCTCACTTTTAACATTTTCTTCAACTACCATTGGTCGTTCAACACTTGTCTCATTAGGATTTGGATCATTATCAATTGGCTTTTCTAGCCGTTTTCTCTTTGCATTGGCTTGTTCTTTATTTGGCTTTTTATTGGGATCTTTACCAAGATCAACAATATTTTTACCAAGAGTTCGACCACTCCTAGTGACAATAGCCATGATATGAGCATTATTTTTAGGATTGGCAACCGTGCACTAGGTAATCCACCCTTTGATCTTACATTAAGTTATGCCGAGATTTGGCCCAATTGAGTTTTGAGTTGCTTGATAGAGTCCGAGTAAGATGTCACCATTTGATTTAGTTGTGAGAAGTCACTTTTTATTTCTCTCACTATCTTGTCATCCCCCTCAACACCCATTAAGATACGAGCAAGGACATCTTCACTTTTGAGCTTATTCGGGTGAATGGAACTTGACTCTTTACCCTTTGCCTGATCATGTAGAGGTACATACAAATCATAATCTCTCTTTTTATCTCTCCAATCATGATCTCTTTCCTTCCAACCTTGATTCCCACCTTGCCTTTGGTAGGTAGGGTGGGAACCCCCCGATTGGTTCGACAAGAACTAAATTTCTTCTTCAAGAGACTCTGTTTTCTCATCATCATAAGATTTAGCACTCTTAGAAGCAACAATGTTAACCTCCTTTGGAGTAGACCCCATCACATGTTTGGTAAGAAGATCAAGTCGCGTTATCACTTTAACCATATTTGCATCTCTTTTTTCATCTTTTTTCTTTTGCTCTTTGCTCAAAAAAGATGCGGAGGGAGCCCCCACGGCTATCTTGGTATCTCTTGTGTGCCACCCTCTACTTTGGTTGGTCACTTGATCTAATAAATTTGATGCAACACCATACAATAGTCTAACAAGAGAACCCCCGGTCGAATTATCGACTACCGTATTGTTCAATTGATCTAATGCTCTATAGAAAATTTGTAAAAGCATCTTATCGTGAACCTCATGATTTGGGCATTACATTAACTTATTATTGAATTGTTGCCAAACCTCATATAATGGTTCGCTATTAAGTTGGCAAAAGTTAATGATTTCATCCCTTAGTTGCAACATCCGAGAAAGAGGAAAATATCTTTCTAAGAATACCTCTGTGAGCTCACTCCGTGTAGTGATAGATCCCGCAGTCAAATACCGCAACCACAAAACTGCTTCTCCCATAAAATAAATGGGAAAAGATGTAACCGAATGACTCTTGAGATATGTGGGCTATGTCAAATGGAGAACATACATCAATAAAATTCTTCAAGTGTAGATTAGCGTCCTCGTGAGCTTGGCCTCCAAATAACCCTTTCATTTGAAGCAAATAAAGCATCACGCTAGTAACGTGAAACACTCTATTTTCTTCCGGCGGTAAAATACAAAGAGCACTAGCTCGGCCCGCATCACCGAGGTGATCTGTATCCTCAAGATATCCATCAATCGTCCTAGCATTACTACCATGTTGGCTCATCGTATCGTGTATACTATTATACACATCTGAGAAAGAACAAAAACACCAAACAATGTAAAATAAAACACTACGGCTATCCCAAAGTAACTAAAAACAGTACAATAGTTAAAATAATGTTTCACTCCCCGGCAACGGCACCATTTTTGATAACGCTCAAATTACACTCTTGAATGGGTGTAAGCAATCGTTGTCAATATAATAACCCAACTTAGGTTGGGTTCGAATCCATAAGGAGTGAAAGCATGGAATTCAAAACTCAAGAGTATTAATAGTCTACTAAAAGATGACCCGTAGTGTGAATAAAGCAAGCATAAATATAAAATAGGGGATTTAGTTTGAATGTTTTATAAATGAAAACTACTTTAGTTTTAGTGCACTAGCTTGACGTTGAAAAATGCAAAGAGTGAATTCAATTGAGAATAAGCCTTGGGGTTATGCAATTATAGGTATAGGATCATGCATAGGTATTTGGCCATTTATTCAACTTTTAGCTAAAAGTCATGGGTAGGCTAGATGTGAATGTATTAGTATCAATCTTTCAATTACAACACCAAATTTCATAAATGAATTATTTCGAACACCTCATAAGTGTGACAATTCTCCACATCTATTGCTGCAATTGACACCCTTATATCTAAGAGATATCATTAAATGAAATGAATTAAGTTATTGGTTGCATTTATCCCTCACCCATGTCCTCTCTTTCAAGAATGACATGGGTTCTAGGGTAGTTGGAGTTTGCAACCCCCAACTCTCAATTAATTCATGAAATAAATACAACACCCATCACAACTAACTAATTAGAAAAATAATTAGCTAAAACCCATGCACTACCACTACCTAAGCAAGCATAACCCCAAGATTGAAATTTAGCTACTCATAGATAAAAGGGATAAGAATATACCAAAGTTATCATTAACCTCATCCATGAGAGATAGAGACAATGTAATTCCACACTTGGGGTTTCAATAATTCTTCAAAGGAAAATCACTATCATGTATTTTTCATTCAAGCTTAGTACAAAATTCTCAAAAGATGAAAAGATAAGTGCTAAAAGAGAAGAGAAAAGCTAAGATCTAAAAGGGAGACTATCTTCAAAAGATGAAAACTAGGTCTTGAAAAATGAGCTAAAAGACCCCTTTTAAAGTCCACTCTATATTTGATGAAAATTATAAAACTTCCACCTTATTCTTGATCTGCTTGAGCGGATCCAAAGCGGATGAAGAGAAGACAGAAGCAGATGGCTAGCAGCTCCAAAGCAGATGTGAAGCGGATGACTCATTTCCTTCATATTTGGCCTCTTGATGACTTGAATAACTTGTCCAATCTTCTCTTTTTACTCATACCTATATAAATATGCATTAAGTAAGAGAGTACCATCAAATCAATGGAAAAGCATGATAATTTAGGTCTAAAAGGTGCTAGCAAGTCATCAAATTGAAGACTTATCACTAGTCGAGGAAGGACTGAGTATACGATTGATGATAGACTATATATTACTTTTTACTCTTCCAAAAATTATTCAAGCTAAGCTACAGTACTGTAAATTGAACAAGGCATACATATATGATTCGAGTTTTTGTCTATACAAAAGAATAACCACCACATAAAAAAACAATGAATCACAACAAAGATGGTAAACATAATGTTCAAACAAATTGAAACATACTTATATTAAACTTGTTCATTGCATTACATAATAAAATTTACAACAAAAAGGGGAAAATAGAAGAAGCTTTCTTTTAACAAAATCCTACTAAAAACTTCTTCAGCAATGAACAAACCAAAAAAACTTTAAAATATAAACTAAAATAAAAAAGAACTAAATTATAGGGATGGTAGGGGGTGATGTAGTCGTTGCCGTCCATTCCAAGATGCTCCAGAATTTCTTGGAGGAAATGAGCAATTCATCAGAGCTCACGCTCCAAGTACCGTTGATCTTCTCCTAGGCCATAGAAAAGATAGTCAAAACCATTTTGAAGCAGCAACAGATCATACGTACGAGGGGGAACTCGTCTGATTGGGTGAAGGAAAATTTTACGACCAGGCATTATTTTTTATTTGGGTGAAAAAGAACAAGAAGAGGGTTTCTGATGTTATGGGTTTAGGGACAAGTGAAGGGTTGCGTAGAAATAGGCACTGTACTTATAGACCTATAGATGGCGTATTTTCATCTATCCACCCAATGGTCAGTTGACGTGTGTGAGAAGAGAAAACGTTTTGTTTGCGTATACCAGCTATTTTTCTTGTGAATAGACATTTTTGCAGCTTTTCATTAAATGGGAACGGGAAATAATGATTTATTGCATAGATTAGAGAGATTATGAGGTAAAATGACCAAGATAGCGTGTTTGATAAGCAATAATATAACCAATACATAATATTTTGTAGACCTTGTGAACTATACACCGTAGACTTTACGCAGTCTATCGTAGACAACGCTTTAAGTTGATTACAACTGAACGTTAAAATCTACAAAAATTCACATTTAGCCACCAAAATAGTAGATTTACAATTGAAGCTAAAAAAAACTATCTATGATTTGATGGTCATTCTACACGTGGTTCTTTTATGCCTGGATTTCTTGCATATTGAACACCTATTCCTTATTTTGTACTTAAGTCTCTCACCGATGCCCTTAGTGCGTTTTAATTTCTTCCTTCCGAGTTTAGGATCATGGGGGGTGGAGAAATTTTAGTGTCAAGCAATTCTTGTGGTACAGTTCATTTGGCCTCGGAGGAACAACGTTAATTGCTTCTGAGTATGCGAGGAGGTAACTTTCAACTTTATAAATTGGCAAAGAGTACTCGTAGATGGATTTACCATAACCTTCGCCATCGTCATACTTTGCTTGCAAAGCTGCCATTGCATGTTTGCACGACATTTTCACCAAGTTAAATTTTCGACAAGAATAACTCCTCTCCAAGACATTGACCTTGGCAGTAACACCGTTGCCGAACATCGTGTACTGGTCGAGAACTCCATTTGGATTACTCACATACAAGGAATCCCTCGCACTTTTATTATCCCTTAGGATCCTTTCCGCATAAGGCTCAAATTTGTTCTCCTTACTATCGACAAAGGCATGCCGCTCCCTAAAATTTTCACCAAATTTTATAGCAATTGAATTTAATATGTATGACACGGGGTACTCTTGTTCATCCATCAAAATCGAGTTGAGCGACTCGGCGATGTTTGTGGTCATCATGTTGTACCTATTGCCCGAAAAGTGTGCTCTACTTCATTTTTCAAAACCAAGCACATTTTCAAGGACATATGCTACCTCGGGGCAATTACTCTTCCATTTCGCAAAATTATCGCTAAACTCCTCAAAGGAATAAGCCTTTGCTGCGGCGTAGAATAGATAAAGATGTTCTCCGCAGTGTTGATTTATGCAAAGATTTTCAGTGAGGTGCCTCATGCAAAGTACGTGATATGCACGACTGTATACACGGGAGAAGGCATTGGCGATTCTAATGTTCCTGTCGAAGATGACACATAGATTTAGTTCATCTTCTACTATAGACTTCAAATTCTCAAAGAAGAAGTTCCAAGAAGCATCGTTCTCTTTATCCACGACACAAAAGACAATCAAAAAGATATGATTTTCAGTGTACTGTGCAATGGCACTCAGCAGAACGCCCCATACTTGCCATACAAATGTGTACCATCGACGGAAATTACCTTTCTAATGTGGGCATATCCTCGTATGCAAGCTTCGAATGCTAAGAAGTAGTAAATAAATGATTCATCCATCCGATTTACCATGATAGAGTAAGAAGACCCAGGATTCAATAACTCTACCATGTGGAAAAAAGTTGGCAAGCAAGCATATCCGTGCTCTGGCGTCCCGCGAATGATGTTCTTTGCAATTACACTTCCTTTTCAACACATCCAATAGCTTGTGTTGCAACGCAACTCCTTAAACACAATTCTTTGAATTTCTCTTATGCTTGGACCCTTACCATCCCGAAAATAATTTACACATACTGAAGCAATCAATTCGGATGAGAATTTCTTATGCCTGCGGGTGGTGTGTTCAACACCGGACGTGTGCAACCCGACATACTTGTATATGCAAAATCTGTCCAAAGTATCGTACTTTTTTGCCCGTAACAACCAGCCACAACCACGAGATAAGCATTTTATTTTAATCAATTTCATGCATCTCATGTCCATATAATAATCAAAAGACTGTCTCGCCGCTGCTGTGTCTAGTAGCATTTTCAGCTCTTTCTTAACAGCAAATGTTTGACCACAACAGAAATTGGTTCCGTCGGTGAAGGAGTGTCCTGCTTGTGATCCCGTTCCATGGTCTTCTTCATCATCTTGCGAGTCTGATGAATAGTCTTCCATATGTATAGAATCATCTTTCATATTAATTGGATGATCGTTATCGTTCTCATAGTTATTAAAATCATAATCGATCAAATCATCGTCAACTGTCAGGCACCGCGGTGGGGGTGCTGATGAATTCAGCAGTCCTTCAAAGGACCTCTCAACCATATTTATCCTCAAAATAGGCCAAAAGCCATCTCCATCAGCATTCATTATGTATGTCAGCACACATACATCGCTATTTATGATCGTAGGATTCACCTTTTCCCTCGAAGGCATTAGATAACTAATCACCACATCGCTTGGCGAGCAATCTAGATCCCCGCTCTGCATTACGCTTGCAACGAATTCTTCGTATGAACTATTGCAGTGAAGAGAATTGTCACCTTGGTAAATGATCTCTATTTTCTACATTTGGGAGTCTCCACCCATTCTCCCATGAAATTACCAGAAACCTGAACAAATTCTGCAATAGACATCCTAGAATTAAGCTTTAGTTGATAGTAGATTATGCTTAGGGTTTAGTCGGAATGTATGCACGGTCGATGACTGACGATGACAGGTCGATGGCTGCACAGATATTCGTACAAAAACTTGAAATTGTAAATATTGCTTCTAATCAATGATTGTTGGGTTTATGGAATAGAGAAATGAACTTAGAGTTGTCTGAGCTGCTGTAATACACTTTCTAAAGTGGTTTTGAGTAATGTGAGCGATTTAAAGCTTTTTAACAATGGTGGAAAGTGTGTTTGAGAAGATAGGAAACAAATGGGGTAACAATGGATGCAATGGACAAACTTATGATGTTTGTGGACTGATTTACAGCTGATCGCCGGAATCGGAGCTTTTTGGAGGGAAAAATAACCACCTTCTATTTTTAGCTTTTAAATTATTTTTTTTAATATTTTTGAAAAACCTAGCTATTTTTGTATATATAATGGTGGATGATGGAGTAGGTTGAAGTGTATTATTATTAGAAACTTGCGGGTGAATTTATTAAGTTGGAAGTATTGGATTAAAGTGAATTATTATAAAAGTTGTGGCTGAAATTGTTAAGTTGAAAAAGTTGGTGGTGAGGTGGAATTAAGTGGGTATATGACCAATTTTTTCAAACTTTTGGATATTTGGCAAAATAATTTTAAAAAAGAGTCCTTTTGACATACTTGCTATACTTTTTAAGTATAGTACAAGTATTATTTTGCCCCTCTACATCTCAAATATATTTTTTAAACTTTTCATACTTATTTGTCTCTCAAATTTTATTTTTTATTATTTTTACTTTTTACTTTTTCCTTTAATTTAATATTATATTTTTTATTATTTTCACTTTTTTATTTTTTCCTTGAATTTTATTATTCCACTTTTTATTATTTTCACTTTTTATTTTTCCTTTAATTTTATTTTCATGTTTTAATTCATTTGTCTCAACCTTTATTTTTTTCTTTTTTTTCTCAAGCATTATCTATTTTTTTCCTTTTTTTAATTTATTTGTCTTTAACCTTTATTTATTTTTTTTATCAGTTCTCTTTTTTTTGCTCATTTTTCTCAAACTTTATTTTTATTTTTTCCTCTCATTTTTTATTTTCTCCATTTTTTTAATTTTTTGCTTTTTTCTTAATCTTTATTTTTTTCTTGCCTTTTTTTTCTCACTCTTTTTTTTTTATTTCTCTATTTTGTTTGATCATTTTTTCTTTTTACAGTTCTCATTTTTCTCGAACTTTATTTTTATTTTTCCTCTCATTTTTATTTTTCTCAAATTTGTTTTTAATTCTTCGCTTTTTTCTTAATATTTACTTTTTTTTCTTTCTTTTTTTCTCAATCTTTTTTTTATTTTTCTAATTTTTTATTTTTTTTTCTTTTTTCTCAACTTCTATTATATTTTGCTAATAAATAAAAGTTGGATAACCTGCAAAGGTATCTTTTTTTGTTTACATCAAAGCAAATTTAAGGGCTTGAATTGTTGTTATGAAGTTCTTTGAAAATTCTTGAGATAAGTCGTGTCTCTAAGGTGAGAGGTGTAGAATACCTCATAAATAAAGGCATAATGTGGTAGTGTCAACTCTTGCTCATGGGGTATAATTTATTATTTGAAAGTCCTTGAGCTAAGTCTTACCTCTAAGGCAAGAGTTGTAGAACATCGCATAAATGAAGACATAATGTGGTAGTGTCAACTCTTGCCCATGGGGTATAATTTGTAATTTAAAAGTCCTTGAGCTAAGTCTTGCCTCTAAGGCAATAGTTGTAGAACATCTCATAAATAAAAACATAATGTGGTAGAGTCAACTCTTGCCCGTGGGGCATAATTTTTAGTTTGAAAGTTCTTGAGCAAATTAAGTCTTTCCTCTAAGGCAAGAGTTGTAGAACATCTCATAAATGAAAACATAATGTGGTAGTGTCAACTCTTGCCCATGGGGCATAATTTGTAGTTTGAAAGTCCTTGAGCTAAGTCTTGCCTCTAAGGCAGTAGTTGAAAAACATCTCATAAATGAAAACATAAGGTGATAGAGTCAACTCTTGCCCGTAGGGCATAATTTGTAGTTTGAAAGTCCTTAAGCTAATTAAGTCTTGCCTCTAAGGCAATAGTTGTAGAATATCTCATAAATGAAAACATAATGTGGTAAAGTCAAATTTTGCCCGTGGGGCATGATTTGTAGTTTGAAAGTCCTTGAGCCAAGTCTTGCCTCTAAGGAAATAATTGTACAATATCTCATAAATGAAAATATAACGTGGTAGAGTTAACTCTTGCCCGTGAGGCATAATTTTAGTTTGAAAGTCCTTGAGTCAAGTCTTGCCTCTAAGGCAATAGTTGTAGAACATCTCATAAATGAAAACATAATGTGGTAGAGTCAACTCTTGCCCGTGGGGCATAATTTGTTGTTTGAAAATCCTTGAGATAAGTCTTGCCTCTAAGATAATAGTTGTAGAATATCTCATAAATGAAAATATAACAAGGTAGAGTCAACTCTTGCCCGTGGGGCATAATTGGTTGTTTGAAAGACCTTGATCTAAGTCTTGTCTCTAAGGCAATAGTTGTAGAATATCTCATAAATGAAAACATAACGTGGTAGAGTCAACTCTTGCCCGTGGGGCATAATTGGTTGTTTGAAAGTCCCTGAGCTAAGTCTTGCCTCTAAGACGATAGTTGCAGAACATCTCATAAATCAAAATAAAATGTGGTAGTGTCGACTCTTGCCCATGCAACATAACTTGTTGTTTGAAAGTCCTTGAGCTAAGTCTTGCCTCTAAGGCAATAGTTGTAGAACATCTCATAAATGAAAATATAACGTGGTAAAGTCAACTTTTTCCAGTGGGGTATAATTTGTTGTTTAAAAGACCCTGAGCTAATCTTTCCTCTAAGATAAGAGTTATAAAACATCTCATAAATCAAAACACAATGTGGTAATGTCGACTATTGCTCATAAAACATAACTTGTTGTTTGAAAGTCATAAGTCTTGCCTCTACAATGTAGTAGTGTCAACTCTTACCCATGAAACGTAGCTTATTGTTCGAAAGTCGTAAGTCTTGCCTTTATAATGTGATAGTGTCAACTCTTGCTCATGAGATATAACTTAAATGGAGAAATCAAAGAAAAAAATAAAAATAATAAAAATTGCGAAAAAAAGAAGAAAATGAAGAAAAATATTTAAAAAAATCAAAGAAAATGTAGAAGTTGAGAGAGAATAGAAAAAAAATAAAGGTTGATAAAAAAAAAGATTAAATAAAAAAAAGGTCGTGAAAAATTTAAAAAGAAAAAAATCAAAGAACTTTTTTATATATAAAAAACTAGGCGTTGAAAGGTGTAAGGGAAAAAAGTAAGGGTTGAGAAAAACTAAAAAGAATAAAAAAAAGGAAAGATAAAAATAAAAATAATATAAAAGAAAAAAGAAAAAAAAAATTGAGAGGAAAAAGGGAAAAAAGTAAGGGTTGAGAAAATTAAAAATAAAAAGAGAAAAAAAATAAAAATCAAAGTAAAATTAAAAAGAGAAAAAAAATAAAAGTTGGAAGATATAAATATGGAGTTGTTATCCATTATGAGGATCATTTATGTAATTTACTCCATTGATCAGAGGCAATTTTATCCCAAAAAATATTAGTTAATAGGTAAAGACTATTTTAAGGAAGTTTTTTTATTTGGGACTAAAATTTGAAAGTCACTTCAATTTGGATCTATTTTTAAGATTCACCCGGTGATAGATGCTAGGGCAAAAGACTTAACAGGCCAAAAGTA
Organism: Capsicum baccatum var. pendulum; assembly: GCA_030864225.1. NCBI lineage: Eukaryota > Viridiplantae > Streptophyta > Magnoliopsida > Solanales > Solanaceae > Capsicum > Capsicum baccatum. The sequence continues at coordinate 85,731,957 of CM061550.1, forward strand.
AAAAGCCCTAGACCTAGTCTTTTTTTTTTTTCAATTACCTAGTCCTTAAATACTCCACGATATCAGAAACTAAAATTTATGTAAAGTTGAATAAGTAGCGACATGCATCATACGCAAACATTTAGGATGCCACAAAAGATGCAAATTGACCATGTAGGATGCCACAAGAGACATGTGACTATTTGTTTAAATTTATACAAATTTAAGTATCTACTTATAAAATTATAATCAAGAAACTATTTACTGAAAAATTTACAATTAAAATGCATTGTTTAATTCGTATTTTGCAACAAAGATCCTTAGAGACAAGAGGCAAATAGAGATAGCTTATTGTATGCCATAGCACGCGCAGAAGACCGACTTTGGGCTAATCAGCTATCCTCTTCTTTAAAATACTAGTTACTAATAGGCCGAGCAAGGTACGGGCCCAATAAATATTTTTTAGAAATTCATTTTAATTATTGTAATTTATAATATTTTTTAAAAATATATAATAGATTATTTTTTAAAGATATTTTAGTTTGTTAACTATTGTAATTTATAATATGTTTCATGTAATTTTCAAATAATATATATCTCTCTCGTCGTCCAAACTTTTGTGGCATTGATAGTCAATTACATTTTTAAAAAATAATTTAAGCTTTTTTTTAGTAAATATAATTTAAGTTTTAAATTGTGATGTATGATATTTTTTCTTCAATTTCAATTTAAGTGTCATAATGTTTAGATGACCATAATAATTAATTATGGATGATATAGTAAAGTTACGATTGAAGTAGCGAAGCAGACATGTCTTAATGACTCACAACAACTAATTAGAAGAGATATAGCAAAATTACTATAAAAAATACTTGTGAAATTTTTTTGAAGTGGACCTCGTATAATACGTCAAATTAATTTAAAACATGAAGAGTTAACTTATCATTTTATATCTACTTTACCTTTTTTATCAAATATTATTAATTGACAAAATGCTTAAATGGTCATAATAATTAATTAGGAGTGATATAGTAAAATCACTATTGAAACAGTGAAGCGGACATGTCTAATTAAAAGTACAACAACAACAACAACAACAAACCCAGTGTATTCCCACCTGGTGGGGTCTGGGGGGGTAAGATGTACGCAGTCCATACCTCTACCTCCAAAGAAGTAGAAAGGCTGTTTTCGATAGACCCCCGGCTCAAAACAAGAGACACCACGCAAATACATAGTACATAATACAGAGTGAAGCACCGAACAAGATTACAAGGTTACATAACATAAATACTGCAGCCATAAGTAAAAGAAAACAGAGTAAAGCGCCCCGCTTCGTACTCGAACAAGGAACACGAAATCAAAGTAGGAATACTACCCCTAGCAAATTAGGGGTATTACTATACAAAAATAATTACGGAAAAAAAAATTAAATGGGTTTCATATAAAACGTCAAGTAAATTTAATATTAAATATTATTAATATTTTAATATTAATTTTTTAGTATTTAGATGACATATAATAATTAACTATGGGTGATATAGTCTAATTATGGGTGAAGCAGTTGCTGAAGAAGACATGTCATTAATATCTATTTTACTTTTTTATTAAATATTATTAATTTTCTAATACATAAATAACTTATAATAATTAATTAAAGATGACATTATAAAATCACAGAGGAAGGAACTTATGAAGTAAGCAGGAGAAGCGGGCATGTTAACGGAGACGATTGAACAGCTGAAGCAGACATGTTATAAATGTCTATTTTACTTTTACTATTATATATTATTAATTTTTAATATGTGAATAACTTATAATAATTAATTAGGTGTAATATAATAAAATCAAGTATAAATTAAAAGTGATATAACAAAACTATTATAAAAAATACTTGTGAAAAAAAATTAAGTGGGCCTCATATAAGTCATTGAGTTAATTTAAAACATCAATAGTTAATTTATCATTTCATATCTATTTTACCTTTTCTATCAAATATTATTATTTTTTAATATTCAGATGACACATAATAATTAATTAAGAGCGATATTTAATGAAGCTACGATTGAAACAGCTGAAGCAGACACTTCATAAATATTTATTTCTTATTAAATATTATTAATTTTTTAATAATAAATAACTTATAATAATTAATTAAAGGTGATATAATAAAATTATGGAGCAAACAACCGAAGGAGAAGCATACATGTTAACGAGAGCTGCGTGCTTCTCCTCCCTTTTGCCTATTATTAGATAGTAAAGTAAAATTTGTTAAAATAAGCTCTTTTTTTTTTATTCCTACTTTAGAAATTTGTGCAAAAATAATTGTTTTCACTCTAATTAAATAGTATTTAGATTGAGATATTCATTAATCTAAAACACTCGCTTTATTGTGATTGCGCTTTTCTTCCAAATTACAAATTGTTATGAGATTTAAATTTGGAAATGTACAAATCGAACAACTCTAAAATTTGACATTCAAATTCAACAAAGTATTGTTTATGATTAATTTGTTTCTAATCTACTATGTTTTGTTGAATTTGATAATGATTTAAGATGCATATGACTAGTTATGTTTGTAATTAACACCATCAAAAGAAAAAATACATGAGAAGAAAAAATATTCATCCTATCAGGATAGTCTCGTTGAATTGATTCCAATTTCAGAGAATCAACAAAATTTTGTTAAAATTGAACCTCCATGAAGTTTAGGTATGTCATGTCAACTTGGACTATAATTTAGAGGGATACTAGTATCTTATTTGAAAAGAAAAAAAAAAAAGTAATCCCCTTGACTTTTAACTCTTTTGTATTTTGAATTCTTTAATAAAAACTCTGACTCCATCATGAAAAGTGATGATCTTTTTCAAGGCCGACTCGAGGCCACAAAAGCAATATTTTGGGACCTCATTTTCCCCTAAAGGATGTACTCTATATGCTTTATTTTTTAAGAAATCCTATGTATTTCTCTCTTTTTTTCATAATAAATGAATTGTTGGATTTTGACATATATATTAAGATAAAAAACATTAAAGACATAAATTTAATACAACTTTCCATTTTTACCCCAAAAAAAAGAAAAAGTTGACCTTGTAATACTTTTTTAAAAGTTAATTGATTGTCAAATCATAAAGATAAATTTGAAAAAAAAATTCAATGATTCACTTATTTTGAAATACCAATAAATACCCCAATAATTCACTTATTCCGAAACGAGGGACCTTATTCCGAAACGGGGGAGTATTAGATTTGAAGAGAAAATGAGAAATAATGGGGGAGAAAATAAAAGAACGTTTTTACCTGTTGGGGGAATTTGTAATGATAAGGAAATAAAAAAGTTTTTAGGTAATTCTAGTATTCTTTTTCACGTGGATACCCTTTTGTTTCCTTGTTTATATCTTAAAAACAACTAGCATGGAATCACATGTTTTCAATATTTACATTTTCCATTTCTCCTTTCACTATTTTTATTCTCTTGTTTTTAAATATTATGAAGTCTAACCAAAATTTTTGCATTCTGCTAAAATTACTGTAGTCTACTTGAAAACAGATCGTAATTTATTTTTTTATGTCTTCTTCAAAATTTCAAGCATTATAACAACCATTATTATATTAAAATATCATAATACTATTTTGATATCATTATGTAACTTCACATTTGAAATGTCAAATGTCACATTTCAAAATATTTTAGGGCCTCTTCGCGAAGTTTGGCTTTAAGCATGTAATCTTGTTGAGTCGATCCTTTTCTTTTTGTAGGATATATAAGACAAGGATCACACTATCATTGGAATCGAAATCTTGGCATAAAGACAAACCTTTCTATATTTCTTTTTTTTCTTCACGTTTAGGTTGCTAAATTTCTAATCGCCTACTAATAAGAATGTGACCAATTTCAAAATTCATGACTCGTCTAAAAGTTAATATCTCAAATGGTCAACTTGTAAATATTACTTTCACCTTAGATGTGCAAAATTAAACATTATACAATTGAGTTTTGCAGATAATTTTTTTTTAATTAATTCCATAAACCCAGAATACATCTCCTGAGGTGGTGGGGGATTTGGCTTAAACCCTTCCCTGTATATATAGATGAACGAAAGATACAAAGGAGGGGGACATTATACCAATACCTCCCAAGATACATAGTCTAGGCCTAAAAATACTAATGACTATAAACCAATGGCAAGAAGGGCTAGTGCTAGAAAAAGGGAAGAGTCTTCTGACTGTATAAGCCTATACTAGACTCTTCCATTACAGTTCAGGTGGATGGAAGATTCAAGCTGAGTGTTTTCTTGCTCTTATCCTAAAGGTTGAAACTTGTATTTTATCCATTCTCAATGAACCCATCACTTCTCTTGGGAGATCATATTCCCGGAGGAAAATTACCTTCTCATGTGAGTGTTACGTTGTAGCATGTTTAGATAGTAGATTTACAACTTCGTTGGCTTCTCTTAAGCAATGTTGAACAGTGATGTTATGAGCTTGAATATTGTTCCTGATTTGCGAGATAGCTTCTTGAAGTCTCCATGGGATGCTGCAGTTTCCTAAGATCATATTTACTACGAATAATGAATCGAGTTCAATGGAGAGTTTCTGAAAGTTTTGTTGACAACACCAAATAATTTCATGCAGTGCAACTTGCGTCTCTGAGTAATTGTTAGTCAAGAATTGTATGGGTGCTGCAAACGCCATCAGTATTTGACCATCTCTGTTCCTAGCAACTTCGTCGGCACCTATTTTGCCTTGGTTAGTTATGTAGCTCCCATCAGTATTTTGCTTCAAAGAGTCTATTTCTGGGTTCTCCCATTTCATCACTATGCTTTTCAAGTTTGTCTTGTATTGTTTCATGACTTGACATATCTTGATCCAATTCCAACTCCAATCCATAAGTCTAAATTTTTGTTCCATAGTAACTTTGACCTGAAAAAGAATTTATTGGCAGATTCTATATGTAGAGATAGATTTATTACCATACTTCTTTCCACATCTGGCCGTCCATATTTTCAAGCACGTTATTATTGGGGTGATATGAATCAAGAATCTATGAACCATGTTTGTTGTAGGTTTGTTCCACCAATAATTTAGAATTTTTAAAAATGTTAGAGCCTCTTGAGTGAAAGCCAAGTGAGCTGGAGAGTTGAAACCCTTGTGGCAATGTTGCTTGTGACAAAAACATGATTCATAATTTCTTTTACTGAAAACCTACAACAACAACAATCAGAAGAAGAGTTAGTACTAAATGTTTTTGTGATTTCACCAAGTGGGAACTTATTTTTCAGTATCCTCCACACAGTGAAAGAGATTTTGAAGGGTAAATCTGTATGCCAGCTGTACATTTTCACAGGATTCAGACTAATTACAAATATTGATAAGAGTTATGTGTATTTTGGACGAGTAAAGAAGAGGGTTAAAATTGTTATACTATATATTTAGGGTTTGTTCAATAGGAGTTGCCAATCAGATACTTGGGTTGTGCCTCTAAGCTTCGAGAGGTTGTCTTTTGAGTGAATGTCAACCCTCTTATCTAAGATACTTAGGAGAATCACTAGCCAAACATTAAAGTTTCTCTCCAATGCAGGGAGAGGGAGAGTACAATGCATAAAGAGTGTACACTCTCTTCTTAGTCAAATCTTCTGGCCTCTAATCTTCACTCTGCCTAGAGTATTGTTCAGATCATTGAGCCTGTGTAGAACTTTCCTATGGAAAAGGGGTGGGTAGATATCTAAAAGTGTTTTGGTATCTTGGAATAGATTATGCCTTCGCAAAGTGGCAACAGGTATGCACTTGGAACAAAGCTACAATATGCATATTGTTGTGGAATGTGTGTCATAAAAAATACTAAAATGGGGTAGGCAATCCATTTTGGATGGTCAATAAAATATTGTGGAATGGGGTAGTCCACCAACTCAGGCATCTTAGATGGTCAAGAAAATACTAAAAGTTGCAAGTTACTTAGCGAAGATGGATATCCAAGAGTAGGGCCTGCTGTATATGGAGCATTTCTCAACAAATAGTAAGTTGAGAGGTGCTTTTCCAAAGTGCCCATAGAGAAAACTAGTATGGAGTAACTATGAAACATCAAGGTGGATTTTCATCATATACTTAGCCATACAAGATAGATTGCATACTAAAGTTCAAGTAATGAGTTAGGGCATCATTAATGAATTAAAGCAACCTGTAGCTTGTGTGGAGGAAGCTAAGAGACTATTGATCATCTTTTTTATAAGTCCTTTCTCTGGTTTAATTTGGCCGAAGATACTCAATTGGTAAAGGATAACAAGTCATGTATATACATTGGGCGAAGAAGTAAGTTGAGCCTTAGAAAATGCAAAAGTAATTCAATTGGATCCCATATATACAAACTCTGTTAGGTTATCGTGTACCACATTTGGCTGGATAGGATACAATAAATAAATAATGCCACCTATAGCTCAACTGTCGTACTATTGAGGGATCATCAAGAAGAAACTAATAGGGAAAATTTTGCATACAAAGGGATGCCCAAACCTAGTGCTCATAATTTTTAGTTTATTTGTGTATGATGCTATGTCGATACTTTCGGGGGACTAGGGCGTATATGTCTAGACCCTGATTTTATTGTTTTAATGCTTCACTTTGTTGTGTAAATACAAATTTACTTACCAAATTAAAAAATTACTTTGTGAGAAATAAATAGGTCATTATAAGTACTATTTTTTTTTTTTGGCAGAATACATAAGCAGGCTTCTGAACTTTTTGAATTTTTTCGTATTGGCATCTTAATTAAATCATGTTTTTATTGAATTCCCAAACCTTTCATAAAGTGTGCCTATTAAGCACAATTTCTGACCTAACACAACATGTGGAGTGCACTCTCCTTTGAGAGGGTGAAAGACCTTAATCTTTTTCGTTTATAATTTTTTATTTACCATACTCTTCAGCCTTAATTTAACCCACCTTTATAAAATATGAAGCTAAAGCCATGGTGATTTTCTTTTATTCGACTAAAAAATTCAACGAAGTATACGATCGTTATGCAGAAAGAGGTAAATATGTTTTTTTGTATTTTATGGGAGAAGAAAAAGGAATCATTAAGAAAGGACTTGTTGACTTAGGGTAGAAATAAATTATTAGAGGATTTTCGAAAGTTTGAATTTCAAATTCCACAGTAAAATTTGAGTTCTTCCCTTTAAAATGTCGTGACTATAACCCCTGAATTGGTGCTCCTGACCTCTTTAGTCATTTATCTGTGTTCTTCTCGTGTTCTGTAATTTTTGACTATTTTTCATCCATAATTTATCTTTGAAGATTACGTATGAGAAGTGGGAGAAAAATAAAAAAAGATGAAACAAATAGGACGAATGTAAGAAGAAAAATGGATGATAATGAAAGAAAGGGGAGAAAGAAGAAATTGGTATTGGTATGAGTTCTTGGTGCTTTAATTGTGGAAAGAGATGAAAGCTTCTCAAGGAAGAGGAAGCCATAAAAAATGGGAAAAAATATTTTTTTTACTTTCCACGTTTTCTCCTTTGATGGTGTGTATTTTTATCACTGATTATAATTTTTATGTCACGACAAATGATTTTCATCTGCTGGGTTGGGTGATCGGGTTAGTACCCCTCGTCGCCTCTGTACCCGAAATAGATGCACTGCGCTACCCAGAATGACATTCAACCTATCTTTTGTAGTTGCATCCGAGTGAAGGCGAATAAATCTTAAGTCACCAGACGGTATCAGTTCAATTTCATCCGTCCAAAGCAAGTTACAGAGTTCAAGGGGTGGGGAGAGAGAATCAGAATGGAGGCTCTAAATCTTATTTGAATTTTGCAATTTATGTTCAATTGACATAGTTTGAATATAATTGAGGTTTTCAAGAAGATGACTTAATTGAAGTGCATGCCAACACAGAAAAATCCAACAGGTTAAAAGTTTTGCATATATATTTAGCCTTTTTTTTCAATTCATTATAATTATTAAGTTATATAATTACTAGGTTGATAGTTACTACACTGGTAATTATACCAATTCCAATTATTATTATTATATGATTTTTTAAACAAACTCTAAGTATTCAGAATTATATTTTACTATGGGTGTGTTTGGTATGATGGAAAATATTTTTCATGAAAAATGTTTTCTTGAAAAATAAATTGGTTTTCTACTTATTTTCTCATGTTTGGTTGGTGAGTGGAATATATTTTCTGAAAAATATTTTATGGTGTTTGGTTGGTGAGTAGAGACTATTTTTTAGAAAAATATTTTCTAGTATTTGATTGGTGAGTGAAAAAAGAAAATACTACTAACTGTTAACTAGTATATCAGTGTCTCTAGCAACTCAACAATTTGTAAGAACTAATTTAAACATAACAAATAATATCAATATCAAATACTAAAAATATTATAATCACTAAATTTAAGGAACTATTAATTAGCAAATATAGGAGACACTTTTCAATATTTTGTCAGGACAATCTCAAGATACTACAATCAATAGAAATATAACGGAAAGACAAGTTTATTCAACCTCGTGAAACAAGTTACATCGATGACAAAATAAAATATGCAATTAGCAAAAGTAACATAGGTAAGTCTTCCTCTATGCATATGAAAATAACAGTACATTCAACGAATATTGGAAATGGAAAAAAATCGGGTTTCACTATTTTTTATTTCAAGCGGTGAAAAATTGAAGCAAAGAACAGTGAAAAATATTACCGAGTAATGTAAATTTTTGAGAAATGCGAATTTTTTGAGTCATGTGAATATGAGTATTGTTTGGGTGGGGAAGAGAGGTGGGGAGTGGGGTCATAAGTCACATTTGTCATTTTCTGGAAAATGACTTCTCTTGGCCCATGAGGGAAGTCATTTTCCCTCAAATTGAGGAAAATGAGTTGTTGTGGAAAATATTTTCCAAACATTTTATTACAACCAAACAAGGAAAAATAGGAAAACATTTTCCATCATACCAAACACACTCTATATCTTTTTTATCACTCCTCTGATAGTTTGACTTGTCTGATATTAATTTAATATATAGCTTTAAGCATCGATACATAAAATTAATTTATTATATTACATTTTAAGTGTTGGGTTCAAGTTGTGTGTGTGAATGAGAAAATAGAGGAAAAATAGTGAAGGAAAAAAAAATGAGTCCACACAAAAATGACAAGTGTACTAAAAAATGAAAAGTCCACTAATTCTCCTACATTAGTGGGAGAAGAGAACTTTCAAGTGTTTTTAATAAGGAACACCTACTCCACATGGTAAGTGAGGCAAGAACCAAGAGGTGTCTCACGCCGTCATTGTTATCGCTCGCTCGGCTTTGGATTTAGATTTGAATTTGTCAAATGATCGATGAGATCTGTTTTATAGACAAATTTTATTTGGAAACTTGAAAAACTAGTGAAATTTCCAAAAATCTGATAGAATTATTTTTCTCCATGTGCGGGAGCATTTCGAACACCATACAAACGCATGCATAACACATCTCGAAGGGATGCGACCCTTTAAGGTAAAAGGCACACTGGTTCGCACAGTAGCATGACCTGCGCGTGCATCTAGGCAACCTATGGGATCATATGCGACGCAATTAGTCATTGAAATTCGGACAGTGTCACCTGCAGCCTCAGATCGAGCGCAAGTCCAGCACAGACTGGACACAGATGACGTGACTATACTAAATAGGTGCCTTTTTGCTGAACCAATGCTTCTTTTCCGAAGGGGCACATTAAGTCTATAAATACCTGACATATTCCTCAGGTATAGACTTGATTTTTGGTATCATAAACACTCTTCTTTTCTACAAAAACTATGTATGATCATAAGCCATTGAGTGTGCTCGACGAATTCAATAATTTGAGGTACCGCTATTGTTGGATTGAAAGCCATTTTACCCTAGGAGAAAAATTCCATAACCTCGGGTACAGTGAGGAGAATTATTCCTTAAGGACACTCCGTGAAGTCTGGAGACTTGGCTTTAATTTTTGTTTCATCTTATTTATGAAATAACAACACATTTCTTGGATAGATTATCTTTAATCTTATGTTGAAGTTGTTGGATAACTTCATAGGTGTTCTTGTTTTAAACTTGAACTTGTGCTGAAGTTGTTGTGTGCCTAAATACAGATTTGTGTACTCGAAAATATTAAAAATAATAATCTTAGGGAATAAAATCAAAATCTGTATAGATTGATTTCTGGAGATTAAAACTTTAAGTTTTCTACTCTGTTTGACCTTAACTAGTGATTTGAAGACATAAAATCTTCATCACAAATTAAAGATTACTCGATTGACGATTGAAAGTCATAAAAACTTTATCGTTAAACTAGAAACAAGAGGTGTGTAAAGTTGTTGTAACTTTATTAACAGTACTTTGATATATTAAAGTTACTGTCTTATTGTGACAGGAAAATGACTATGGATAGTCAAGTGCATGAGGGTGCAACTACTGTAGTAGCAACTAATGTTGCCACAATGAGTCATACAAATGCTCCGCTGGCAATGGCACCAGTGGAGAAACCCAGAATGGTCGCGGGTAATGACTTCAAAAGGTGGCAGCCAAAAATATTTTTCTACCTTACAACTCTTTGTATTCAAAGGTTCACATTTGAGGAAGCTCTAGAGGTGCCCGAGGAAATCTCTGAACAAGAGCGATTTGTGATTGTGGAGGCTTAGAAATATTCGAATTTCCTTTGCAGGAACTACATCTTGAGTGGTTTTCAAGATGATCTCTACAATATGTATAGGGGAACAAAGACAGCAAAAGAGTTGTGGGGAGCGCTGGAACGGAAGTACAAGACAGATGATGCAGGAACTAAAAAGTTCTTCATTGTAAGATTCGTAGAACATAAAATAATAGACAGCAAGTCGGTTGTCTCCCAAGTGCAGAAACTGTAAGTGATCATCCATGATCTCCTTGCGGAAGGTATGATTTTAATAAATACCTTTGTTGAACAATTTAAAAATGTTCTTAGTATTCACATAAACTTTCTTGTAGGTTTGATCGTGAATGAAGGGTTTCAAGTAGCAACAATAATAGAGAAGCTACCACTTATGTGGAAAGACTTCAAGAACTATTTAAAACACAAATGTAAGGAGATGTCTGTCGAAGATCTAATAGTAAGATTGTGCATTAAAGAAGACAATAAGGCTGCAGAAAGAAGGTCGAGAGGAAATTCTACAATGAATGAAGCAAATATTGTAAAAGACGACAACAACTCCAAAAAGTGCAAGAAAGATGAACATGAAAGCAATCAACCCAAGAAGAAATTCAAGGAAAACTACTTTAACTATGGTAAGATTGGCCACAAATCTATTAACTGTCGTTCCCCAAAGAAAGACAAGAAAAAGAACCAAGCAAATATGAATGAGTCCAAGAAAGAAGTGGACGATCTGTGTGCAATGTTGTCCAAATATAGCTTAGTGGGAAATCCCCACGAATGGTGGAAGGATTTTGGTGCCACCTGCCACGTTTGTGCTAATAAGGAGTTATTTGCTGATTTTGCTCCGGCTCAAGGGGAAGGAAAGATCTTCATGGTCAACTCCACTACTGCAAAAATAGAAGGAATAGGAAAAGTATGCTTGAAAATGACTTCAGTCGAAGTGTTGACACTCAACAATGTCCTATATGTCTCGGAGTTAAGAAAGAACTTGATTTCTATATCACTTCTGGACAAGAACGAATTTAAATGTGTATTTATTTTCAAAAAAATAGTACTTAATAAAAGAGAAGTGTATGTAAGGAAAGGCTACTTCAATGAGGGCATATTCAAATGAATGTAATGAATGTTGAAATCAATAAAAGTTCAGTTTCTTCTTACTTGCTTGAGTCTTATGATTTATGGCATGAACGATTAGGGCATGTTAATTACAAAACGTTGTGTAAAATTATTAGCTTAGAAGTTTTGCCAAACTTTGAGTGCAATAAATCAAAATGTCAAACGTGTGTGAAATCAAAGTATGCTAAGCATCTGTATACGTCTGTTGAAAGGAATTCCAATCCCTTAGACTTAATCCACACTGATATTTGTGATATGAAGTCAACACCATCGCATGGTGGAAAAAGATATTTTATAACTTTTATTGACAATTGCACTAGATACTGTTATGTTTATTTGCTAAATAGTAAGGATGAAAGAATAGATGTGTTTAGGCAATATAAAACTGAAGTTGAAAATCAATTAGTGAAAAAGATCAAATCGATAAGAACTGATAGAGGCGAAGAATATGAATCTCTCTTTGCACAAATATATGTAGAGAATGGAATTGTCCATCAAAATACAGCCTCGTATTTACCTTAATCTGATGAAATTGTGGAAAGAAAAAATCGAACCTTGAAGAAACTGATGAATGTCTTACTAATAAGTTCAGGTTTACCGCAAAAACTTATGGGGGGATGCTATCCTTACGGCTAACCCAATATTTAATAGAGGACCCCATAGTAAGACACAATCAATTCCATATGAAAAATAAAAAGAAAGAAAACCCAACTTGAAATATTTCAAAGTGTGGGGGTGTCTAGCGAAGGTCCAAGTTCTTATGCCTAAAAGAGTAAGGATAGGACCTAAGATGGTGGATTGTGTGTTTATAGAATATGCTAAAAGTAGCAAAGCATGTCGATTTTTTGTTCATAAATTCGAACATCCGAATATCAATGAAAATATGGTAATTGAATTAGATAATACTGAAATCCTTAAACACATTTATTCGTATAAAACTAGACATGAACAATCTAATGGAGGGTTCAAACGACCTCGAAATAAATCAAGTGAGGATGTACATAATGATGAGAATCTAAGACGCAATACTCGTCTAAGAACGTCAACTTCGTTTGGATCGAATTTTGTAACATTTCTCTAAGAAAATGAGCTTCAAACATTTAAAAGAGCGATAGCATCTTTGGACTCATCATTTTGGAAAAAGGCAGTCGATAGTGAGATTGATTCAATCTTAAGCAACCATACGTGGGAGTTGGTTGATCTTCCTCCAGAAAATAAAACTTTAGGTTTTAAATGGATCTTCAAAAGAAAAATGAAAGTTATGGTACTATTGACAAATACAAGGCAAAACTTATTGTAAAAGGCTTTAAACAAAAAAGGCCTTGATTACTTTGATGTATACTCGCCATACGAGGATAATGTCAATACGGATGTTAATTGCCTTGGCGGCAGTATATGATCTTGAAATCCATCAAATGGATGTGAAAACAGCATTCCTAAATGGAGAATTGGAGGAAGAAATTTATATGGAACAGCCTGAGATTTTTGTGATTCCAGAAAAAGAAAATAAGGTGTGTAAACTTGTTAAGTTACTTTATGAACTAAAACAAGCACCTAAACAATGACATGCGAAGTTTGACCAAACCATGTTGGCAAACGGGTTCATAATTAATAAATGTGATAAATGTGTTTATATTAAAGACACTCCAAATCACCAAGTCATTTTTTGTTTATATATTGATGATATGTTGATCATCAGTAGAGACATTTCTGACATAAATGCCACGAAATGAATGCTCGAGAGCAAGTTCTATATGAAAGACCTTGAAGTTGCAGATGTGATCTTAGGAATAAGAAGTCATAGGACTCCACAAGGGTTAGTGTTGTCATAGTCTCATTATATCAAAAATATACTTGATAAATTCAAGTATATGGAATTTGGTATTGCCAAGACTTCATTGCACTTCAAAGAATAAAGGTGAAAGTGACTCACAATTAGAGTACGCAAGAGTATTGGGATATTTAATATATGTAATGAATTGTACACGCATAGACATAGCATGTGCTATTAGTAAGTTTAGTCGGTACAAGATTAGTCCCAACAAAACTCATTGGATGGCAATGAAAAGAGTTTTGGGTTATCTTAAATACACTCAAGACTATGCTTTGCATTATAATAAATATCCTGCAGTACTTGAAGGATATAGTGATGCAAATTGGATCACAGAATCGAACGAAGTAAAATTCATGAGTGGATATGTATTTACTATCGGTGGAGGATCGGTCTCTTGAAAATCATCCAAACAGACATGTATTGCTCGATCCACAGTGAAATCTGAATTTATCGCATTGAATAAAGTCGGTGAAGAAGTAGAATGGCTCCGGAATTTCTTGAAAGATATTCTTTATTGGCCTAATCCAGTGTTACTAGTATGTATACACTGTGATAGCCAAGCGGCAATATGTAGGGCAGGGATCATGATGTATAACGATAAATCTTGTCACATAAGACGCAGACATAATACCATTAGAGAACTTCTCTCTAGTGGAACTATCACTGTTGACTATGTGAAGTCAAAGGATAATGTGTCTGATCCACTTACAAAAGGCTTATCTAGAGAAGAAGTTGAGAGGAAATCCAAGGGAATGGGTTTAAGGCCTAGGACAAGTCAGCATGGTGGTAACTTTACCTAGAAGACTAGAGATCCTAAGAACTAGGTTCAAAGAGATCAAATAAAGTTGTGTCTGACATGTTCAATATTGTCATTTTACCCAACCTATTCTCATGATGTAGGCAATGTTTAGTAAACAAAAATAAGATTTATGGTGTGAAGTTTTTTAATGATTATCTAAATTTGGCATATTTGATCAAATTATTTAATCTATAGGATCGAAAGTTTAGAAATCACCTATGTGAGGGCGAAGTGGAAGCCGCTTCAAGAAGAATGTTAGTAAAGGCCTCTTCTCTAAGCTCAAATGAAATCGGGACGTGTTCATGGATGAAAAGAACAAAACTGTGAGAACCATAAACGGTAAAAGGTTGGTTGTGTGACATGTGTTGTCTAGGTGTACATTAAAGCTCGACGGTTCAAAGATATCAAATCTACCAATTGACCGAGTGCATCGGATGCATGTTCACTACAGAAAGTTCAAAGGGAAACCCACTTATACAGATACAATCAGTCTTTGCTCAATGATCACATCCTTGTCCGTAAATTCTTTAAAAGATAGTCATTCCCCATTCATGTGGGGGATTGTTGGGTTCAAGGTATGTGTGTGAATGGATAAATAGTGGAGGAAAAAAATGAGTCCACACTAAAATGACAAGTGTACTAAAAAATGGAAAGTCCACTAATTCTCCCACATTGGTAGGAGAAGGGAACTTTCAAGTGTTTTTAATAAGGAACACCTACTCCACATGTTAAGTGAGGCAAGAACCAAGAGGTGCCTCGCACCGTCGTTGTCGTCGCTCGCTCGGCTTGGCTTCGACTGGATTTGGATTTGAATTTGGCAAATGATCGATCGCTGAGATCTATTTTTTAGACAAATTTTATTTGAAAACTTGAAAAACAAGTAAAATTTAATCCAAAAATCTAATAGAATTATTTTTCTGCATGTGCGGGCACATTTCGGACGCCATGCAAACGCATGCATAACGCATCTCGAAGGGATTCGACCCTTTAAGGTAAAAGGAATACTGGTTCGCGCAGTAGCATGACCGGCGCGCATCTAGGCACACTGGTTCACACAGTAGCGTGACCTACGCGTGTATCTAGGCGACCTGCGGGCGCCGATGCGGCATAGTTAGTCACTGGAATTCGGACAGTGTCACCTTCGGCCGTAGATCGGGCGCAGGTCCAGCATAGACTGAGCGCAAGTGACGTAACTATACTGAATAGGTGCTTTTTTGCTGAACCAATGCTTTCTTTCCAAAGGGGCACATTAAGGCTATAAATACCTGACGTATTCCTCAGGTGTAGACATGATTTTTAGTAGCATAAACACTCTTCTTTTCTACAAAAACTCTGTATGATCATAAGTCATTGAGTGAGTTTGACGAATCCAATAATTTGAGGTGCCGCTATTGTTGGATTGAAAGCCATTTTATCATGGGAGGAAAATTACATAACCTCGAGTATAGTGAGAGAAATTATTCCTTAAGGACACTCCGTGAAGTCGGGGGACTTGACTTTAATTTTTGTTTCATCTTATTTCTGAAATAACAACAAACTTCTTGGATAGATTATATTTAATCTTGTGTTGAAGGTATTGGATAACTTCATGTTTTTATTTTAAATTTGAACTTATATTAAAATTATTGTGTGCCTAAATACAAATTTGTGTACCCAAAAACATTGAAAATAACATTAAATGTAACGAATTTTTTTAAAAATGAAATATGAGGACATCACAAAAGACATTGAACAAACTAAAACAACTAGTGACACCGAGACGTTTTCCGTCCTCTTTCAACAAAACATGAAATTCTATGACAATTTTGCTCGTTGCTGATGCATGGTACTATCTGCTGGATCTATTGGTTTGTGACAAAATAATCTAAAGATAATTGTAAACAAAAAACTTCTGAAATGAATTAACCAAACAAGAACGTAGTTTTTACAAAAAAAATAATTACAACAAAAGATAGTATTTGAAACTTTTTTTAAGCTTTGACCTAACACCATCTTGTCTCATTAATTACATTCTCTCATTTCTTTAATTTTTGGTGATAAAACATTCAGAAATGTTCAATCTTCTTGTCAGTACATTCAGAATTTTCATCTGTACTCCTCTCAGCATCATTGATATTCAAGTTAGAGTCCGGATCAAAATATGCTCTACAACTAAAAAGAGTATCAAAGTATGTCATATAAAAAAAAGTATCAAAATAGGTTTTGTGCACTTAATAAATGCACAATACTTTTAAATTTGTAACGAAAGACATCTGACGGCGTTAAAAAAGTGAAAGTTCATATTGTGCACTTAATAAATGCACAATCTCTTTATTTATAAATTGTGCATTAAATAAAAGAAAAATTACAAAAAGTAGCATGTTTAAGACTATAATTACAATAAATAACAATATTTTTATAAAATTACAATTTATAGCGAGAGTAGCATTATTTTATTCATTAACTAGGCAAGTGCATGTTTTACTCTCACTACTTTACATTTTTCTATTTTCACTCCACTATTTCACATCTCCCAAATATAGCCATATCTTTTATCCATTTTTTTCATCTTATTTTTTTATCATTTTACTTTTTTATTTTTATTTTCACTTTATTTTCTCTCATCTATTATTTTTTCCTTTTTCCTTTTTTTTATTTTTTTGTTTTCTTTTTTTTTTTTCCTTTTTCATAGTTGAAATAATTATCTTCAAGATTTCAATATAAAACATCATTAATGTTTACCTTTTTTTTTCTTGTTAGTTTTTTGTCATCTTATTTTTTTATCATTCTTTTAATTTCTTTTTCTTTCCACTTTATTTTCTTTTCTTTTTTTCTTTTTTCCTTTTTTTTTTCATTCTCATATCTTTTTTTTTCTTTTTCTATTTTCGTTTTGTTCTTCTTTTTTCTATTTTATTTTATTTATTTTTTATTTTATTTTTACATTTCTATTTCTCTTTATTCCTTTTTTTGTTTTTTCCTTTTTATATTTTTATTTTTTTTCTTTTTTTACTCTTCTATCTCTAACTTTTGAAAAGATAGATATGTATATCACATAACATATTCAAAAAACATAAAAAAAAAAATAATAGTCATA
The DNA here is from genome assembly GCA_030864225.1 of Capsicum baccatum var. pendulum. NCBI lineage: Eukaryota > Viridiplantae > Streptophyta > Magnoliopsida > Solanales > Solanaceae > Capsicum > Capsicum baccatum. Next base: position 85,749,398 of record CM061550.1, read on the forward strand.
CCGATCTGGATATGTATTTCAGTACAAAACATTAATATGTATTTACGAAATACATATCATATTCATATTAAACAGTAACAAACATAACTATAATATATATCTTCATATGTATTTGCGAAATACAAAGGTGACTCATATAAAATAAGAATATACATATGGATCAGGTATGTATTCTGTAAATATGCAGAGCTATATGTATTTTATACAGTTTCTATGTCATTTTAAAGGGTAACATGTGTACTTATTTATTTTCTTTTACTGTTTAAGATATGTATCATGTGTTTTTTTTATTACCTATATTTATATGAATATAATTGTCATTTTTTGTTATAGAGATTTTGTGTCCTATATGTTTATATATACATGTAAGTCGGATATGTATTTCTATAAATAAATAAGCAGATATATATGTATGTTTTTTACCGTAAATACATATCCAGATCTGTATGTCTATTTATTTTATATAATTTTGAATATGTATATATATGATATAGATATTTGTCTTTTAAAAATAAAAGATAGAGATAGAAGAGTAAAAAAAAAAATGAAAAAAATAAAAACGAAAAATAAAAATTTGAAAAAAAAGAAGTGAAAAGGGAAAAAAAGAAAGAAGAAAGAGAAATAGAAATTAGAAATAGAAGTGTAAAAGCAAAAGCGAAAAAATAATTTAAAAAAAAAAAATAGAAGAAGAAGAAAACGAAAAAAAAAATATGAGAAATGGAAAAAAAAATGAAAAAAGAAAAATAATAATTAAATAAACGAAAAAGAAAAAAAAGAAGAGAAGTAGAAGAGAGAAAATAAAGTGGAAAGAAAAAAATGTAAGATAAAAAAAAAAAAAAAAAAAAAACTAACAAGAAAAAATAGTTAGAGATATAAGAGAATGATATTTTAAAATTTTGAACATCATGAAAATAATAATCTTCATATTTGAGTTTGATTTGAAAAAGAAATCTAGTAATTTAATTTAAATAAGAGGAATTTTGGAAAAAGAATCTACTAATTTAATTTAAATAAGAGTAATTTATGAGAATTTAATTAGATGAGATAACTATTCCTTATTTAACTCAACTAATTTGAGTAAAATAAGGGCAGTAAATCTTGTTGTATATGTATTTGTATAGCAACAGTTTACTTAAATACAAAATACAATTTGCTATTTTTCGTAATTATGAAAATGTTGCTATAAAAGTTAGCATTAAGGCTCTATAGTTGCTATTTCTAAAAATTTTCCTTAAATTAAGGTACAATCTATTCACATTATTTCACATCCCAATTTTTTTTTTTTTATAAGATTGTGCACTTTTTTATTGCACAATCCATTTATTTATAGATTGTGAAGGCTATGAAGATTGTTAGTAAATATAAAAGTTCAATATTGAATTGTACCATGAATTTAAATTTGACAAGCCAAGCAATTCAAGATCTCCTCTACAGTTGATTATTTTTTTCTTCCGTATATCTTGGCTTGATTTTTATTTAAAAAAACAAATGAATTTTGATTTCTTGTATAAAGATATATAGACAGAATACAAAGGCCTTTTCCTTTTTTTGCCTTGTTCATTTTGTTTTCAACTCCATTCTACGGGCGGCTCAAGCATTTTAGTGGCCTAAAACAAAAATTGAACGAAGGCCTTAATTTTTTTTAAAAAAATAAATATATATTTTCTTAGAAAGTCTATATATTAGATATTTTGAGATGTAAGGTTGTTAATATTTTTTTATTGTCAATTTCTTCTAATAATTTTTTTTCATTAATATAACTAATGCATTTAATCTTTCTTGATACATAGTACTTAAAAGTTTAATACATCAAACTTCTAATAATTCTTTACTTTTATATAAGAAGTGTATTTTTCCTACGAATAGTACTTAATATTTTTTTTTTATAAAAAATCTATAATCTACTATAGTGAAAAAATGAGCCACTCAAATTCGGGGCCTAAGGTAATTGCCTATTTTTTCACTATGTAGAGCCAGTCCTGCTCCATTCTACATCTTGCACCAACATCTAGTGCTAAAGAATGTTCACTTCTTAAAATAACTTATATACGTAGGTTTTTACGTAGGCAGAGAGAGGAGAAAGCGTCGGATTTATTCCGATGCTAGCAAAAATGACAATACAATTTATAATGTTGCGGAACAAGAAAATATAAGTAAGCAAATTGTATATGAAAAGAAATGTGTGAGAGAGACGTCAAGTGATTGATATTATTCCTCCCAAGGCAGAACTTTTGATTTGCGAACGCCGCAAATTTGATCAACCCATAACTAGTATTGATCTTATAAGTGTAGGCGAATTTAATTAGGGTCTAAATTACATAAACAAATATGAATGATTATATGATTTCAGAACACTAAGTGAAACTCCCTCGTAAGAAACATTTCTCATTTTATGAATCTTATATATTATGAATTTTATTTAATTAGTACGAATAATTAAATATCAGATACCATATGATTAGATGAAATAAAAAAGAAGGAAGGAGTCAGCAATAATAATTTTCTCAGTGGACGTGTAAGACTTTTTTTTTTCAAAAAATAAATGAAAAAGCTGATTGAATCATACAAGACTTGTAGCATTAAAATTTACATAGGTGAAATGAACGTAAATGATAGGGGCTATATATATATATATATATATATATATATATATATATACTAGTTTAGGTGTACACATTTCGCGCGTGTATCCCACTTTAATGAATTTAAATGTTACACTCAATAGGATATTTATGTAAATTGATAAAGATGCATATAATAATTAAATTCAACATGGAGAATTTATTTAATTAAACCTAACCTTTATAAAATAAAATTCTCAAAATCGATTGATATTCATCTAACACCTGTAAATTAGAACAAAACAATATAATGATAGAGATATGAAAAAAATACAATTAAATCCAACCTTTGTACAAAAATTTCCTTAAAGCCAATTAACATTCATCTATCACCTGTAAACTACAACAAAATAATATGATAATAGAGATATCAAAATAATACATATAAACCTAACCTTTTACACACACAAAAAAAACCAGTTGATATTATCTACCATCTGTAAACTATAACAAAACAATAACATAAAAGAGATATCAGAACAATACAACTAACCTAACCTTTATACACAAAAATTCCTCAAAGTTTATCAACATTCATCTACGACCTGTAAACTATCATAAAACAATGCACTAATAGAAATATTAAAACAATACAGTTAAAGCTAACTTTTACCTAAGAAAATTCTTCAAAGCCGACCCACATTCATCGACTACCTGTAAATTAAAATAAAATAATATGATAAAAGCAAGTGTTATTCTCTATTAAGAAGACTGGTCTATTTATTGTAACTTGATTGTGAAATTGCTATTGAAATTAGATGAAGGTATAAGGAGCATCCATTAATATGGGTGGCTATTAATTTGTTACTTTTACACCATATCGTGATCATTGAAATTCCTTGCCCGATCCTTTGTTCTTACATTTGTGAGGGTAAATATAAATTAAAAACACTAAAGAAATTTTATATCTAAACAAATTATACTATTCTCACACATTCCTATTAAAATAAGAAATTTGTATACCCACATTAACCCCCTCTTCCCCTCCCAAAAAGAAAGGGGAAGAAAAGTGTATATGACATTTTGAAAATGTTAGTAAATTCGAGCTTGTCAATATATAGGTGAATGAGTCAAAACTTACTTATATTAAAATAAACCATTATTGCACACGTACAGCAAAATGTTATCAACAGATATTAATGTTTACTTTTCAAGAAATATATTTTATTAACCATTAATCATGCTTTTTTCAAAAATATAAATTATTAGTATTTACTTCTACAATTATATTTATTTGTCAAATATAAGGTAGGAGCATCCATTAATATGAGTGAATATCAATTGGTATACTTTTACACCGCATCGTATATATGTCGATGGAAATTCCTTACACAATCATTTGTTCTTACATTTGTGAGGGTAAATATAAATTAAAAATACTAAAGAAATTTATACCTAAACAAATTATACTACTATTACACATTCCTATTAAAATAAAAAATTTGTATACCCACATTAACCCCCCCTACACACACAAAAAAAAAAAAAAAGGGAAGAAAAGTGTATGTGACATTTTGAAAATGTTAGTAAATTCGAGCTTGTCAATATATAGGTGAATATTGAGTCAAAACTTGTATTAAAATATACCATTATTGCACACGTACAGAAAAATGTTATCTATGAATATTTACTTTTCTAGAAATATATTTTAATAACCATTAACCATGCTTTTTCCAAAAATATAAATTATTACTATTTAGATTTATGATTGTATTTATTTACCAAATATAAGGTACTATAATCAGGACTTTTTAATAATGATAATTTTTTATTTTTTTTTGATAATATATATTATTAGTATTTATGTATAATTGTAATTTAAAACAATAGTCAAAAGACGATTTTGTCAAAAGAAGAGTATTTTAATGAAGGGTAAAAAGTTCAAATTACTTTTCTAAGGATCTTTACACTTTTAATATATTATTATTATTATTATATATTTATATATATTATCAAAATGTATCTATCAACTTGTTAGAAACTTTTGTCATCAAACAAAACTTTAATTCCAACTTATCCTTTTAATTTCTTGAACAATATAGCCATCCTTACCTTTCCCTTTCAATTTTAGTGATGGATTCAGCGTGTTAGCTACGAATTTATGGGTTGTTGTATAATAATTTGAGCCGTACAAATTTTATAAACTTTAAGTTTTGAATCTATCTTTATTTAATTCACTTTAAACAAAAAATCAATTGTTTAATTCACTTAAAACAAAAAATCAAAATAAGGAAACTTGCCTTAAATAATCTGACAAATCAAGAACACGTTTGCCCTAAATATCATATTATATCAATCTTGGTCAAAACATAAAGATTATGCATGAACGTAAATCCAACTCAAGTTAAAGACAAACTTATAGTCACTAGAAAACTTAGTCAAGTTGAGAAAGAATGTTAGTACTGCATGTTAACTTAACAATCTATAAATAAATGAATTTTGAATTAAAAAAGTGCACAATCTGTAAAAAAAAAATAAATTGAGATGCGAGATAATGTGAATAGATTGTCCACTTATTTAATGCACAATAGATTGTGCACTTATTAATTGCATAATTTATAAATAAAGAGATTGTGCACTTATTAAGTACACAATCCATAAAAAATTGGATTGTTCACTTATTAAGTGCACAATGTAAACTTTCACTTTTTTTAACATTGTCAGACGTCTTTCGTTACAAATTTAACGGTATTGTGTACTTATTAAGTGCACAATATAAACTTTCACTTTTTAACGCCGTTAGACGTCTTCTGTTACAAATTTAACAGTATTGTGCACTTATTAAGTGCACAAAGCCTATTTTGGTGCTTTTGTTACAAATTTAACAATATTGTGTACTTATTAAGTGCATAAAACCTATTTTGATGCTTTTTTTTATATATATATAACATACTTTGATACCTTTTTTAGTTGTAGGGCATATTTTGATTCTGGACTCTTGATATTCATAAGTTAAATATATTACTACTATTAATAAGAGTGAAGAAGCAGACAACTCTTCGTCAACATGTCTGCTTCTTCACCTACTTCAGCTGCTCCGTAATTTTACTATATTATCCCTAATTAATTATTGTAAGTCATTTATATATAAGAAAATAAATAATACTTAATTAAAAAAGGATAAAATAGACATTTATGACATGTCTGTTTCAGCTGCTTCAATCATAATTTTATTATATCACCTCAAATTAATTATTATAAGTCATCTAGATATTAAAAAATTAATAATATTTAATAAATAATAAAATAGATATAAATGATAAATCAATTCTTGATTTTGTAAATTAATAGGACATCTTATATGAAATTTATTTAAAAAAATTCACAAGTATGTTTGCTCCATGATTTTACTCTATTACCCTTAATTAATTATTGTAATACATTTACATATAAGAAAATTAATAATATTTAATAAAAAAAAAAGATATTTATGATATGTCTACTTCAACTGTTTCAACCGTAATTTTACTATATCACCCCTAATTAATTATAATCAGTCATTTAGGTACTAAAATTTAATAATATTTAATAAAATAAAATGGACATAAAATTATAAATTAATTCTTGATATTTTAAATTAACATGACATCTTATATAAGACTCATTTAATTTTTTTTCACAAATATTTTGTCATAGTAATTTTGCTATATCACTTCTAATTAGATATTATAAGTCATTTAGGACATATCCACTTCGCTGCTTCAATCATAAAATTTGGTTGACTCTCGAATTTATTTCAGTGCTACTTAAATTGGAATAGAAGAAAAAATATTATAAATCATAATAATTAAAAATTTAAATTATTTTAATAATATAATGGAATATCAATGCCACAAAAATTTGGATAAGGAGAGTAACATATATTATTTGAAAATTACATAAAAAAATATTATAAATTACAATAGCTAACAATTTAAAATATTTAAAAACATACTAAGAATCTGATTGATTATCTAAATTATATTTGTTTCACGTAAATTCGGGATAGTTTTGACATTTTAGAATTGCATGTTTTATTATTTTAATTTAGTAATTTGTTGATCCAAATGATATTTTCAAATTTAACATGTTTTAAAAATTTAGTACTTTGTTTATTTTAATTTATTTACTTTATTTTGGTAAAATATTATATATTAAAAATTATGCAAAAAAATAATTACAAGTCATAACTATTAACATCTTATAATATTTTAAAAACATATAGTAAAAAATATGATTGACTTTTGAAATTCTAATTTTTTTTTCTAACATTATGGGGTTTAGGCATGACCCCAACCTGTATATTTATCATAAATAAGCAAAAGGCAGAGGAAGACATAGACCGAGGCCTCCGAACAATAATGAAGAGAGTTACAATACATTCTTAAGGGGAATATTGGACAGGGGAAATATGGGTTATAAGACACTAGCCTATAAAGATGAACATCTCTACAAAAAGATGCTATATAAAAAGTATAAAATATTATATTCTGCACATGATTATCAAGAGATAGCATCCTTAATAACAAATTAATTTTTTCTTATTTTGAATTTGAAATTAGCAATGTCATTTCTATCTATCTTGATGACGGATTTCACCATGTCAGGGTGGGAGTCAACACTGTTAAAAGCAGTGAGCACTTTGTTCCTTTCTCCATAGCTAGCAATATAGTCAACTGCTTTATTGCACTCCCGATAACCATGAACAAAAATGTAGTTAAGGTTGTGAGAGATATCGTGAATATGATCAATGACCTGCTGCAGTTGCTAAGTTGTCCTCACTCTACTATTAATCATATTGATAATCACTTGGGAGTCAGACTCCACAATAATATTATGAAAATTTTTACTATAACAAAATTCAAGTCCCTAAACTATAGCCATATCTTCAACCAGGTTGTTACTGCCTTGTTTATAAAAATCTGCATATGCCATGATGAATAGGCCAGAACTATCCCTAATAATTCCACCACCTCCAATATTACCAGGATTGTCTTTGCAATAGCCATTAATATTAAGTTAAACCCAACCCATATCAGGTTTCTTTCAAATAATCTTTTGATTAATAACACACGGCTTAGCTTTTTCGATTACATGACTGAGATCTTTCATCTCACAAGTAAGTCGAAGAACAAAAAATTGACTATTGATTAGTATATGAAGATACTTGTAAATTTGAAGAATAATGAGTCTGCTAGACATGTGCTTGTTGTCAAATCTAGAGGCACATCTACTTTTTCAAATTTTTCAACAAATGAGACTAGGAAGCCACTGTAAGACGTGAGCCTGAAGCTTATTTTTTGATTTTGTTAACCACCAAGACATTAAAATTTGTCTGATATTACCATGTCTGATACAAATTCCAAAAGCATGACAAAAAAAGTTTCAAATCTGCTTAGCAATATTACTAAGACAAAGCAGGTGGTTGGTGGTCTCAACTTGATGATCGAAACAACAAGAACATTTTTAGGGGATGACCAACTTGAATTGTTTAAGAACATCATCGGTAGGAATACAATTGTGAAGTACCCTCATCATGAAAAAGAAAATTTTGAAAGGAATTCTATTATGCCAAATCATTTTAGAGGTAAAAGAGATATTCCTTTTCGTTCTAACGCATTGCCAAGCAGACTTACAAGAAAAAACACCAAAATTATTCATTATCCAGATAGGTCTATCCGCATTTCCTTGATGGATCTCAACCTTCAAAATATCACCATCCTTTAGCTTGTTGATATTCCATCTTCCATCAGAGATATATTTATTAACAAGAACTTTTTTGGGAGCATTATAGAAATGAATATAATTGGCCAGAGCACCTTTACCTGTCTAATTGTCTCACCAGAAGGAAATATTTCCTGAACCAATCTTCCAGAGTATGTACTTTTTCGCAATCACTTTTATATTCATCATTCTTCTCCAGTTATGAGATTGTCCATATGACCACTTTCTATGAACAAAATGAAGTCTTTTACAGTATTTGGCTTCAAAAAATTTGTTCAAAAATGTATCTTTTGATATGAAATTTTACCGTACTTTGATAGAAAAAATATTACATAGGTCCGTGATTGATCTAAATCCCACCCCACCATTCAGAGTAGGAAAGCAAATGGTATCCCAAGAAAATCAATGCTTCTTACTCTTGGTATCATCTTTACCCTGGAAAAAATTTACACTGATCATTTCTATCTATTTAATAATAGTTTTGGGAGACAAAGTACAGATACAAGATGAAGTGAGAGAGAGTAAAGAATAGACTTAATGAGTACTGCTTTTCCTCCATAGGATAATAATTTTTCTTGTCACCCTCGTAATCTGTTGAAAAATTTGACAACCATGGAGTTGAAATAAACAACTTTCTTTTTGCCAACATATATAGGGCAACCTAAGTAAATCATAGGAAATTGTTGATGACTAAATCCAAAAATATTGAAAACCTCTTTAATTTTTTCATCAGAGACATTAGATGATACATAAAGGACAGATTTGCTCTTATTAACCCTCTGACCAGAAGTTTGCTCATATAACTCTATGTTGGATATTATTTTTTTACTGATAACGAATCTCCAGAAGAAAATAACACAACATCATCTGCATAGCGGAGATGAGTAATAATGGAACCTTTAGGATCAAGTGAATAGGGAATGAATTGGTCATTCAGAAGATTGTTCATTAATATTGAGAAAAACTCAAAACCAATAATAAATAACGATGGTGATAATGGATCACCTTGCTTGATGCCTCTGGTAGACTTAAAAAACCCTCTTCTTGAATCATTTAGATTAATAGAGTACCAAACATTTGCAATGAGCCTCCATACTCTATCTATCCAAAGCTCCGAGAAACCCAATCTTGTGAGAATCATACACAAATATTTTCATTCTACTCTATCGTATGCTTTTTTCATATTCAATTTCATAACAACATTGTCAATGTTTCGAGCTTGGTTAATATTATGAACCAATTCCTGCGTCATAAGAATATTATCAATAATTGATCTTCCTTTAATAAAACCTGTTTGATAAGGAGATATCAATTTATGCATAAGTGGTTCAAGTCAATGATTCATAATCTTTGATATAATTTTAAAGGAGAAATTACTAAGACTAATAGGTCTTGGTTTAGTAAACTGTTGTGGACATTCTACTTTAGGGATCATTATGAAAATTGTATGGGTGAAAGATCTTGGAATTGGTGTACCTGTAAAGAAATCAAGTACCATTAGTAGTAAATCATCCTTAATAATATCCCAACAAGAATGATAGAAATTACCGGACATTCCATCAGGTCCAGAAGCACTATAAGTGCTCATGGAGAAAACAATTTATTTTAGCTTCTGCATAGTGACGAAAGCAATAAGTTTTCTGTTGTCATCCTCATTTATACACTTAGGAATAATATTAAGGACAGAATAATCTCTGTTGATATTATCTTTAGTGAACTGTTTTTCAAAGAATTGAATAGCCTCTCGAGCAACGTCATCTTCATCTTCGATCCATGATCCATCACCTTTTTTTATTCTATTTATAGACAGTCTTCTCTTTCTTCCTTTGACCGCTGAATGAAAAAATTTAGAATTGATTTCTCCTTCAATGAACCACTGTATTCCAGATTATTGTTTCCAAAAAGCCTCTTTTTTTTATATAAGCTCTAATCAATTCAGCATTTGCTCTATTTGATTCAGAATTATCATCGCTAGATTTCTACTCCATCTTAGCTACCAGATCTTCCATAGCCTTTTTGTTATAAAAAAAATATTCCCGATAGAGGCTTTAGATCATTCTGATAGCTTACTGCAAGCGTTTTTCAATTTTAAGTGAAATTTTTAAAGAGGCTAACCTTGGACGTCACTGTTCCAAGCATTACTCACCACCTCATTGAAGTTGGACTTTTCAGTCCAAAAATCTAAGAATCTGAAATATTTAGTATGATTTTTAGATTTAGATTCAGCTTTAATAAGAATAGGAGAATGATCAGAGCCCGTTCTGATAAGATGATTGACAGAAATAGATTAAAAAATAGCAAATCAATCATTATTCACAAAGACTCTATCCAATCTTTGCCAGATTCTTTTATCTGGAGGCCAATCATTACACCAAGTATATATTGAACCAGAGAAGCCAGCATCAATAAGATCACAATCCATGATACAATGGATAAAGTCTCTTCTTCAGGTTTAAAGTCAGTTGTCCATTTTATGATTTTTATGTGTGACTCGTCAATTTCAATAAATCCCTTAAATCGAACATGATTGAAATCCACCTCATTAGCAAAATCAATATGAACATGTCTAAAGTCGAAATAAGCGATTTTGACAGGTCCAATGAGGTAAAATTGGCTCACAAATACCTTTCGAATCTTCTCCATTGATGATTTTTCTTCGTAAAATTTTCCAATAATAGTATATTTGCAATCCTTAGCAAGATTCACAAAATAATTCTCAGCCAAGAAAATGACAACCGGCTTACCAAGATGAGTACCATGACGAATATCAATAGAAGAAAATGCATCATCTAACTTTGCTAATTTAGCTTGGATAGTAGCAGCGAAAAAAGGTTTAGAAACCCATTTGCTCATGTCTCTGTTGTCGCTTTTTGTGTTGGGCCTATTATTAGTAGCCGTATTCTTTTGATTATTTTGAGTCATTGATAATGCAGAAAGTTTTCCATCTCCATGAACGTTCGATGCTTGAGCAGAATTTTGCTGGTTCTTTGTATTTTTCGGTATTGGAGCTTCATTTCGTTGGGGTAATTTATCGAAATTAGATGAGATTTTTAAAAAGAACTAGTTGGATTTGGATTGCAGTGTATTTATAACTGGATGAGCCTTCAGCTGACCTGCATGCACAATCCCACCGGCATCAGTGATGGTTGTGTGGTTGTCATAAATGGTGTTAGCCGTTGGCGGGTTAATGTCAACACCCGTTGTATTAGCAGAGTTGATAGCATCAGTCAACTGAGAGGGGTTGGATTGTTGATTTGTCATAATTTCGTTAGTAGTATTTAGTGGGTCTGGGGAATTGGAGGGGATGGTGGTGCAGCTATCATCATTGTAACATAAATTACGATAAACCAAGTAACATAAATTATTTAAAATTACGTTAAAAGATACTAAAATCACAAAGATTAACAACTTAAAATATTTTAGAAAAGATTAACAACTTAAAATATTTTTAAAAAAAATTAACTGACTCACTAAATTCTAAAATTGAAACAAAACGAATAACTTAAATTACTAAATTACATAAAAGATAATATAAATCACAATAATTAGCAATTTAAATTATTTAAAAATTTATATTAATAAAAAATTTAATTGACATTCCAAATGTTATTTGTGGTACTTAAATTGAGATAACGTAAATAACATATGTTGGACCTAACAAAATTTATATTAATAAAAAATTTGATTGACACTCCAAATGTTATTTGTGATACATAAATTGAAAAAACGTAAATAGCATATGTTGGACTCATGCTTGACAAATGCTACAGTATCTAGTGTACATATATTTTTCATCAGTTTTTGTAAGTTATAAGATCCTTCACCTATACTTCCCAAAAGTTACGTAATTTACCTCAAAACAGAAAAATGGGACAAGTATTTTGAGACATTTTAGTACAACTCTCTATTTTAACAACAATCATATTACACCTATATTTCCCTTAGGACGACGACAACAATCAGACCTGTTTGATCATGAAAATAATGTAATTTTTTAAAATTGAAGTTGATTTTGTGTTTACCATGAATATTTTTTTTTTTTTAATTTCGTGAGAGAAATAAAAAATTTCTTGTTTTTACTTTTTCAAAAGAAAAAAAATCACTGAAGTGAAATAATTTTTATAAACAAACACTACTATTTTTACTATTTTCTTTTTTTTACTAAGTGAAATAATATTTCAAAAAGAAGTGAGAAAACTTCCATGGCCAAACCCCTACTTAAGTCATTTAGACCAAGAAAGTTGAAAAACAACGAAATCTAGTGACTTAATTAAGAGAAAATTGTTACTTCGTCTTATTAACCTAGGAAAAAGAGAGGTCCTGAAAAAAAACAGCATGAAACAATAACAATAACCACACTGGATAAAATTAAAATTGCAACATACAAATGCATAATACTACTCCATAAGTAACAAGTGGTAGCATAAAAATAAAGTACAAATAGGACATAGCTAGCTCATAGATCGCAAAATCATATTAGGTGATGTATATGCACCATCATCAAAACCTTAATCCATATTAATAAAGAGATTAATTACATAAAAAATCATGAACAATTCAACAGAGGTCGCCGGAGCAAAACCGTCGCCGGTAGCCATCGCCGGTGAAGGTGCAATATTGTCCATTTCCAAATCTTGAGCTACCATCATCTTCAAACAAATAATCAAAATTAGGAAAATACAAATATAGAAAATACTAAGGGAAGCCATTGATGACAAAATAAAAGGAACTTAATTTTTTTTATTTTTTGAGTGGAAAGAATGGAGCAAGGCATGTTATTTATAGTGAAATAAAATTTGGGACTTTATGGTTGTGTGATATTTTAGAGTGACAACAAATTAAGAAACACAGATTCTGTTTATTGCATGTATGACATTTGTCTAGGGGAATTTTTGTTGGGAGAAATTGCTGTTATTTTATTATAGGGTAAGGCTTGACGACACGTTTTGTTATGTTAAATTGAATTTATGCTTCCTTTTTTCTTTGGTTGTGTTTTTTTCCGTTTGTGATATTCTATATTCGGTTTGAAATCGAGTAATCAAGATTTTATGCTTTGTATAGTTTGTTACTTCAATTGCGAAAGAATAAATTGCGTTGAAATTAAAGGTGTGCTTGGTAGGAAGGAAATATTTTCTCACAATTTTTATTTTAGAATAAATAAGTAAGAAAAATGTTATCTTAAAAATATTTATATTCCCTTTATCTTAATTTATATGTCATATTTCACGTATCTAGATTAAGTCATAATAATTGACTATACTTGAAATATATATGAAAAAATTAGAATCAAATATAAAATATGTTTAAAAATTTTATCCAACTAAATATAAAAAAATAAAAGTTATTTTCAAATAATATTTTCCTCCGTACCAAACACATTCTGAAATATTTGGTGTAGGTATGAACTCACGACATGATAAATATGCACCAGACATTTTAATTTATTTAATTTAATATAAATATATAATTTTAAATAAAAAATAATATTCGATGTACATGAAATTACTAAAGAAATGAATCTTCAATCTGAAATTAAAGAAATATAATAAATAGCTTTTATATATGGTATGACTTGAATGAAAGACTTCGGTAGAGAAAAAGAAAAATAGTTTATTTCTATAAGTCTTTGTATAAATTATATAATTCATGGAGGGTTTGCTGGAAAATTTAATTTTGAATAAGATAATTTATCAACTATAAAACTTAATATGAAAAAATATGATGACACTTTTTTTTTTTGGTTTCCCAAGACAGCCGACAGTCGTGAAACTAATCCTTCGTTCTTCGATCAACGCATTTTACGGTAGGAAACTGATCACAAATTTTACTCTATTTGCCAGAGGCGGGGATCGAACCCTCAACCTCTTGCTTAAGCGATGAGATGACACTTTTTAAAATAAGAAAGAAATAATCATAAATGTTTTTCATTTAAATAGAAAAGATGAAAAGTTTAAATGAAATTATTTTAAAATTTAAAAAGAAATTATTATTTTTGAAACAAATTAGTAATAAACAGGAAATCGGAGGATATAAACTGGCATGGAGAAAGTAATATCTTCTGTTTGTTAGGTTTGTGACAATATAATTTCAGGTCTTGAAAGTTGGGATAGTGGTGTGAATTTTTTTTTGTAGGAACTAAGCTAGCGTTGATCATAAATTTTAAAATTTTATTTTTAAATATTTTGATTAAATTTTGAATTTGATCTTCAAATATTTTCAAGTTTTCAAAAGTTAATCTCTAAACTTCTGCTCACAAAAGTATAATTTTCTTAAACTAAAATACATATTCAAATTAATTTTAAATTTTAGAAATTGCAAGTTTTGAAACCCTAATTTTCAAATTTTATCTCAAAAATTGGTCAGGAGCTTACAAAAGAATTTGTCAGGAAAAACGTATAATTAGCTTATGCCTTATGCTACACTCGACCAAATATTAAGAGCAACCTTTCGCACACATTTAACCTTCCGTTATCATGAATAAGGTTATTAAAAAAAAAATAGTCCTTTGTTTCTGATAATTAATTTAAAAAATATCTTTGTCAATATAATAATAGTAATTTGTCTTGACCAAAATTAGAAAAGTATTTTAGTAAAAAAAAGTTTTTCTTTATTTATCATCGTTTTTTTGGGACAATTAGATTGCTAGGTTGATCAAAAGCATGCGTTACGGTTTTAGCTTCGCGTCAATAGCGCGATTTGTAAGAAAGTTATAAATAAACTGAATTAATAACACAAATAATAAACAAAACATAGATTGAGGACAAATTCGAAAGACAGCGTTGTTAGAGTACGAGCCCTACTAATTGCCTATCTGTGGAACAAGTAAGTAAACGTGGTTCACAGAAGTAAAAGTTGCACACAGTATTTTTACGTGAAAACCACCCGACTCAAGAAAGGTGTAAAAAAACACGGCTTGTACCTCTACAGGATTTAACCCCAACTTCACTGTAACACTTGAGCCTTAACAATCAACAAAATTATAAGACTTCTTGTAAACTAGAAATTACAACTTCTAACTCCTATCACTACAAAAACACAAATCTTCCCAAGATAAGTGTTCCTAAGTCTTCGAGTTCCCTAACTTGAAGACACAACTCCTAACTCAGTTTATAGATCACTGAGACTAGAACAATGACTCATTACAAGTCAAAGAACCTACCTACTACAAACAGTCTATGACTTGCTAAGTAAGGGACTGGGTTCTACTTCAAGTAAGTGAACTGTTTTGCTGATTGTTGATTATCTTTTCAGTGCATTGAGTGGGTTCCTTGAATGTTGTTTGACGTGTATATATGTACACCTTATGATATAGTCTTTGTTTCTTTCTACTTCTATTTTCAATAGGACTTTATCAAGTAACTCCACTTCTTGTTGTAGCCGTTTCTCCTTCCTTGTTTGAATGAGACTCTTTTTCATTTATCTCTTAGTTTTGCAGGACTTCTTATTCAACTCAACTTCTGCAAGACTTGTTGTTCCATTCAACTTATGATGTAATAGACTTCTTGTTCAACTCAACTTCTGATGTGGTAAGTGTTATCCACTCATGTTTGTACACAGAGTCATCTTATCAATGACGTGTCTGCAACTTAGCTTTGTTCATTTGGATGGACCAATTTTCATGACATGTTTCATTCACATGTCTATCATCAAAACTTCACACGCCCTAACAATTTCCCCTCTTTTGATGATGACAAATATAGAATCACAGCCCCATAATAAACCTGACATACTCACTAAGGAATTAAAGCAAAAGAACCAAAATGAAACACAGGTTAGTCCAATTGAGTTATAAGCGTTGCATAACCTACTTTTCCCCTTTTTGACATCATCGAAAAGCTGGCTCAACAAGTGAAAATGTTTAATAATTCATGGCCATTTAGGCTATCACTAAGACAATCAAAACTCAGAATAAGAGAACATGAATGCAATAAGATAAAACAGGAGCATAAAACAGTAAAACAACCAAGTCTATTTCATCATTAGCAAATATGACTACATATACCAAAAGCAACCTAAAAGAGAACAAGTTAACCAGGGAAGAACCAAAAAGAGATAGTCCTAGAAGGTCAGCAAAAAGGCTAAGTAGATGAAGAAGAGTGGAGAAGGGAGGTGAGTTTCCTAATAACATCAACATTCTCAGCTCTCTTTTTTTTCCAATAAAGAGGTAAAGGAAGCAATCTGAGCTTGAAGGAGGCCTTTTTCCTTCTCATGAGCAGCCTGTGCAGCCTCCAGAGCATTTTGAGCAACTTCCACCTCACCCTATTTTTCTGTCAGTGTATTTCTCAATCTTTGCATTGGATTATCAGCACTCCTCATAGAAATAGGTAGCATTATGTGGTTCACAGGCCCTATGATATACTTGGTAGTCTGTGAAGACCACACTTGGACAGATACCCCAAATTCCTCAAATATAGGAGTGGGCCAGAATTGATAAGGGAAAGCATGTCCATTTATTTCCTTGAGTAAACCCTTTGCATATGCTTTAGGAGGAGTTGAGGCAAATCAATTCTCACCTCAGTATCCAATAGTTCCATGAGAGTAAGATCAAGAAAGCTAGCTGCAGTCCTCCTTTTCTTCCTAGGGAGAATCATCTTATGAACAACATCAAAGTACAATTGGTGAAGTGGAGACATCTCCCTCTTAAGTACTCTTCTATGATTGACTAGTTGAGGATTCCCAGAGAACTTTCTACATATGTCAAGAGCTGAGGCAAGATTATCAAGAGGTGGCCAACTGCCTTTGACATAGTGGACCCAACCCCCAGAAGGAATATGCAAAATCATAGCAATATCAACAATATAAAGGTTCAGAGCTACCCCATTCGTATAGAACTCATATATTTCAGGTTTAGAAAATTTTCTCTGAAGGTCTCCCTGTAGAAAGAGATGAGACCATCCCTGAAACTCTAATTTTTCTAGTAAAGTCTGCATATCAATTTCCCCAAAACCACTAACAACTCTTCCTCTAGCTAATTTTTGATTTTGAAAATGGAGATGATGAGCCTCAGGAGTATCTTGAGAAGAGGATGGTGCAGGGACCTCAAAAATAGGGTCAACCTCAGCAGTGGTGTCCAGATGGAAGTCGAAGTCAGATGATTTAGAAGGAACGGGTTTGCTGACCTATTTTTTTGAGCTAGTAGAAGACTGTGGAGGAGAAACTTTGGAGGATGTGGAAGCTTTGACTATGGGAGAGGATTTTGAAGAGGAGGAGACCTTTGGTTTAGGTTTTGAAGAAGACTTTTGAGACACAGAAGTTTGGAGGGCTTTTGCCCTGATAGTTTTATTTTTCCTGACTGATCAAAGAAGAAGATTAGGAGAGGAAGAAGGAGAGGATACAGAAGAAGAAGATACAGAAGGAGGAGCGGGATCAGATATAACCACACATTTCCTTTTGTTGGATCAAAGTGCTTCATCTAAGCGGGATCTCTCTGATCTGATGATCAGTTTTTCCACATTTGTAGCACCCATTTGGATTGTCATTGGAACGTTCCCTTCTTCTTCTTAAAGAATTTTCTGAAGTTCTTAGTTATGAAGGCAACTTGCTCCTTGTCAAGTTCAAATTCCTCATCACTATCAGAAACTTTCAATGCCATGATTTTCTTAGGAGCTGCTTGTTCTTTGGTTCCATTAATTTCCATTTCATAAGTCCTTAAGTTCCCTACTAGTTCATCCAGGGTCATGCCTTTAAGATCCTTATTTGTCTCCCTGATTGCAGTCACCTTAACTTTCCATTTTTATTTAGGTAATACCCTCAGTAACTTTTCAACTTGTTCCTCCTCAGAGATGACTTTTCCTAAGAAAGTCAACTCATTTGTTAAAGTGGTAAGTCTTGTCATCATTTCATGCAAGGTTTTAGTTTCCTTCATTTTGAATGCCTCATACTCAATGAAAAGGAGAGAGAACCTGAATTTTCTTGCTTGAGAGGTACCTTCATGAGCATTCACCAGTGCATCCCAAATTTGCTTAGCAGTAGTGCAGGTTGATACCCTGTCGTATTCAGCAGGTCCTCATCCACGAACCAAGATGTTCTTGGCCTTCGCATTCTTCTTCAAAGCCAATAAGTTATCAGGAGTAAATTCACTCCTTACTTTCTTAACTTGTTCACCATCAACCAATTTTATTAGAATAGTGGGTCCATCAGTAATCCTGTCCCATAATTCATACTCTTTACCTTGGATGAACATCGCCATCCTTGTCTTCCACCAGATAAAGTGAGAGTCATAAAAAAGTGAAGGTCTAGTAGTTAACTGACCTTCACTGTGATCAGTAGAAGGCGCGAAAATCATCATATTGATCTTTTCTTAGGTGCTAGCCTTATTTAAGACAAAATCTCTCTAGAACTACTTGTTAGAGTACGATCCGTACTAATTTTCTATCTGTGGAACAAGTAAGTAAATGTGGTTCATAGAAGTAAAAGCTGAACATAGTATTTTTACGTGAAAAACACCCGACTCAAGAAAAGTGTAAAAAACCATGACTTGTACCTCTGCATGATTTAACCTCAACTTCACTATAACACTTGAGCCTCAACAATCAACAAAATTATAAGACTTCTAGTAAACTAAGAATTAAAACTTCTAACTCCTATCACCACAAAAACACAAATCTTCCCAAGATAAGTGTTCCCAAGTCTTCGAGTTCCCTAACTTGAAGACACAACTCCTAACTCAGTTTATAGATCACTGAGACTAGAACAATGACTCATTACAAGTCAAAGAACCTACCTACTACAAACAGTCTATGACTTGCTAAGTAAGGGACCAGGTTCTTCTTCAAGTATGTGAATTGTTTTGTTGATTGTTAATTATCTTTTCAGTGCATTGAGTGGGTTCCTTGAATGTTGTTTGACGTGTATATATGCACACCTTCTGATATAGTCCTTGTTTCTTTCTACTTCTATCTTCAATAGGACTTTATCAAGCCTTGTTTGAATGGGAATCTTTTTCACTTATCTCTTAGTTTTCCAGGACTTCTTGTTCAACTCAACTTCTGCAAGACTTGTTGTTCCATTCAAATTCTGATGTGATAGACTTCTTCTTCAACTCAACTTCTGATGTGGTAAGTGTTATCCACTCCTGTTTGTACGCAGAGTCATCTTATTAATAACTTGTTTGTAACTTAGCTTTGTTCATTTGGATGGACCAGTTTTCACAACATCTTTCATTCACATGTCTATCATCAAAACTTCACATGCCCTAAAAAACGTCGTTCTTAGTTCATATAGTTATGAGTAGGTCATAACTAGTGTTTTAAAAGGCAGTTTTAAGGCTCGTGTAGGTGTGAGGCACTGGCAACGCCTCAAGGCACAGATATGAGAGTTACGCCTTAATTAATTGTTCGACCGTATGTCCTAAACATGCCTAACGCCCAATGCTCGGGGCTCGCCTAACATATCTTAGACAAATTATATGTCAAATTCCTTAATAAAGTTATTGATCCTTATAATTCTCTAATTAACATAAAGAAATGATGCTTAATAGTATTTTTCATCTATAGACATAAGACAACTGAGAATAACTCAAATTACAAGTATTATATTGTAAATATATATGTTTTGAAGTATTGTGAGGATGCATATCATTTAAAATTCCTTTAAAAATACTTGATCAAAATTTTAAAAGTTTTCTAATCATTAGTCTTCATGTTATTGTCATACGCTTCAAAATTATCCAATTTTATTATTGTCATATGTCTTAAAGTAATTGCTATTTGAAAGTAGATTATCATATTTTTTTTTATCTAAGATTACAGAGAGGAAACTAATAAAATTTTTTAATTATTTTATTTTATAGATTTAAATTACTAGTAATATATTTTACAAAGATATAAAATTTTCATTATTTAAAAGTTAAAATAAGAGAGTTGATGTGCATCTCATAGTAGCTTTTATAACATTTTGTTATTTATACTTGTAATATTATGTTAGAAGTTTGATTTTCTATGAATTTATTTAATCATATTTTTAATTATTTTAAACTATTAATTTATTATTTATAATTTTTGTTTTATATTTATCATATTATAAATTAAAAATTCAAATATCCACGGGGCTTACGCCTCATTGCCTTGAGGCTTACGTCTCATCCCGTGCCAAGTAAAATAGTTCATCACCGCCCCAACCTTTTAAAACACTCGTCATGACCATGAGCGTAAGGTAAATGAGCGAAAGAGCAAGAAAATAGTAAAAACAAACAAAACAAATAGAAAAAGCTTAAGAACAAAACGATAGATTTTTATTGCTTTAGAATAGAAAGGAGCATAAAAAAAAATGAACCCTTTACCATGGGGCGGGAGTCATTATTTATAACCAATAGGAGAAAGTACAACGACCAATGACTAATGACCGATAGCCACTTGCACTCAAGCGGTTGGAGAATACAAGCACAATAGTATGTGTTAAACGCAATTATGTCGAGTGTTGTTTGTGCTTCTGCAACCTCTGACACATTATCCTTTTGTTTGTCTTTTATCGGGCGATCACCATCTTAATCAGCTTTGAACTATTATGGTGTTGCCAAAGTGACTGTTCTTGTCACGGGCTCATTTTTCACTGCATCAATATCACACAATTTTACCCGTACGGCGCCCATGGTTCCCCCAACTATGGGCCAGCCTTCCTTATTTTTCAGGTCCTTAGCACGATCCTGTGCCTGTGGGAAGCTCGACTCAGAGGCTTGCTCCCTTTGGTACCGCTCTATCGACATGTCGGCTGACATGGCCAACGTATAAGCAACTTTTCTGGCGCACCTTTGATCCTTGGATCTCATCCATATGCGCTCCTGGGGAAGGCTAAGGACATACTCGTCCCTTGACTTGGCCTGAGCATTGCCATCGCATGCACAGTCCTATCCTCAAGCTTGACATCTCCTCATGCATGTGCACTTGGCCTTTGCTTCGCCTGAGTAGGGCAACCCTCAATCCTTGGCCTTTGTCCTAAGAGTCTTTCTTAGATATGCCCTCTCATGTCTTATGGCATATCCAAACATAGCCCATACAACTTGTATCCAACTTCCGTAGCACAGTGTCGCCCCACAACTGTGCGTCTAGGCCAACGGACCCTTGCTCGCTTGGATGAACCTTGACCAAGCTCACAAGTTAGCTCACGAGTCTCTTGGGGAGAGTATCTCGATTGCTCTATCAGCTTGGAGGCATCCTTCCATCATTTAGACAGCCCACGGGGCTTGTCAGTTCATATAGCCAACCTCTAGCCTTTTTCGACGCCCAACGCTAGTCCACCCGACCTTGCATTGCCCATAGGGTTCCCGAGCCCTATGAGTACCTTGCGCATTCCTTTGACATGCCAAGGCAGGCCCTTGAGGTTGTCCCTCAAGGCAACACACTTGGGGTGGCCATCTGTCGACACACCCGGGGGAGGCTCGTAGGCTGTCACCATTCATACCCCCTTATATATGCTTAAAATAAATAATCCCAATGTCCCTCACTAGACATCATTTTGCCCGAGAATCATACTGGGGCTTAGATCATTCATCCGACCTTCAAATTGGGTGTCGTTTGTTCCTACTTCTTACTCTTGACTTCCTTCACACCTCCATGAAGTTTCATCACATTTCCATACACATGGAACGAGTTATAGCCTTCGAACCAATCAGCAAGTTATGACAATGCCATTGGACTTTAGCCAAGTCAAGCCCCTATCCAAACGGACTCCAAACGACCCCAAATTTGGTAAGCATACATAAGGTACCATCAATATCAAATCTATAAAACGGAATCCTTAGATTCAACTTGTAGCTCAAAATGGCACGGCGCTGACATCGAACACCGCACACGATCCTTACCATGCCTCCGCCCCCTTGGGCTCACACCAAGCCCTCTCAAATCATATTGGCACTCTTAGGACATGTCTCACATTGCCTCATCTTCAACATCAGCATATTCCCTCAGCACATGCCGCCTGCATAGCTGACAAGGTTGCGGCCTAGTTGGCATGCCCAATCCTAGCGAGTGACAGGCCCCAAAACTTTGGGGCGTCACAGTTCCATTCTATCGATATCGTTCTCGTGATGATGCCTTCATAGATCGGTTCTTGATATACCTGATTCCAAGGGACTTGATTCCCTTTAAATTCCATTTTATCCTATACATTTTTCACTTTCTAGTATTTATTTAAAAACATTTATGTTTTTGTATAAAAACTTGATTAGACGCATAAATTTTCAGATAAACATTTTTGAAAGAAAATGAACACTCATAACTTTTTGGGACCTTAACCAAATGGGCTATTGGTGGTCATTTAGCATAACAGTTTTTTTTTTCTTTTTTTTGCTAAATAAGGTAAGTTAATAAAGAAGCTTTGGACCAGAGGAAGGAAAATAAAGAGTAAAAACAACGTTAGGTTAGAGAAATTTTGAGCAAGGAAAGATTATGAAACATTCTTTTCCTTTTAAATTTAATTTCCATCTTTGGTTGCACTATCAAATACAACACAGGGTTTCATAGCAATTACAAGAGTTGTTGAAAACCCTTTTATTAATTGTGTTTTTTTTTTAAATTCTGACACAACGATTTGCTTTAATTTCATTGATAATTTTGAGATAGTTAGATCAATATTTCGAAATCAATCCCAAAATAAATGCAAAATAAAATGACGGATGACATAGCTAAATTTGCTTCTAATTTGCAGAATGTCGGTGTTCTAGCAATGCATTTTATCAATTACCTAATAATGCTAGAGCTAGGGCTGCATATCGGTCGGTTCGGTTCGATTTTGAAAATTATCGGTTTCATTTATTCATTATCGGTTTGTATATATGCTAAACCGTTAAAGAACCGTTAAGATATTGGTTAATCGGTTATCGGTTTATCGATTTTTCATTGTTATCGGTTCGGTTATCGGGTTAACCATTAACATTAAACATTAAAACTCTAAGTCACAAATTAATTTAAAACTACTAGACAAATCTCAAGAAAATTATATATAACTAAAGTTGTCCATATATTAGACCTCATGAGGCCTGTGAATTTTATACCTACAACAGGTTTGGCTTTTGATATAGCCCAAGAATGGTTCTTCATGAATTTCAAAAGGGCTTTGGCTGAGTGAGGGTAAGTATCTAAAGAGAGAGCACTGAGCTTACCTTTGACACAACAAGTGGGGTTGTAGCCTTACCCCCCTATGTCTGTTGAGATTGTTCAACAGGGGTTAGCTTTTTTGATAGGGTTGGCGGGTACTGGAACCACCCCTACTGTGCTGGTTGTTCAAACTCGGGGTATTCATCCTACAATCCTTTGCATTACTGTATCGCCCACCCTCTTAGGGCTATTATTGAAGATAATACATGTTTCTTGAAAACCAACAAGGCTACTACTAAACATATTCGGAGGAAGCGAATAAATGTGCCCGACTTTCTGGCAAGTGACGGTCATGAAGAAGATTTGATAACCTCAAAAGTTGCGTTCAAGGAAATGAAGTTTTTTCTTTCTTGTGCCAATTTTCTAATAAGTGAGGGTCATGATGAAGATTTAATAAGCAGGGAAGCTATCAAGGAAATGAACTTAAATTTACCATTTCCTGCTCGTATGAAACTTGAAAAATCTAACAAAGATTGGCCAAAGATCATTTAGGCTATCTACTTTCCCATTAGGTAAACACTTCATACTACTCAACTGAAAATTTGTAAATACGTATATACAATGAGCAAAACCAAAATTAATATACATAAAATAATCAAGAGAGAAAAAACAAACCAAAAACAAGCAGCTCTGCAGATGTCAAGTGCATCCTACGGAAGCAAATTCAAGAACACAAGAGAAAGAAATTTAGAAAGAAACAAAACTTTGTTTTGCGTTTTAGCTTTCACACATCTCAACTAATTCTACGGGATTAAACACAAGCAACAGACATGTGAAATCCAACTTTTCTAATATAGCTAAGCTAAGTTATATACTACATGCTATTTTTGGAGCACTTGATGAGAAAATTTGCAGTTTTTACATACTTTTGAATTTGGTAGTTCATTGAAAGATTAAAATTTTTCTCAAAAATTACCTTGTTTACTTCACCTTAGAGGCAACAGAACTATCCTTCCAAGAGTTAAGAGCAAAAGCAACCAACGTAATCATCAAGAACCAGTTGCTAATGAAATTGATAACTTTCAGAAGAATACAGAGCTTATTCAAGTAACACGTCCTTAAATTCTTGGGAGTGTTGTAAAAGCTTATTCTTTCATGTTTATCTTCGTTGTACTTATTCTTTCTATCCACTAATCACCATGTTAGTCTTGCGTAGAGAAAATACAAATTTTGTAATTGAGAAAAAGAAAAAGAGAGAAAAAATGACAGAAGAGATGGCAAGAGAATACAAACAGTATACAACAATTTAACATTCAATAAAGAATTAGGAACT
Source organism: Capsicum baccatum var. pendulum (assembly GCA_030864225.1). Classification (NCBI taxonomy): domain Eukaryota; kingdom Viridiplantae; phylum Streptophyta; class Magnoliopsida; order Solanales; family Solanaceae; genus Capsicum; species Capsicum baccatum. Next base: position 85,774,087 of record CM061550.1, read on the forward strand.
GAAAAATCACAAACATTAACCAAAAGAAGACACAAACATAAATCTAGCAGGACATACTAAAAGATTCCACCAGTAAAAGAGTGTGAGCTGATATTGTAGTCACAGTTCATAATCAAGATTTAGGTTAAGCTTCCATTAAACTGTAACTCCCTGTGATTTTGTAAACTTTGGTTATTCTCTAAGCCAAGGTTTGATCAGTGCCACAATTTTCATTCATAGTGGAGGGTTTTCTATGTGATGATTCTCAGGTAATTACTTTAGCCACACTTCAATTCAACAAAATTGTACAAGATAAAAAGGAAACGCAAGGAGAGATATAATCTTATTACAACACAACAATTTATTTTTTCAGATGGTAAATCTTAATATTCTGAATCCAGTTTCTAACAAAGAACTAAAAAGCCCCAAATTGAGGTCATAACCACTAACAAAGAACCCAAAAGCCCCAAATTTGAGCTCATAACCAAAAAAAAAACTCCAAATCAATTCTCAAATCGGAGCAAGAAGCAACATTAAACATAAAAAAGAAACTCCAAATTAAACTATAATATATGAAAGAGAACTCACAGATCATAAACGAAGAACAATGAAGAATCGATCTGAGACGCACACATAATCAATTATATTAAAAAGACAAAAACGCCCTTAGCAAGTTAGCAGCACAACAACAACATCGATTGGACAAAAATTGGACAAACATAGAAGACTGGACACTCAACACTGGCCAGAAATTGAAGATGAAGAAGAAGACTATCTAAGAAACAAGAACGAGTAAAAATCGTTACTTGTTGAGCGTAACAACAACAACGTTTGTGATTTCAAGCAGCATTTCGTCTCTCTAAATTGAGCAGTTTTGAGCAAATTTTGAGCTTTTGTGAAATGTGAAATTCAGTAGTGAGTAGTGAGAGAGAGAGACTGAGATGAGAGTGAGAGAGAGGCGCTAAGTCTTAGGGTGAAATTCAGTATGGGCTTGGGTGGCCTACTCGCCTTTTGCCTTTTGGGCCGTAGAGTATTTGAATGTGACCTGATTTGTTATCGGGATATCGGGTAGCCCGATAACAAAATTAATTAGATCGAGGCCCGAACCAATATCCCATTAACAGAAATATTACAACCGAGACCCGACCCGAATATTGTATAAACCGACCCAATAACTCGATAACCAAATTATCGGTTCGATTTAACGGGTTGAACCAAAAAATGCACTGCCCTAGCTAGAGCAACTTGTCTATTATGATCTGATCAGGCTAAGATATGATAAAACTAATTATTTTATTAGCTAAATTGTATAAGAAATCCTCATGTTAGTACTGATATGTGTAATGCTTAGGCTTTTTGATATTGAGGTCAGGCACACCCTCCTCAATTATATTTTTCGTGATTAACGTAGTTTATACTTGACAAAAAAATTCTTATAAAAAATAAGAACAAAATAAACAATAACAAGTAATAATAAACCACAAAATAATAATTTTATTTTGTTGGTGATGATATAGTACACAAAGATGTAGAAATAAAGATCATTAATAGATCTAAAGTATCTTCTTTCCCCTGCCCTTAGATCTTCATATTCTTACCTCCAACTCCAACCCACCTTTTATTTTTTGATAATTATGATTTAGTGCATGTAATATGCAAAGAAGGACAATAAAGAAGCCCCCGCCAAAGTTGCCACATGGGGCAATGAAGCGGTGGCATCACTAGATGGGGAAGGGGCTGGTGCAGAACTTGGGGGCAATATTTGAGCCATAGCTGAACTAATTGAGGCAGCACCAATAATGAGGGTTATACAAGCAATCTTCTTCATCTCCATATTTTTTTAAAAAAATAATAAAAAGTGAGTTGTTTTTTTTTAAAAAAAAATTGTTTGATTGTTTTTGTTGATTTTTGGTGAATTGAATGTGGTTGAGGAAAGGGTTAATATAGGTGCGTCTAGGGATAATTTGAACCACATTTTCATATTCATGGCTAGAGCGATTTTAGGGTAATTGTTAAAGAATCGTCCATTAGATTTTGAAGGTTCTCAATTTTCTTCCTTCTAAAATTTATAATTTTTTCTTGTCATTATCGTGTTTTTTTTTCAGGTCAGAAGAAATTGCAAATATAAAAATATTTTGACTCATTGTTATTATTATGTTAGAAGAGTTTGTTGGATTTGAGGTAAGAGTGTCAAACGGGCCGGGCTTTAACCGGGTTGTGGGCTGATTTCGAATCGGGTTTGACGTTAATCGGGCCAGGCCGGGTCGGTCTAAACAGTAAAAAAATTAAAACCCATTCTAACCAGGCCCACTTAACCCAATCCGGTCAAATCCACCAAAACTCAGTCAAACCCAGTTAAAAACCGGTCAAACCCGTTTAAAAAATAAATAAAAAAATCAATATACACTATATACACTCCAATATACAATATATATTTTTAAAAAAATATGTAAAGTATAGACAATTTCACATATATACGTACCACTCAATATATAATTATATATGAGTATACATACTACTTTAAATAAAACATATGCTATAATAGTATAATATATATATATATATATATATATATATATATATATATACACACTAATTTATAAAACATATACACATGTATACGTTAAATATATACTACTTTAGAAGATATATAAACATATATATGCACCATTCAATATATATGTACTACTTTAAATAAAATATATACTACAATATACATATATATATATACAACAATATATATACTAATCAATATATATGTACTACTTTAAAAAAAGTATATACTACAATATATATACTAATTTATAAAACATAAAGTAATGTATACGTTAAATATACACGTCTATAGAAGATCTATTCACATATATACACTCTATTCTATGTATATGTAATACTTTAAATGAGATATACTACAATATATATACATTACAATATATATTTGTATAGTTATATACTAATTTATAAAATATATACACATGTATACGTTAAATATACACATCTATAGAAGATCCATTCACATATATACACTCTATTCTATGTATATATAATACTTTAAATGAAATATACTATAATGTATATACATTACAATATATATTTGTATAGTTATATACTAATTTATAAAACATATACACATGTATACATTAAATATACACGTCTATAGAAGATCTATTCACGTATATACACTCTGTTCTATGTATACGCACCATTCAATGTATATATACTACTACTTATAAAATATACTACATTATATATACATTACAATATATATAGATATACTTATATACTAATTTATAAAACATATACACATGTATACATTAAATATACACTTCTATAGATGATATATACACGTGTATACGCACCATTCAATGAATATATACTACTACTTATAAAATATACTACATTATATATACATTACAATATGTATAGATATACTTATATACTAATTTATAAAACATATACACATGTATACGTTAAATATACACTTTTATAGAAGATATATATTCACAAATATACAAAACATATGCTACTTAATATAATAAATTAATAATATTTGATAGTAAATTAATAATATATTAGAAGTAAGTTTTTAATTTAAAGTAGAAAACTAGAAATTCAATTTAAAATTTTAAATCGTTAAATAAAAAAAATAAAAAACAAGGACTAAGGAGTGAATGAATTTGGGGAATTTTATTGATTGCAAAATGATCCAAAATTTTTAATTTACATGAATGAAAAATCTATAAATTATGCATAATTTTTTCCAACTCATTCATGTTAATATTAATATTAATGGGAACTTGCATAGGATAGTCGAAGTCAACGGGGGCAAAAACATGCATTGGACTTGATTCTGCTGAGTTCTCCCGTGAAGTCATAATTTCTTAAAGTTTCAGCTCGTCGCTCGGCTCCGGTTTCATTCCTTGGTTTCTTCTTTCCGCTCTAATCCAATCTCTGAGGCAAACTAGAACATTCATTGCATTGCTTCCCAATGAGTGTCGGTTGTCTCCAAGCTGCTGTCGTCCCTGACTAAAGGCACTCTCTGATGCAACGGTTGACATTGGAACATTCAAGATATCTCTAGCTAATCTTGAAAGCACAGGATATTGTGATTCATTATTCCTCCACCAATCGAACGTGTTGATCCGTCGTCTGCTATCCTCTGGTGCCGTCCGAAGATAATATTTCAGCTCTTCCCGATAAGTTGATGTGTAAGTTCTCTCATCAACACTGTTCCAACAATTTAAATCATAAAACGAATCAGAAAAACCACTATGTACCGGCCTTTTAGAAGATGATGGCTCCTCGGGAGGATGGGGAGCGACAGTTGGAGTGATATTTGTAGGTACGGCTGAATCAAATAAATCAGCATAGTGATTATATAATTTTTCTATGTAATCCTTTGCATCAGCCGTAGCCGTCCACAAATCAGGTTGTACTTGTTCAAAATCATGGTTAGTATTTATTTCTAATGCATGGATTTAGCATAGCACCAACCAAGTAAATAGGGGGAATCGGGAAAAAATATTTTTTAAATTTCGTAAACATGGCGCCAACAACTTCTTTATAACATTCTTTATTTTTATATTCTTTGAGCAAACCAGAAATATTGGCTATATATGCCAAAATATTACAAACAGTAGATAATAAATACCGAAAAATTCAATCGTAGCTACATAAAATTTTTCTAAAAACTTAACAAGATCATTAATTACAACCCAATCAGAATTATGTAGCATGCAATCAGCATAATCAGCAAATGAACCGCAATGTTGGTTAAAAGCTAGTGTAATAGGAATTCTATATTTATAACAAGTTTTTAAAAATTCATATGTAGAATTCCATCTTGTATCAATTTCCTTAGGCATCAAAATAGGTGTAAGTCCATTTTCTTGACATTTAACTTTAAATTCTCTAATTCTCGATCTACGATTATTTTCTTGAATAAAATCAACGGCAAGATGAATTTTTTTAATATAAAGCTCAAAAAAGTCAAGGCCATCTTTTACAATTAAATTATATATATGACATGCACACTTAATATGAAAAATTTCAGGCAAGGACGGAGATAGCGTATATTTTATTTTTGTTATAGCAGTCTTGTTGTTAGAAGCATTATCAAAAGCAATACATAAAATTTTATTTTCGATACCATAATATCCGACAATTTTAACAATAGAATCAACAATAAATTGTCCAGTATGTTTACGATCTTCATCATATAAAAAAGCAAGAATACGTTTTTGCATCACGAAATTACTATCCATCCAATGACAAGTAACGGTTAAATAATCATTTTTATTTACAGCACGACCAAGATCAGAAGTTAGGGACATTCTACATTGAATATTTTTTAACAATGTTGATAAATAAAAATAATATTGTGAATTAAGTCTAAAAATATCAGACCGACAAGTAGTTCTAGGAATACCATTAAACATAGGATTATAAATTACTTGTATATAACGAATAAAGGCATCAGAAGAAGGAAAACTAAAATACAAACAATCCACAACTATCATTTTAGCTATTTCTTCCCTGTCCCTCAATTTATTATACTTTTTTCGCTACTTGACCGGTTGCTGGGTCCATTCTAGTTTGTGTTGACCCACCAACATCCCCACCACCTTTTGCAATATTTAACTCTCTTTTGTGATCTTCAGCTATATGTCTCATTAACGTACCCGTACCCCCTTGCTTGCCTCCACTTCTATGCTTATATATTTGTTGACAAATATTGCATTGCACCTCAATATCTGATATGCGTTCAAAAAATTGTCATGCAATACTAGTTCTTATACGAGGTTTTGGGGCACTGGGAGGACGGGAAGGGAGATTAACTGATTCAGATCTAACGTTAGCATCTCCTACTGCGGGTGTTTCAGCAATATTTTCATTATCTTCGTCTAAATTAACCGCATCTACTTCATTTTCTTCTTCTATACCGTAATTTTCCTGAGCTTCTACATAATCCATATTGTGAGCACCTACACCTATTTCTTCCTCAAAAGGTGTATCAAGCGGTACCGGAGGCGAAGGCACACGGGTATATCTACTACTTGAACTACCTCTACCGCTAGTAATTTGCTTTTTACTACCACTACCGCTTCCGGGACAAAAAATTTTAACACCTTTAGTAGCGAGGTTTCTTAATTTATCCATAATATAAAGTAAATTAAACTAAAAATATTCAAAACACAAATATAATAAAATTAAATATTAAACAATTAATACAATAAATAAAAATTAAACGTAAGAGATGGAACGACAATACCAAATTTTGGAAGTATCCGAAGATTGCGACTTTAGAAACTTCCGCTCGTACTTTGTAAACGAAAAACGAAAAATTAAAAAATTAAAGAGAACACTTTAAGAAATTAAATATATTGAATATTTGAGAATTGAGAATTGAGATTTGAGAGAGAATGAGATTTGAGAGAGTGAAAAATTGTGTGAAAAATGATTTGAAGTTGTAGGGTATTTATAGATTTTTTTTTGGGATTAAAAAATATTTTTTAAAGTTTTTTTTTTTTTTACTAAATGGGCCCAAACTAGCCGTTTGGACCCAATATATATATATATATATATATATATATATATATATATATATATATATTTTAATTTTTCGGGCCGGTTAACCGGCAGGCCTGGATCAGACTTGGTCCGGGCCGAATTAACCGGGCCCATTTTAACAAAATAACCAGCCCGAGATCCAGAACCATTAAGCCCTATGGCTTACCGGGCCGGATCAGATCGGGCTGGGTTAGATAATCGGATCCGACCCGACCCACTTGACACTCTGTTCTTTTAATATCTTAGTTTTCTTTTCAAGTTCTTCATAGGTGTCTATGATGTTGCATATGTTGTCATTATTTAATATTTAGTATTAAGATGTTTTCTTTTATTTTTCAAGTGGTGTTTAGTGTTTGTATTGGGGTCTCGATAAATTTGAATAACGTGTTGCAGGATTTATTTTTAAAGTAGTGCTCTCAATAATTTTTTTTAATAGTTAAAGCTCGAATCCTTAACCTCTGATTTAAGTGTTAGATGATTTGCTTGTATGAAAAGGAATCAATATTTTCTGATTTGAGTGTAGACATACCTATGAAACGTGCCAGCATGCACAATCCATTATAATTGACTGTTCAAGAGTCTCTTCACGATATATAATTGATTTTTAATATTTCAAATACTTTTTTTTTTTTAACTTTCATTTTTGTTGGATGACAAAATTCTACCATCCATTAATTATGCATCCGGGTACTCAGAATCAGATGCATATGTCACTATGAAGTAACATCCTCTTTGATTTGGCCTTCTATCAAAATTTACTTGCACTAGGTAGAGATTTATATATATTTATATATATATATATTTACATAATTATAATAAGTTACATTAATTTATATAGACCACACTATAATGGATAAAAAAATTAATATCATAATGTTTTGATACTATTTAAAGAAAGAAAACTTATAACATCAAATTCAATGAGCTAAAGAAAAGCCTTCTGAAAACTGGCTTTTCGTGAAAATCTTTATTGTTGACGTTAAATAGCAGCACTCATGCCGTAAAAGTTGAAATGTAAGCCAACCTAGTAATTTGCTGATAACTTATTACTCCACTAGTTATTAACTAAATTATCACAGGATTGTGAGAAGTCAACCATCTATTAAATATTCATTTTAATTGTTTCCACGCACTTAGAATGTATTTAAAATAATACTATAGCATAGCCTAAAAAGCTTCAAAGGTGATGATTAAATTTCAATTGCCTGTTAAGGAAGATTCCAGCCAACCAATTATTCCTGAATAACAATTTATTTATGTATCGCGAATCACATGGAAAATAAAAAAAAGAGTTCGTAATAAATAAAAGGGTCCTTGCTTGAGCTTCAAAAGTAGAACTCTGATACAAGTAAGCTGAGCAATTTCAGCCAATATATGTATCTGGAAAAGTTGAATGGAACTCAAAAGAGGGGAAAACATTCATTCTGTATAATAAATGGCAAAGTCCACGGCATTATTGCTTATGATTATGGCTTTATCCTATTTGACAAGTATGGCAAATTCACAGGTGAAGAACATATTCTTGCTAGCTGGACAGAGCAATATGTCTGGCCTAGGAGGTGTTGTGAAGAACTTATGGGACGGTATCGTTCCGCCGGAGTGTAGCCCTAGTCCAGCCATCCTCAAACTTGATGCCAATTTACAATGGGTGGAGGCAACTGAACCTTTACATGCAGATATCGACGTGAACGTTACTTGTGGAATTGGTCCAGGTATGCTGAGACAGATTTAAAATGAGTGCAAATAATTCAACTTAACTTATGGGTTTTGGCTCGAAACATAAATATTAGAAGTGTCTAATTGTCAGGACATGTCAAATTTGGACGGGTTGAAACGTGTGAAAATAATAAACAGGTCAAGATTCAACACACCCAAAATTTGCTATGGTCAAAATAAATCAAATAACATGTCATAACCAAAAGATATATGTTTCCTCATCTCTCTCTCTTTGGGAAAAAAGAAAAATATAAGTAAGGAAAAAAGAGCGCTGATGTATTTTTAACTTTTTTTTTTTTTATTAGCTCAACTTCCTCCAAATTTACATAATTCTCAATCTTCATACTATTTTACTTCAAAAGGTGGGTTTTATTTTAGCCCTACACTAGTCTGATGCAATAATTTGATGGGTCACGTCATACTCAACTCGTTGGATCAGCTTAGCAAACAGGTCATAACTCGATCCTTTTTTAAAAAAAATTTGGTGAGTTGAACGGGTTACTAATAAACAGGTCATAGACATTCATTTATGCTTGTGTGTGTAAATACATTAGACTCATTCCGAACACACTAACAATAAATTCTAGATTCGTCTATGCAGGTATGCCCTTTGCAAATTCTTTGTTGAATAAAACCTCATCCCTTGGGATAGTAGGGTTGGTACCTTGTGCAATGGCGGGGAATAAAATAAGTGAATGGCAAAAGGGGACTTTCCTTTACAATCAACTGGTTAAGAGAGCCAAAGCTGCTACATTGCAAGAATTTGGAGTAATTAGAGCTATGCTTTGGTATCAAGGGGAGAGTGATACAGTAAGACTGAGAGATGCAAATGCTTATAAAGGAAAAATGCAGCAATTTTTCACTGATTTGAGAAGTGATCTTGGGTTACCAAAGCTTTTGATCATCCAGGTAAACTTTAATTTGGTAGTCCCTCCATTAATTTGGTTTCAATTGTTTGGAATGTACCAAAATACTTTTAAATTTTGTGGTCGTAATATAAACATGTCATTTGAAAAAATAGAATTAAGGAGTTGCTAACAAAAAAAAAGAGACATTCTTTTTCAAATAAATTAAAATAAAAAGTAAGACAAACAAATTGAAATAAAGAATATTTAATATCTGAAGTTTGTTGACTGTACAATTGCCTCACTCAAATAAAGGTAAAGGCGTAAAGCACTCCTTGTATATGCTTTTATTCTCTACTTGTTTACAACTTTTTTATTAAAACTTGTGCAGGTGGCTCTAGCTTCAGGAGGAAAACATTACACAGAGATAGTAAGAGGAGCACAGTTAAATCCTGAGCTTGCTAATGTAGTAACTGTTGATGCCAAGAACTTGCAGTTGCATAAAGACAATTTACACCTTACTGTTTCTTCCCAAGTTCTCCTAGGCCACATGATGGCTGATGCTTTCATGAAGACAAACTCAACCACATCTTCGTCTTGATAGTTGTAAACTCGTAATTTTATTCGTTCTAAAAATTAATTTTTACTTATTTACCTTCCTTGTTCCTATTTTACGTGTCCTCCACCTCTCAAACACACTTATTCACAAGGGACCAACCATCATCATACACCCACCCACCTCCCTAACATCATTTTTGTTTCTTTCTTTCCCCTAAATTTTAACCAAAAAAGGAGGAACGATAACGCACACCCCATAAAAAGTTTCCATCATCTTCCATCTTCTTTGTTTTAGACAAATCAAAAAAAAAAAAAAACACTACACCGATACAGAACTCCTATACCCCCCTCACATTTTTTACACATCTCACCACTACAATAGGAGGCCTACAGGGAATAATACAGAGGAAGACCACTCCATTTTTTAATTTAGGAACTGAAAATTACACTCCATTCTTCCACTCACGAAAAAAGGGAAACACTCGCATCATCTTCTAGTTCTTCTGGCTCACAGATAGACTGAGACAATACACGCATTATTTTCTTTTTCTTCGGGTTAGGCACACAAAACAGAGAAGAGACTCCATATTTTTGCTTTCACTCTACACACATACACCATCACTCTCTTCCATTTTTAGGGGAATTCACACATACCTCACCATATTCATACCCAAAATACACAACCGACAACAATATTCAATCACATACTCACTCCCACTCACTAAAGAGATTGACCATCTTCCTCACTCTAAACATCACACACAGAAGACACGATACATATAGACCACATACACAGCCACACAGTGAGAGACGTAGAGAGACGTGAGAGAAGAAAGAGACGAACGGAGGGGTAGGATCGGAAATAGGAGGTCGAAAAGGTAGAGTTGAGAGAGAAGCAAATCACTGTGTTTATTATTGTTTCGGCGACCAGATCTTAGTCGTAGCTCCGGCAACGATTGAAACCGGCTTCAAAACCCCAAAAGTTTCCCTATTTTTTGGTTTTCGGTGAAACCCAGTCGAGAGGCCCCACTCTGTTGACTGTCGGGTCAGTCGGAGCTCCAGTGAGTTGCAAACGGCAACCCGATTACGATTCCGATGGGATTCAGTTACGGTTGGTTTGAAATCCGAAAGTTGGGGTTCGTTTCAAGGTTTTTGTTCCAGTTTTAAATCTGTCCCGTTTGTATTTCTTCGATATCGACTTAGAGTTATTCGTGATCAAGATTTAAATCGGAGTTCTTCGGACGCGGTTCCATCTTCAATATATTGAAATCGACACTTGAGGTTTCATTCTTTGACTCTTACTTTTTTTGTTTTGTTTCGATTTGGTGCATTGATGTTAAAGAAGAATAGAAAGAGGAGGAGTAAAGAGGGTAGACCTAGAATTAAGTAGGGCGGCTTGACGCCAGTGAAGGCGTGGGAGATAGGGGAGAAGTTGGCGGGAATGGGGGTGTGGGAGTGTAGGGGGGACGTGGATAGTATGTGGGATAGGGCGGCTAGGTCCATCAGGGAGAATGCAAGTGAGGTATTGGGTGTTTCTAGGGGCCGAGCCGGGCATCATCGGGGGGATTGGTGGTGGAATGAAGAGGTGGAGAAGAAAGTGGGGACCAAGAAAGGGGCATACGCTAAGTTGGTTGAGAGTAAGGACGAAGAAGAGAAGCGGGTAAACAAGAAAGAGTACAAGCTAGCTAGGAAGGAGGCTAAGTCAGTTGTCACGGCAACTAAGATGGCCGCTTTTGAGAGCTTGTATGCAGGGTTACAGGGGAAAGGAGGGGAGAAAAAGTTGTTTAGACTCGCTAAGGCTAGGGAGAGGAAGGGTTGTGACCTCGACCAGGTGAGGTGCATTAAGGGGGAGGACGGTAGAGTGTTGGTGGAGGACGGCCACATTAAGGATAGATGGCAGTCGTACTTTCATAGGCTCTTGAATGACGAAGGGGATAGAACCATTGTGTTAGGGGAACTGGAGCACTTAGAGGAGTGTCGGGATTTTGGTTATTGTAGACGTTTTAAGGTAGAAGAGGTTAGAGAGGCTGTTCGCAGGATGCGAAGGGGTAGGGCGACGGGGCAGGATGAGATACCGGTGAAGTTTTGGAAGTTCGTTGGAGAGGCTGGTGTAAGGTGGTTGACTGGATTGTTCAATTAAATCTTCAAGAAGGTAAATATGCCCGAGGCTTGGAGGTGGAGTACCATGATCCCTCTCTATAAGAATAAGGGGGACATCCAGAGTTGCAATAACTATAGGGGGATTAAGTTATTGAGTCACTCTATGAAGATTTGGGAGAGAGTGGTCGAGGTGAGGCTGAGACGGATAGTGTCTATTTCGGAAAACCAGTTTGGGTTTATGCCTGTCCGCTCGACGACGGAGGCAATTCATCTGGTACGGAGGCTGGTGGAACAGTATAGGGAAAAGAAGAAGGACCTGCACATGGTGTTTATCGACCTGGAGAAGGCATACGACAAAGTCCCCAGGGAAGTGCTTTGGAGGTGCTTGGAGTTGAGTGGAGTCCCGCAGGCATATATCAGAGCAATTAAGGACATGTATGAGGGAGCAAAAACTCAGGTGAGGACGGCGAGAGGAGACTCAGAGCATTTCACCATCTTGACAGGATTGCATCAGGGATCTACTCTTAATCCCTTTTTGTTTGCTTTGGTGATGGATGTGTTGACGCGGGGTATTCAATGGGAGGTGCCGTGGTGTATGCTTTTTGCAGACGATATAGTTCTGATTGATGAGATTTGAGGGGGTGTGAATGACAAATTAGAGGTGTGGAGACAAACTCTTGAGTCTAAAGGGTTCAGGTTGAGCAGAAGCAAGACGGAGTATTTGGAATGCAAGTTTAATGACGTGAGGCTGGAGGATGAGGTGGTAGTGAAGCTGGAATCACAGGAGGTATGTAAGAGGGATAGTTTCAAGTATCTCGGGTCCGTGATCTAGGGTAACGGTGAGATTGACGAGGATGTCTCGCACCGTATTGGGGCGGGATGGATGAAGTGGAAGTTTGCATCGGGGGTGTTGTGTGATAAGAAGATGCCGCCCAAGCTTAAAGGCAAATTCTACAGGGTGGTAGTCCGTCCAGCCATGTTGTATGGAGCGGAGTGTTGGCCAGTTAAGAATTCCCACATCCAAAAAATGAAAGTGGCAAAAATGCGGATGTTGCGCTGGATGTGTGGGCTGACTAGAGGCGATAGAGTTCGGAATGAGACTATCAGGGAGAAGGTTGGTGTGACTCTAATGGTGTGAAAGATGTGGGAAGTCCGACTAAGATGGTTCGGACACGTGAAGAGGAGGGGCATGGATGCCCCGGTTCATAGGTCTGAGAGGCTAGCGTTGGATGGTTTTAGGCGGGGTAGGGGTAGGCCGAAGAAGTACTGGGGTGAGGTGATTAGGCGGGACATGGAGCAGCTACAGCTCACCGAGGACATGACCCTAGATAGGAAGGTCTGGAGGTCGCGAATTAGGGCAGAAAACTAGGGCCAGTTTGGGTCGCTAGTGTAGGGAATTACTTGGTGGGGGTAGTATCCTTGTTATGATTCCGTGCTCCTTGTTTTGGTACGAATCTGGGTGTTTTCCTCTATTTTCTTTTACTTATGGGTGTCGTATTTATGTTATGCAATCTTGTAATCTTGTTCTGTGCTTTACTATGTATTTGTGTGGTATCTCGTGTCTTGAGCCGGGGGTCTATCAGAAATAACCTTTCTACTTCTTTAGAGGTAGAGGTATGGACTGCGTACTTCTTACCCCCCCAGACCCCACCAAGTGGGAATACACTGGGTTTGTTGTTGTTGTTGTTGATGTTATGATTGTGTGTTGTTGGTTGTGATGAGATGATCTTGGTTAATATTTGTTATGTTTACTCGTGAATAATTAATCAGGGTACGAATTTGATGTTAGCACGAGTTCAGATAATTGCGTTGTGTAAAATGGACGTATGAAAGTGATTCGGGAGTAATCAGAATGAGAATTGAAACTTGATAAAGGTTCCTTTTGATTAGCTAGATTCGTGGGTTGTTGTTTAACTTGAAATGAACACCAATCAAACTTGATAGCATCATCATAGTTCGAGTGAGTAGGTAAATGTACGTTGGGTAGGTAAAATTAGAACTCGTGGATTATTGAGTGTTTGAAATATGTGTTGAATGCCTTGGTTGTACTACTTTTAGATCAAATGTATCATTTGGCCGGAGAATGCCCCGAGATTATATTGTATTTATTTCTCGGGGAATGTCCCGAAGTATTTTGTACTCGGAGGACGTCCGTGTCGAAGACCCGAGGCATCGGGTAAAGCATTGGAGCTTAGTCTAGGATTAGTTTAGAATAAGATTTATATTTTTCATATTTTTTTATTTGGACTATATAATTGGACTGAACATTATATTTTTTTGGGATTCGTTTTGTTTGTGTTTGTTTGTTTAATTGTTATGTGTTTATGAGGTTTATACATTCATAGCCGATATATTTCACCAAGCGACTGTGATCGAACCACAGGATTGAGGGGTGCCTAACACCTTTTCCTCGGTCAACAGAATGCCTTAACTAGAATCTTTGTTCGTAGACCAGTTTAAAAAGAGTCAAAAATTATTTTGAAAAGTATTTTCAAAGGTGACTTGGCACACCCAATTTATGTCAAATGGCGACTCTGAATTTAATTGAAACAACATAAATCTATTTTCGAAATAAATTTTTATTTTGTCACTTTAATAATAAAAAACTTTTGCAAACTTAAAATCAACCTTTTTGGTTTTAAAAGGGGTGCGACAATAGTGAATACTGAAAGAATATTTCAATTACTTCCTCAACTGTCTAATATACTCTCTAATATAATCATAAAAGTGTATAAATTATCAATTTTTTAATGTTACAATTGTTCAATAAAGAAGAAGAGAAGCAATAGATTTCTCTAATTTTTTTTTTCAAAATCTTAAAGAGTATGTACAATTTATATTACTAGTCCAAGAGGGGTGTCAATATTTGCCCTAGTTGGTATTACAGTAAAGTCATTATAGCTTGGTTTAACGTCACCTACTTCACTAAAAAAAAAAACAGATCAAATTTAATTTTAAGATTTGCGGGGCTTTAATACCCCGTAAATTGTAATTCCGGCAATTTTCAAAATCTTTACAATACGAACCGTCACAAATGTGATAATTTTTTTCGATCCCCATAATTAATTTGCGAGGATTATTTTGCGGCGGTTGAGACCTCCGTTCTAAATTTAATTTTTTTTATAATAAATTTTTATTTAAAAATTACGGCGGTTTAAAACCTCTGCAATTTTTTTATAATTTAGTGAGACCCATTAATTTTCAATAACAAATTATAAATTCTAATGTTAGTTCAAATTTAATTGTTTCTTTAGGAATAACCTACAATTCAATATTTATTTAATTCATATATCATTAACACAACGTAACTAATTAAACATTGTAATTCACAAGCATCTCAAAAATACATTGAACATTAAACTTCAAAATTAAATTTTCAACATTGGCATCTTCAAACTCTAAATTTTCAACATTAACTAGTATCTTCAAATTTCAAAATTAAATTTAAACACAAAACCTTCAATTTTCTAAGATTCGCTCCAGGCAAACAATTACATCATCATAATTGAATGTTTCAGATAGTTTGCAACAAAATCAACGATTGTCATTAGGATCACTATCATCACGTAGTCTTCTTGCATTCATGGACGAAATGAGTCCACTAGCTACATCACTTGGCTACATAAAAATGCAAATTATAAAAACCAATCAGATAAACTTTCAGTCCTTATTATATTTATATTTGCGTACAACTAAAAAACATCATGATAAATATAAATAGATCAATCACAAGTTCGCAATTTCAAGTAACTACATTTAATTATTTTTAAGACACTACACTTAATAATTTTAATAACTTATTCACTAGTACACATTTCAAGTCACTACACTCAAACCATTTTCAAATAGTTAATTGCCATTTCAAGTGTAATACCCTGTATTTTTGTGCTAGAATTCTAACCATCGTTCTTACACGTGTAAGCTCAAATACAAATTATTTCCATGTGGATATTAGTTTCATGATCATTATACCAGTGTGTGAAGAGCTCTCAAGGTGAAAAATGTTCACACGAAGTACTTAGAGCAAAGTTGAGTTAAGATCCTTTGATTTGGCTAAATCTTTCTATTCGATTCTGTAAGGGTCAACTTTGAATGTTTATAACTTTTTGTGTACATGGAATTATCCAGCTCAAGACCTACCAAATTGTAGATAGTCTAATTAGCTTTCCAAAGATACCAATTTCTTAATCCAGTACCCGAGCGAAAAGTTATGCCCATTTTCGTGAGAGGCAGTTAGGGTATGCGATTGGTTAGGCGCCGCCCAACCAAACTTAGGTGATTGATAAGGTGTCGCCCAACCTGGCTTGTGCGATAGATTGGGCACCGCCTAAGCCACTTCCAAGTGCCAAAAACACTTCGTTTTGACTTATATCAAGGGTGTTGAAGTCATTTCACACCTCTAAACTGTCCCTAATCACTCCAAATTGTTATAAGAGATTTTTAAAAACATTATTTACAATCCCTAAGCTCCAAATCAGTCAAGTTACAATCCAAAACCCTTCCTCTCTTCCCAAGAACAAAATCTAAGTTTACCCCTCAGGAATCAAGAAGTTAAGCTCTAAATTCAAAGTTCTCTACAAGGATTCTTTCAATCAAGCTTGAAGGTCCAATCTTTCAAAAATTTCATCGCCATTAAGGTATGTGGGGTTTGAACAAGAGCAATCCTTTCGCTCTTGTGCCCAAAAATTATGTTTCTAATGGATTTCTTATGATTTTGAATATAGGGTTTACACCTAAAGTATCTGGTTGATGAATTTTGAGCATGATGTGATTGATTTATGAAATTTTATGATTTTCTTGAGTTAAAGAAGGCTCTTTTGTGACTTTGAATACCATGAACATGATTTGAGACATTGTTTATAGTTTTTTTTCATTGAATTGAATATGAGATTTTGATTTGAAACTATTACTTTGATATTATTGAAGCATTTTGAGAAAAGCTTGCGAAGCATGATGATTTTTCATGTCTTTACATGAGTTTGATATATTGATACTCAATTATATAAGTAGTATATGATCTTTGATCCTCATATGAGTTTTGAAATCCACTTTACAGAGTTATTCATATAATGATTGAGTGCATAACTGGTTTCCTAATAAACCCTTATGCGAGTTTTAATGTGGATTTCCACGAATGAGCGTAGCTAATTAAAGGGAGTAGTATTTAGCACCGAGTTGGATAAGTTACTACGATTTCATACCCCAGAACTACGTGCCACCGTAGAATTGAGACTTTTAGGCATAAGGCCAAGATAGTGATCACTAAGTTGAGGTTATACTCCCTGGAAAGAGTATGACACCTTCTCCAATGTGAGGTTTATTTCTTAGGAGGACAAAAACGTTGGACTCCATGTAGCTCACATGGTTTATGTCGGTTAAGAGAACCTTCCTAATAGTAAGATTTTCATAGTGGTTTCTTAAAGTATTTTTCCCTTAAAGAAAGTATTTTTTCCCTATTAGTAAAAGTAAATAAACAACTTTTAAGTATTTTCCCTACTAGTTAAGAAAAGCTTTTGAAAGTATCCCCTTAAGATCAAAGTATTTTCCCTTGTAGATAAGTTATTTCTTTTCTTCCAGTAAAGAAATATTTTAAAAGTAATTTCCCTAAAGATTTTAGATACTAAGTGTAAAGGCTCACAAGCTTATTCAGATATTGTTTTACTTGAGATTTCCGTTTCAAAGTTACAGTCTTAGCTTTAGATACAGAGGTGAGCTCTTTACCACTTAGTCTACATGTTTTGAGAAGGGGATAGAACTACAGATTTCGGAACTAAGTGTGATGACTCGCAAGTTTTCTATTATTTGCTTTACTCTTCATGACTTATGATATTTAAATTTCATATTTCTCAAGCTATGTGAGTCATTTACATTTAGCATGCATTGTTTTATAAATGATGATCATGAGATATGTTTTACTTATGCACTGAACCCCCATATACTCAGTACATCCTCGAAGCACTGATCCACATATATGTCTGTGTGCTTCATTGTCTCATAATGTAGGTACAAGACTTAGTATGCACATTCAAATTCAGGCAGTTGCAGATTCCAGTCAGTAAGATGAAGAGTCATCCTACTTCGGGGACTTCAGTTAGATTCATTTATGTTGTTTATTTTCTTATTCATATGTATTGTTTAGCGATAGTCGGAGTAGCTTCCCAACTATTTATAGTCAGTATAGTAGAGGCTTTATAGACAGTCAGTAAAGTTGTGTATTTTTACTTCAGTTTTGTTGGAAAAATAGAGGTGTAATTATCTGAATTCAGGTTTACATTGGTCAAATTCAGAAAAGAGTCATCTTCCACTTATTTTGTTCAAAATTATGTATCTTAATTAGTTGTTCATGAGTTATGCTAGTATAAGGGTTAGCTTGGGACCACTTGTGGTCCTAAGCACCGTGTGACATCTCGAAACCCATTTTTGGGCGTTACAAACTTGGTATCAGAACACAAGGTTCATGTGTCCAAGGTTGTCTGTTAAGTCGTGTCTAGTAGAGTCTTGCAGAATAGTATGGAGACGTCTGTACTTTTATTTGATAGGCTACGAGGCATTTAAGAAAATTTTTGTTTTTTTTCCTATTTTATATCGTACAGTAAAGTTGTTCTCTCAGAATCTCCTGTCTATTCGTGTGTTACCCCAAAATTCCTCATCTATGTATTATTCTTGAGATAACATAATTAGCAAGTTTGATTTCCTCCCAGATAATGCTCTCAGATTTACTAGCAGAAATCTTACAAGTCACACAAAGGTCTTGAGAGGAGCTCTCTATGTGTCATAAGTCCCTCAAGTTGAAAGTTTATGTCCTCATCCTTACATGTTGTTCAGTTGAGACAAAATTGGATATGTATTCAATTGCCATTAACCCTTTCAATATAGATAATGTTCAAAAGAGAAAATAGTGTGAACCTAGGTTATTAAATGTAGTGTGCATTCGAGGAATATTATGAACTTTAGTATTATGATTTATAAATAGTAGAACCTTATTATAGTTAAAAGTATGGGTATAGAAGAGTAGTGACCAGAAAAGTGAAAATAACGATTGGTAGAAAGTATAGATATAAGATTATGCATGCTATAGATTTTGTGTTATGGTGATATGTCCTTGTATTTTAGTGGAAGGTAGAGAAGGAGTTATTATTTAAGGTGAATTGTTGTTTACTTGAAGTACATAAAGAGTTATTGATGAAATTTATTGTGTTTGAAAGGTATAGGATATTAATTAAGTACTTGGTGGTTTAGTAATGCCAAGTTAGGCTTCCCTTGAGGTTTCAAAAAGGAGTTTTAGTTGAAACTTATAGAGTTATGATAGTAATTTAGATGTGTAGAAGGGTAAATAATAATGATGTGTTGAAGGAGGACGCGTTAATGGATTATGATAAGATAGGCCACATGGTCTTGATCAATTATTATTCTTATGAGGCTTTAGTGGACTAGTGTTTCTTGATGTCTTATTTTATAGCTTTTAAGTGAGAATAGTATATGAGGTTGTGTTGTTAATCATGCCTATAACTAGACACAAGGTTTGAATATTAGATGATCATCAAGGTGGAGGTGAACTAATAGGCTTGAAACAGTCAAGGCAAGAATTTAAGTTTACTGACATGAGATTAGCATGATGTTGTTGGTATGATGTAGATGTGCTCCCAAGGTGTTATGGGGCTGCATTATTTTTGAAGTTTACTAAGTGTTGTACGTGGTTAATAGTACCCTTGAGTTTGTTAAGTGGAAGAAGGTTAGTATATAGTACATGGTGTTCTTAGTATCTAAGTTGAGGAATTTTGGATAAATAGTGTTGAGTCTTTTAAGTATGATCTTGATTCGTACGATTTGAGAATATCCACGTTAAGTGTTAGAATCTAAGTTTGAATCTTTGAAGATTGAGATAATAGAAAGTAGAGTTGAAGAACTAGTTGGTGTGAACTCATGGTATGGTGATACTCCCAAAGATTTTAAGTTAGTAAGTGTTCAAGTTATTAGATGATGACTATAGGGGACACAAAATGATGGAGTTGTATCTTAGAATAAAGTATTAGCAGTGGGTTTTACACTTTCAGGTGTAGTCTTTGAGGGTAAGTTTATTATTTATGAGCATTGTTGTACCCTAGACTCTAGAGTAAAGGGATTGCAATTTAGATTAGAGTTAGTAAAGGGTTCCATAGACTTAGAATGTTAGCTTTGATCTAAGGGCGAATGGTAAAGTAAATAACCAAATCAAGTTTTGAGAATTAGATTGTGTTATATGTCAACAAGAGTTGCGATGAGATAGTGATCCTTTCTTCCTCTAGAGTATTCCTTAGATTTTAGTCATTATCACACTGAATCCATGTTTTGTATGATAGATTAAGCCAAAGGCCAATGCTTATACACTTCATGCGTACTCAAGTTCATTCTCGATTTCTAGTAAGCAAGTAACAACTTCACTCTGTGATTCGGGTCATTCCTCAGAAATCTATGAACTCCAATCTTATGTTAAACAACTTATGATAATTATGAATTCATGTTTCAGAGTATAATCAGTTCTCAAAACTCATGATCCTAGTGAAATCCAGTTTATATCATGTATGCCTTTAGTTTAGACCTCTTTAATGAATCCATACCTTTGACATATTCCTCAGGCTTTAGTTAAGTGTCAGAGTTATGTATAGTATTCTTTCATGCTTCAGTTCCTTTTGTGTTATCCCTTCAACGACCTCTTCCTACATTAAGATAGTGATGATGATCAGTTGTTTGATTGGAGAGAGTAAATATTTCTTGTTGACAAAAGAGCATTGTATACCAATTTTAGCTAAATATATAAGTGCGAAGTAAGATTGAGGCCAAGTCTTTGATACATGTTGTGGTTAGTTAAAAATTGGTGTGTATGTTCTTAAGAATAATACAAGAAAGTTGTTGTTGATAGAGGTTTAGAGAATATGAAAAGTATGCCTTGTGGGTATTTGCCTTGAAGTTCGCATTTAGTTGTAATGATAAGCATGAATGTCGTGTTGGGATGTAAGTGGAGGAATGCAATAGGTGCTAGTGAATTCATAGTAAAAGTTTAGAGTTAGTCATTGAAGTGGTAAGGCATGTTATTCTTAAAATGTGAACTCTAAAAAGATATAGAAGATTGAATCATATGGGTTATACTAGTATATGGTGTAGCATGTTGTACCTTGTGATTTCGAGTTAGGCTTGATCACGGTATGAGGATTTAGTTTAGTTTAGACATTAGTAGATGTATATATGAATGCCCATGTGAGAATAATAAGTTGAATCAAATGCGTATGGTATTTAAGGGAAATAGTATAGTTGGGGGAGTATTTAAGAAGTGTTGCTAATCTTGAAAGTAAGATGTTGTATTTCCTAAGGCTTAGTGATTCTATCCTAGCATATGACTTATATGACCATGTTCCAAGCTATAGAGTTGTATCGATGTTATGATTTATTTGCTCCCTAATGTTATTCGAATTTCTTAGAGGAGTGTTGAAGAAATACTCCATTTGACTATGAGAAGACAGTATGATCTAGTCCATATAGCCTGCAATCCCGTTTAGCAATCCATCAGAGAAGCTCCTATAGATTTCCAATTTTCCAGCTAGTCTTACAATCCAAAGTTACTCGAGTAAGGATAATTCATAAGCTAAAATCTTCACATTCACGCAAATTATGAACTCAACTCACTCCATGCATCAGACATCAATTTCAGATTAAGATATTTAGTCATGACTCAGTTCATAAGTGTTCAGTGAATAATCTTAGTTTACCAAGTATTCCAGCTCAGACAGTGTAAAACACATTGTACAATCTTAGTCTCGTTGTATAATGATTCATGCTTGTATAAGTTATCACTTCGTAGTTCCATATGTATGATTGTATCATGACCACTTCAAACAAATTCTGAACTCTCATCATGAATCAACTCCTTATTGTAAGCAAAGGCAAGTCATCTCAGAAATCAGTTTCATGATGTAAGTTTGAAAGTTTCAACTCAGTTATATCCCTTCTTAGTAGAAACATCATGTCTAAATTATTACATCCTTCTAAGACTTAAAAAAGTTCCTATCCATAATTCGAGAATGAATGATTACAAGGGAGAGATAATGTAATACCCCATATTTTTGTGCTATAATTCTAACCGTCGTTCTTACACGTGTAAGTTCTAATAAAAATGATTCCCATGTGGATATTAGTTTCATGATCATTATACTAGTGTGTGAAGAGCTCTCAAGGTGAAAAATGTTCAGAGGAAGCACTTAGAGCAAAGTTGAGCTAAGAGCCTTTGATTTATCTAAATCTTTCTATTCGATTCTATAAGGGTCAATTTTGAATATGTATAACTTTTTGTGTACATGCAATTATCTATCTCAAGACACACCAAATTGTAGATAATCGAATTATCTTTCCAACGATACCAATTTTGCCTTAATCCAGTATCCGAGCGAAAAGTTATGCGCATTTTTGTGGGAGGCAGTAAGGGTATGCGATTGGTTAGGTGCCGTCCAACCAAACTTAGGCGATTGACAAGGTGTCGCCCAACCTGGCTTGTACGATTGATTGGACGCCGTCTAAGTCACTTCCAAGTGCCAAAAACATTCTGTTTTGACTTATATCATCCCTAATTACTCCAAATCATTATAAGAGATTTTAAAACACATTATTTACAATCCCTAAGCCCCAAATCAGTCAAGTTACGATCCAAAACCCTTCCCCTCTTCTCAAGAACAAAATCTAAGTTTACTTCTCAAGAATCAAGAAGTTAAGCTCCGATTCAAAGCTCTCTACAAGGATTCTTTCAATCAAGCTTGAAGGTCCAATATTTCAACAATTTCATCACCATTAAGGTATGTGGGGTTTGAACAAGAGCAATCCTTTTGCTCTTATGCCCAAAAATTATGTTTCTAATGGATTTCTTTTGATTTTGAGTATAGGGTTTACACCCAAAGTATTTTGTTGATGAATTTTGAGCATGATGTGATTGATTTATGAAATTTTATGGTTTCCTTGAGTTAAAGAAGGCTCTGTTGTGACTTTGAATACCATGAACATGATTTGAGACATTGTTTATAGTTTTTTTCATTGAATTGAATATGAGATTGTGATTTGAAGCAACTACTTTGATATTATTGGAGCATTTTGAGAAACCTTGCGAAGCATGACGATTTGCCATGCATTTACATGAGTTTGATATATTGATACTCAATTATATAAGTAATATATAATCTTTGATCCTCATATGAGTTTTGAAATCCACTTCACAGAGTTATTCAACAAATGATTAAGTGCATAACTGGTTTCCTAATAAATCCTTATGCGAGTTTCAATGTGAATTTCCACAAGATGAGCGTAGCTAATTAAAGGGAGTAGTATTTAGCATCGAGTTGGGTAAGTTACTACGGTTTCATACCCCAGAACTATATGCTATCGTAGGATTGAGATTTTTAGGCCTAAGGTCGAGATAGTGATCACTAAGTTGAGGTTATACTCCCTGGTAAGAGTATGACACATTCCCCAGCGTGAGGTTTCCTCCTTAGGAGGACAAAAATGTTGGACTCCAAGTAGCTCGCATGGTTTATGTCGGTTAAGAGAACCTCCCTAGTAGTAAGATTTTCAGAGTAGTTTCTTAAAGTATTTTTCCTTTAAAGAAAGTATCTTTTTCTTGCTAGTAAAAGTAAATAAACAACTTTTGAGTATTTTCCCTACTAGTTAAGAAAAGCTTTTGAAAGTATCCCCTTAAAGTCAAAGTATTTTCCCTTGCAGATAAGTTATTTCTTTTTTTTTTTTCCAGTAAAGAAATGTTTTAAAAGTAATTTCTCTAAACATTTTAGATACTAAGTGTAAAGGCTCACAAGCTTATTCAAATATTGTTTTGCTTGAGATTTCCGTTTCAAAGTTACAGTCTTAGCTTTCAGATACAAAGGTGAGCTCTTTACCACTTAGTCTATATGTTTTGAGAAGGGGATAGAACTACAGATTTCAGAACCAAGTGTGATGACTCACGAGTTTTCTATTACATGCTTTACTCTTCATGATTTATGATATCCAGATTTCATATTACTCAAGCTATGTGAGTCATTTACATTTAGCATGTATTATTTTATAAATGATGATCATGAGATTATTTTACTTATGCACTGCACCCCCTTATACTCAGTATATCCTCAAAGTACTGATCCACATATATGTCTATGTGCTACATTGTCTCATAATGTAGGTAAAAGACTTAGTATGCACATTTAGATTCAGGCAGTTGCAGATTCCAGCCAACAAGATGAAGAGTCCTCCTTCTTAGGGGACTTCAGTTAGATTCATTTATGTTGTTTATTTTCTTATTCGTATGTACTGATTAGTGATAGTTGGAGTAGCTTTCCAACCATTTATAGTCAGTATAGTAGAGGTTTCATAGACAGTCAGTAAAGTTGTGTATTTTATTTCAGTTTTGTTGTAAAAGTAGAGTTGTAATTATCTGAATTCAGTTTTACATTGGTCAAATTTAGAAAAGAGTCATCTTCCGTTTATTTTGTTCAGAATTATGTATCTTAATTAATTGTTCATGAGTTAAACTAATATAAGGGTTAGCTTGGGACTACTTGTGGTCCTAAGCACCGTGTGACGTCTCGGAACCCATTTTCGGGACGTTACATCAAGTCACTATACTAACCATTTTGAAGTAACTTACACTTAATCATTTTCAAGTTACTAGTACACATTTCAAGTCACTGCACTTAATCATTTTTAAATCACTAGTAGACATTTCAAGTCACTACACTTAACCATTTTCAAATAACTAATTCACATTGCAAGTTACTACACTTAATCATTTTCAAATTATTAATTCACATTTCAAGTCACTATACTTAACCATGCATTTTCAGGTAACTACTTCACATTTCAAATAACTATACTTAATCATTTTCAAGTCACTACACTTAATCACTCATTTCAAGTCACTATACTTAACCACTTTCAAGTAGCTAATTCACATTTCAAGTAACTACACGACTATTTTTTTAAATCACTAGTTCACAATTTCAAGTAACTACACTTAAACCATTTTCAGGTCACAAGTTTGCAATTTCAAGTAACTACACTTGATCATTTTCAAGTCACTACACTTGATCATCTTCAAATAACTTATTCACATTTCAAGTCACTACACTCAAACCATATTCAAATAGCTAATTGACATTTCAAGTCATTATATTTAACCATTTTCAAAACACTACACTTAAACATTTTCAACTCTCTAATTCACATTTCAAGTGACTAAACCTAACCATGTTCAATTCATGAATTCACATTTCAAGTGCCGACACTAAATCAATTTCAAGTCGTTAATTCACATTTTCAAGTGATTACACTTTACTAATTTCAAAACACAAGTTTCCATTTCAAGTTGCTAACCCACTTCTTAAGTGACTACACTCAATCATTTTAAAGTCACTAGTACTCATTCCAAACACTACATCCGTAATTTAGCATTCTAATGAAATAGATCCAGTAAGAGACGTAGTTATTGAATTTTAACCTCCATTATCTTCTACAACTCCCAATGGCCAAAATAAAGGTAATTAAACCAACTCAAGATGACATAGAAACTAACACAATTGCCCCTGTTATAAAAAAATATATCAAAAATTTGGAAAATTTTCACGGGTGACAGCATACATGATTAATTAAACACAAATCACAAAGATTTTAACAAAGTGCTTAATCAAATTAAGCCAATCACGAAATCTGTCAAAGTAGACAACAATAACAGCATACCCAGTGTATTCCATCAAGTGGGGTATGGGGAGGATAAAGTGTACGCAGTCCATCCCACTACCTCAAATAAAGTAGAGAGGTTGTTTCCGATAAACCCCCGACTCATGACAGATAACAAAAAGGATATTTATGCGAAGAAGATAAGCAACAAGTTTGGAATATGCTTAGTAACAACGATGAATGTACACCAACCACGAAAATTAAGTTTTAAATAACTTATACTTTGTAACTGTACTGTGAATTTCGAGTTGAGCACGTTGTTAGGCCTCCTCTTGTTGTATTGTGTTAACTAGTATAGTGCACGTACTTTGCACGTGTATTTTATGTTAATTGATAAAATTATATATACATGAAAAAAGATATTACTAAAAGTAGCAATTAAAATTTAAATAAATATTATATATATTTAAATGATATAAATAAATATTATATTTATTTAAATGATATAAATAAATATTACATTTCAATACAAAAATTAAATATTTAATTCCCCTCCTTCGATATGAAATATTGACCTTTTTAAATTGAAGTGTTCAAGTCCTTGTACTAAATTATCTTAATACTTTTAGAAGATAAAAAGATCAGTAAAACTCGTAGTTATTGAGTCCCAAAATAATATTAATTATATTTAGGCTTGCCATAACTAAAATAAATTATTTGACTCTTGGCTGAAAATAAAATATTTGACACAGGAATGTAAGAAAATAAGATTATTTTTAGTCCATTTTAAAATGAATTATTTTAAAATGATTGACAGTATGGTGTGGAGTGTTGGCCAGTCAAGAGCTCCCATATTCAAAAATTGAAGGTAGCGGAAATGAGAATGTTGCATTGGATGTGTGGACTTACTAGAGAGGATAGAGTTAGGAATGAAACTATCCGGAAAAAGGTGGGAGTGGATTCGGTGGAGGACGAGATGCGGAAAGAAAGACTGAGATGGTTTAGGCATGTGATAAGGAGGGGCACGGATGCCCCAGTTCGTGGGTGTGAGAGGCTAGTTTTGGATGATTTCAGGAGGGGAAGAGGTAGGCCGAAGAAATACTGGAGAGAAGTGATTAGATATGACATGGGGCTACTTCAACTTACTGAGGACATGACTCTAGATAGGAAGGTGTGGAGGTCGCGGAGAAAGGTAGAAGGTTAGTGCGTGTGTGTGTGGTAATGAGTAGTTGGGGGGCTTTGGTGTAGTCGGGTTAGTAATCCTAGGACTCTGATCATTAGTGGGAACCACTAGTGTTTGCGACTACTGGGGGTGGTCGTTTCTTATTTCTTATCTCCTATATCCTATTTTTATTAGTATTGCTCTTATTTTCGTGTCTCCCTTAGGTCTATTTTTATTATTTTCATTTCTTATTTAGGTTATGCCACACATTCTGTTTCATGTAGTACTATGACCTTGTTTTACTATTCTTTATCTTGAGCCGGGGGTTTATCGAAAACAATCTCTCTACTTCTTCGGAGGTAGCGGTTTGAATTGCATACATTTTATCCTCCCCATACCCCACTTGGTGGGAATACACTGGATTTGTTGTTGTTGTTGTTGTTATTTTTTTGATAATATTTTAATTTTAACTTTTTACGTGACATTTTTAAGACCATAAGATTAAATGATATTTTGATACATTTGACATTATTTTAATTTAAGATCAAAAAATTCAAATATCTTCTTTAAGATATTAAATTTCATGTCAAGTTAAAATAAGTCATTCTTTTTTAAATGAAAAAAATATATCATGTTCAGATATAATTCTTAGACCCTGTATAATTTGAAATTGTCCTAATCCACCAAGGAATGCATGACGTATCTTAGAGTTTTTTTTAACATGTTAATAGCTCATCTCCATCTATTTGAAATATACATCTATCAAATTAAATTCATTCAACTGTTTAATATGAAAAAATAAATCATAACTCTAAGAATTGTTCCAATTATATATATTAGATACATATAAATGAACATAAATTTTCTAAAAAAAATTCAATAAATTTTATAATACATATAAATTCAATTCCATCGTGTTCTTTCACAATACAAATTAATCATCAAAACTCATTTTTAGAGAAGAATATCAATTAATTACTTTTCAGACACAAATTCTTTCAAATAATTTTACCCTTTAAAGGCACCAATTCCTTTGAGTAAGGTTTAGATTCCAAAGCTATATTTAAAATAATAATAGTAAAATATAACTAAAAATCGTAAGGCAATAAAAACATCTATGATGATATATTGAACGAAAGGTTATCAATGTGTTAACAAAGTGTTCATCACATTTCTTATAGAAATTTTAATTGTACACACACATAATAAGCATAAAGAATAGAATATCGTGCACATAATAAATAATAATTAAGCCCACAAAACACTTAAAGCAATCGCGCATATTAGCACTCTATTGAGAACACGACAAACATACTCATCAAGGTAGATGGATCAGGAAAGATTAAATTTAAGTAGATATTAATAGATATGTTAGCTAGGCAATGTAAATTTAATAATACATGAAAATTGTTATCATAATTTCATGATCTTATCTCCTTCTCAAAAAGGAGGAAAAATAGTTTCTAATAGAAACTTGATTCAAACAATAAAAAAAAGAAAAAAAATATTTTCAATGATACATCGTTTAGATTATATTTTGCCTTCTAAGATAACAACTTTTCTAACAGAGTTTATAGAAGTCCCAGAGCTGTTTGGTTTTATTTTTCCAAAAGCAAATACATGTAAAAACTGCATGTCCTTGAAACTTACATTTAATTGTAAAACATACATGTAAAGTTGATGTTGAGTTACCTCACCCGGAATTGATTGTCTTCAACAATTTCTTTGTTTTGATTTTCTTCATCTTCGTCGTGGTCTCCATTTTTAAGCATAAACATCATCATTAACACTTTCCAACTGTAAAGAAAAAGTGAAGAACGTAAAAAGAACTTCAAATTAAAGATATATTAAATATATAGGCCTTTTTTTTACTTTTCAAGATTTTCATTCTGTAGTAACTATTCAACGTATTATTTCAAAACTATAAATCGTGATATATGATAAATCTTTAGAGTCTGAGAGATTTACAAAAAAATTATTTAAATAAAGAGCAAGAAAAAAAGAAATAAACCTTTGAATATTTTGACTACTCCAGTCAGCAACAACTTGTTTGTTTCGTCCAACTATTCAATAAGAAATTTGCAACTGAAAGAGACACATGAGAAATTATCAAAAGAAGAAAATCAGTTATTAAATATGTGCAATTCATATATAATATTTAGAGTTATCAACTAACGTATTTTTTTAATTCTTTAAATCAAATTCATACTTCAAATTGCTATCGATAGCATTAACTTCTTCTCCACATAACACAAAATATTAAACAACAAAGCTTCATATCATTAGGACATGAAACTAAAACATATATAAAGTGATAAATAAAGAAAAAAGAAAAAAAATCCCCAAAAATCCTATACTAAAGAAACGTAATAACAAAAGTTGTGTGAGGCATAACTAAGGGTGTCAAACGGGCCGGTTAAAACCGGCCCACATAATTCAATCGGCCCGGTTTGACCCAGCCCGATAAGCCAAAGGGCTTTAGGGGTCCGGGTACCGTTCCGGTTGGGTTTTTGATTTGGGCCCGATTAACGCGGCCCGGACCCAACCCGATTTGGACCCGCCGGTTAACCGGCTCGGCCCGGTTAAGATTTTTTTTATTTTTTTTTGAAAATTCAGAATTTCACAAACTGAAATTAAAAACTTAGTTTTAATACATTATTAATTTACTATCAAGTATTATTAATTTATTATATTAAGTAGCATATGTTTTATACTTTTATTTAAGGTAGTGTATATATTGAATGGTATATATATATGTGTGTGTGTATATCTTCTAAATATAAAGTAGTATATATTTAATGTATACGTGTGTATATATGTTTTATAAATTAGTATATATATATATATATATATATATATATATATATATTGTAGTGTATGTTTTATTTAAAGTAGTGAATATATTGAATGGTATATATATATGTGTATATATCTTCTATAGATGAGTATATTTAATGTATACGTTATGTATATGGTTTAAAATTAGTATATAACTATATATAACTATATATATATATATATATATATATATATATATATAAATAAATATTGTAGTATATATATATATATATGTATTGTAGTATATATTTTATTTAAACTAGTACATATATATTGAATGGTGTGTATATATCTTCTATAGACGTATATATTTGACGTATCCAAGTGTATATGTTTTACAAATTAGTATATAACTATACAAATATATTATAGTATATTTCATTTAAAGTATTACATATACATAGAATAGAGTGTATATATGTGAAGAGATCTTCTATAGACGTGTATATTTAATGTATACATGTGTATATATTTTATATATTAGTATATAACTATACAAATATATATTGTAATGTATATATAGTGTAGTATATCTCATTTAAAGTATTACATATACATAGAATAGAGTGTATATATGTGAATAGATCTTCTATAGACGTGCATATTTAACGTATACATGCATATATATTTTATATATTAGTATATAACTATACAAATATATATTGTAATGTATATATAGTGTAGTATATCTCATTTAAAATATTACATATACATAGAATAGAGTGTATATATGTGAATAGATCTTCTATAAATGTATATATTTAACGTATACATGTGTATATATTTTATAAATTAGTATATAACTATACAAATATACATTGTAATGTATATATATTGTAGTATATTTCATTTAAAGTATTACATATACATAGAATAAAGTGTATATATGTGAATAGATCTTCTATAGACGTGTGTATTTAACGTATACATGTGTATATATTTTACAAATTAGTATATAACTATACAAATATATATTGTAGTATATCTCTAAAGTATTACATATACATAGAATAGAGTGTATATATGTGAATAGATTTTCTATAGATGTATATATTTAACGTATACATGTGTTTATGTTTCATAAATTATTATATAACTATACAAATATATATTGTAATGTTTATATATTATAGTATATTTGATTTAAAGTATTACATATACATAGAATAGAGTGTATATATGTGAATAGATCTTTTATAGACGTGTATATTTAACGTATACATGTGCATATGTTTTATAAATTAGTATATAACTATACAAATATATATTGTAATGTTTATATATTATAGTATATTTGATTTAAAGTATTACATATACATAGAATAGAGTGTATATATGTAATAGATCTTCTATAGACGTGTATATTTAACGTATACATGTGTATATGTTTTATAAATTAGTATATAACTATACAAATATATATTGTAATGTTTATATATTATAGTATATTTCATTTAAAGTATTACATATACATAGAATAGAGTGTATATATGTGAATGGATCTTCCATAGATGTGTATATTTAATGTATACATGTGTATATATTTTATAAATTAGTATATAACTATACAAATATATATTGTAATGTATATATATTGTAGTATATCTCATTTAAAGTATTACATATATATAGAATAGAGTGTATATATGTGAATAGATCTTCTATAGACGTGTATATTTAATGTATACATGTGCATATGTTTCATAAATTAATATATAACTATACAAATATATATTGTAATGTATATATATTATAGTATATTTGATTTAAAGTATTACATATACATAGAATAGAGTGTATATATGTGAATAGATCTTCTATAGACGTGTATATTTAACGTATACATGTGTATATGTTTTATAAATTAGTATATAACTATACAAATATATATTGTAATATTTATATATTATAGTATATTTCATTTAACGTATTACATATACATAGATTAGAGTCTATATATGTGAATAGATCTTCTATAGACGTGTATATTTAACGTATACATGTGTATATATATATATATATATATTGTAGTATGTTTTATTTAAACTTAAAAGCATTTTTTGGCTTAAAAAGGTGCTTGATAAAAATTTTAAATGCTTAAAATAAGTTGAATTTGGCTTTTTTAAGCCAAAATATAGAAGCACCCACTTACCATTTTTTTTTTTTAACAACTTATAATTTATTTTAGTTGACCAAGTAAATTACCTTTTTTTCCCTAGCAATTATACCTTATTCCAATTCCACCTTAATTGAAATAAATGTGCTAATTAGCCTCGCTTTGATTAAAAAAGCACCTTATTAATACGAAATTTTAACGTAACCATGAAGAAATAAATAATCTTTCAATATATAATTATATTTTTCAAACACAAACATTCAACACTTTTAAACTCTTCAAAAATTTTTTTTTTAGCATACAAATTAATAGTCATTCGTGAAAATATTTTTTTAATATATATATATATATATATATATATATATATATATATATATATATATATAATCAACTCTTTATATTATTAACAGTTATAAGGGTACGCCAGTCATTTTAACCCAAAAAAAGTGCTTATAATCATTATTTACCAAATATATTAATAACTTTTTTTCAGTTTCAGTACTTTTATCCAAATACTTAATTGCTTATTTTTAAAATAAGATCAATAATTTTAAAAACACTTTTAAAGAATTTTTTTTTCAACCATTTTTTTTAGCTTATCTAAACGGGCTCAATGTCTTACTGAAAATGTCTATTGCAAAGAGAGAGGCTGACAAAGCTGCAGCTAGGGTAGCTGAAGCAGTTAGGACTGCCACAGCAAGCAAGAAGTTGAACTGATGTTGGGTGTGGTAGGCTGAAATCTGAGTAACTCCTACACCCATACAGTGTCAGTATCTTAATACAATCAAAATGCAAATGCTAAATACTTTTTATTAATAGAACTGTTATTGATGTAAGACATGAATTTTAGGTATGGTAGGGAGACGTTTGAGTAACCCTGCACCCCTGAATGCTAAATGTTGACCTACATCTATCATTTTAAATTCAAGTTATTTCATTAAATAACACTGATATATAATTCTTTTTTGTTAATAGAACTGCTATTGATATATGGAATGCTGACCTTTTGATGCCAAAGTAAGCAACAACTAAAAGCAAAAACATTTGCCTCTACCTCTATATCCCTTCTCCTATTACCCTAATTTTACTTTGGTTTTTAATTTTGAACACCTATTCTGTTATTTTGTTTTTAGTTTCTGCTCAGTACTAGTTATTGTTGTTGACTTTAGTGTTAAGGAGTAATCACATGCTTGTGTGCAGTACAAGTCTGAAGTAAATTCTTGTACTATGTTTATAAGTAATTTAATTTGAATTAATTTATCTTCTTTTATGGAAAAGAGAAATGCGTCCTAAAAGGGAGGCAACAAGAAGGGGAAATTTCAAGAATCAAGTGAACTAGTTTTATATTTCACATAGCAAGAAATTAATTTATAGCAGTTATAAAGATTGATTCAAGTTAAAAGATGTTAATTATGTATTTTTAATATATTATCTTGAATTTTATTACAAAAATATTATTTATTACAATGAAGATAGAGTAATTTAGTTCAAAATTATAAAATTTTCTACTAAAAAGTGATAGATTCTTTTTAATATATGGATTTTCTCTTCTATCAAAAAGAAACATTTTTTGTTTAACGTTTGGAAAGATAATTTTAAAGAGAACTTTAACAATGAAAAATAATTGGGTTTGCAAGGAATGGAACCCTTGTTGTGAAAAGCTACTTCAATACCCTTAGGCCTTAGCCGTAGTTGTGTTACAAAGCATAGTTTTTCCAAGTGTGTTCGATCAGTGATACATTCAGAACATATAGCATTTTTGCTACATTCCACATATAATTTTTTTGGAAGAGCGTTAGACTGATCACCTTAGATATAATGTAGCTTTGTGCGCACTTCGACTAAATTTATGAAATACTATCACCTCCCACTGGCGACAGGTATCAACTAACTCTGTCCATCAAGACTAGAACAGATGGGAAGAAATCATCTAATATTCATCTATATGGTGTGAGATCTCATGGTGCTCAACTCACTTCATTGAACCATTAGGCTACCCTTAGGTGTGGCTTGACACAAAATTTTAAAAAAAAAATTCTTGTTTGAAATTTATGATCTAAAAAACATTTGGTAAATCGAAGACGAGTGGAGTCTAGCCATCCTAAGTGAAAAAATCCATAGTTTTCACAAGCATAGGATAGTGAATCAAGAACTTGAGCTCTATTAAGACAATGGAGTTGAGCAAAATATGTGATGGACACAGACATTTGTGACTTTTTATTTATATTTTTCTTTTTAATCTGTTTAATGTAGATCGACACTTTCTATATTTAGTACCTTCTTTGATCCGCTTTTACCCCTGCATCTATGTTACATAAATAAATTAAACAAGTATGTATTCCACACGACATTGCTCCGTTGAGAAAAGAAATGTAAATGTCTAAATTAAGACAAGATCGGTAACTTGAGAAATGAGAAAAGAAATGTATATGTCCAAATAAAGACAAGGTCGGTAACTTGTCAACTTAAAACATGTATTCCACACGACATTGCTCAGTTGAGTCAATTTATATACACGCATCACATATTTCAATCGTGTTCATGATTGGCCAATCAAAGTTACATCTTATACGCGTCACATATGTATCCATCACCATTGACGACACACTCTATTAGACCCATATAATTTTTTTTTGAGAAAATATATATCTCCAAATTAAGACAAGGTTTGTAGCTTGATCAAACAAGTACGTATTCACATGAATTGCTCTGTTGAGTTAATTTATGTATATGCATCACATATTTCAACCGTGTTCACGATTGACTAAAGTCACATATTATACACATCATATATTTATACGCTCTATTAGATCCATATAAAATACCCTTGAAAAATTGCATACGTTCGACAAGGTCGAGTAGCTTGATCAAAACAAGTACTTATCCACAAAACATTAACTAATATTGCACAACTCATTGACAAAACCACACCTTGTAATTTGGACAATTTCATTTTTCCCCCACTTGGGTCATAAGTTTAAGGATGACTCAAGGATAAGGCTAGTATAACATTTGCTTTTGGCCCTCAAAATTTTAAGGCTTCAAAAATTTTATGATTTTAACTTCAAGTGAAATAATAATGAAGATTGTCAAAAACATCTAAAAAAAGAAATAAAAAACTATCTAATTTTTATCAGAAGTATTTAAGAACTTTGAATTAAACAACTCAGACTTCATATTAATAAATAAATTTTTAACAACAACATCCAAATTAATGTATTGGCAATAAATGTCTAACATTTTATTCACTAGAATTAATCCTTACTTTTATTAATAATCATATTAATATATGAAGTTAAATGTTATGTGTCTTTTAAAAATACTACAACGAAAACAACTAATATGCAAGAACAAAAAGAAAAGACAACTTAAATTATTACAACATTATTTTTTGTATGTATGTGTATATATTTAAGGAGTTTTATTAAAATTAGGCTTTAAGCCACTAATTTTATTAAGACGTCCATGTCACAAGCTCACACGATTGAACCCAACACTATAACAAAATTTCTTTTGTTTAGTTAAAGATCTTTGTTATTCCTTTGATACCCGATGTGGATAAGTTCATCACTTTGTGCACGAATAGCCACTATTAGGGATAGTTAAATAAAGTGTACAGGAATAGTATTGAATAAAAATTATTTGTAGTCGGGTGATGAAACACCTAGACTTTGAACCATTGAAAAAAATTTCTCCATTTGATGTCACTGGGGTGGGTACGACTAAGGGCTTGAGTCGTACCCCTTGGATACGAGTCGTATCCTTCTCTCCCTCCCCTCTCGTATCCTATACAGTGTGGTGAGGGTTACTCACTGTCCTAGGTATGAGTGACCCCCTCCTCAACCGTACCAAAGGGTATGAGTCGTACCAAGTGAGTCGTAAAGAGTTGGACTTGAACTTGGAGTGGACTTAGATAAGGGTGATGTATACGAGTTAGGGGTTGATTTGTACCCATTGGATATGACTCAAGGGAGTGTGGTCGTACCCTTAATAGTGTTGGTGACATAGGAGAAGCCTAGGGTACGAGTTAGGGTACCACTTGTACCTTAGGGTACGATTTCTTTAATGAGTCGTACTCCTGCACAGACTCATTTTTCATCTTTTAACTAAGGGCCTGTTGTCATTTCCCATGCCTGAAACCCTAAGTCCTCTCTCTATATAAGTGTTTGTAGACTTGTAACACCCCATAAAATTTTTTAGTCGTTAGAACCTTTAAAGCATGTCAAGAAGGGCTTAACACTTAGAAAATTTGGCTAAGTGTTTGAATTTCTTCATTTCATAAGCCTTCAAACTTTGACGAATTATTTTGTGACCTTTCCAACCTCCGTTTTTTGATTTTTAAGTTGCGTTATGATGGGCAAGTCAATAGTACATCTCGGATAAGTTTTGAAATTTTCGAACTCCGTTTAGGGCATGCTTGAATTTCGAAATAGTAGCCCTCCACGATTAGGAGGTGCCGCCTAGGCTAGACCCCCGCTCTAAGCAGAGCGCCGCCCTGGGTTCCCCGTGGGTCTAAGCAAGGTGCCGCCCTGGGCCAATATTTTCAGCTTTCAACTTTTGTGTTTTCAAGGGCAAAACGGTTATTTTTCTACCCCTATATATACTCTTTAACACGGGATTTAACCTCATTTAACCCCAAAATACTAGTTTTCTCTCAATATTGTTCAAGAAAAAGAGCTAGGATTCCAAAATCAATACCCCAATCATCAAGGTTTCACCGTTAATCTTCCAAGGATCATATAGTAAGGTATGCAGATGTTGATTCTTGGGTTCCTTCCACCCAAGAAGTTCAAGAATCCTTTCCAAAATTATAAAGTTTATGTTTTTATGAGATTTCATGATTTATGTGTATGGAAGTTCATGATTATGTGTTGTTAAGTTTTAATTCATGATTTAGATACAAAGTTCTAAGCTTTGGTCCTAGTATGTGATAATTATGTGATGTTCATGAAAAAACCTATTCAAGTTACATGTTAAGTGATGTGTTTATGTTAATTAGGTGTAGAAATTATTGAATAACCAAAGAATGCTCCCCATATGTTTGATAAAATGCTTGTGTGAAGGAAATAGGGCCATTATAGCATGTTGACAAGAAATCCTCAACTATGTATTGGCCCGTGCATGCCAAGTGTTTTATTGAAAAGCCTTAGTGAATGAATTGTGACATGTTAGAATGAAATCCCCCAATTATGTGTTCTTAGTGCATGTTAAGTGTTTGATGCAAGACCTTGTTGAATGGAGTATGAGCCAATAGCATGTCTCCCTATACTATCACATGTTTATGATTTCCAAGTGCTTGAAGAGATACTTTAATGATTGTAATGGTGAATGAAAGTCCATGGTCATGATTATTCAAGAATGATTATGTTTTACTTTTATGTTATCGAGTCCTGGGGGTATTTATACCCAACAATTTAGCTTCAAGTCTGAGCCCGTGTCAGTCTTCATGATAATCTCAGTCAAGCCATGATTCTTAGAATTCAGTACTCTGAGACAGTTACAAAACTTAGGAAATCTCAGTAATCTCAGTATCATTAGCATTCCATCTTTAGTTCAGTACTCAACTCAGATCATAGTAGTATTCAAGTGTTCAGTTCAAACCTCAGTAGCATTCAAGTAATTAATTCCGAACTTAGTATCATTCAGTCAGATAACGAGATTTGGTAATGTTTCGTCAGCCTTTGAAACCAAGTGAACTCAGCTTAACTCAGTTTATCAATATGATCAGTAACAGATTCAGCTCAGTCAAGTACAACTTAAGAAAAAGAATTGGCTCAGAGTCTTTTAGTTGGGAGTAGAATTTAGCACCGAGTAAATCTAGGGATGGGGGTTCACCCGTTAGAGAGGACTGAGATCCCTAGGAGCAATCCCTAAGTTCCAAAACTACATAGCCAGTGTAGGTATGAGATGTCACCTGTTAGATAGGACTGACATACTTTGGATCACCCGTTAGTATATAACTGATCCAGGGGTCACCCGTTAGATAGGATTGACTCCATAGAAGAAGTGTCTTTACCCGTGGCATGGTAATGACACCCTTCCAACTGGGGTTACAGGTTGGACCCCAACTTAGCTAAAAGGGGAATGTCGGTTAAATGATTACTTCCCACAGTCTCAGTTTTAGAATCAGTCTCAGTAAAATAACTCAGCTCAGTAGTATAGATTCAGGGTTATTAGATAAAATCAACCCTTAGCATATTAGAAGATTCAAAGATTACCCGCTAGACAGGACTGATCTACGAGTTAGTCAATCAATCTTATTATCAGTATATTTAGAGATCACCCATTAGATAGGACTGATCTTAAATACAGTTAATCATTATCATCAGATTCAGAGATCACCCACTAGATAGGACTGATCTTAGGTTCAGTTAATCATTCTCATTATCATCAAGTTCAGAAATCACCCATTAGATAGGATTGATATCAGATTCAGTAAAGTATTCTCATTATCATTAGATTCAGAGATCACCCGCAAGATGGGACTGATCTCAACCTCAGTACTCAGTTATCAACATTAGTAGATTCAATTATTCAGTATCCCAGCATTAGTAAGCTCAGATGTCAGTAAAGTTAGTATTGCTAAGATTTTTGTTATGGTTTATGTATTCTTGCACATGTCTTCATTTAGCATACTCAGATTATTTAGTCAGTATTTATCATGGATAAGCCTTTGTATTTAGCCTTACCTCATATTGCATACCAGTACATTCCCTTGTACTGATGTATTTGTGCTGTGGTATTTTACTTTACACTATAGGTTCAGAAGTACGAGAGCCAGAACACCTTTAGCTGTCCAGATTCAGTCAGCAGTAGTTGATAGCAGTCAGTCCTCATCATTTAAGGATAGTCTTTATATTTTTTTACCATTACATTAGATTTAGTATGTTAGTAGACGGAGTTAGTTAGGGACATGTCCCATCAACTCCTTATTCAGACAAGTCAGAGGCTTTCAAACTACAGAGTTTTTTAGACTAGTTATACAGACAGATGTTTTAGTTTTGATGATTGATAGACTTTCTACAGTTTTATTTTAGTATTTGAATCTTATGGAAATTTTCTGCTAGTTTTCCGCATGTATTTTGCTATATTATGCAGTGCTCAGTTACAGGTACGAGAAAAGAGTTAGCTTGTGGTCCTTCGGGATCATAAGCACTGTATAGCATTCAAGGTGCCAGACTCGGGGTGTTACAAGCCTCCAAAACATCCACTTTGATGGATCAAATACCCTAAATACTTTCTCAATCTCATCTTTGAAGGATTGGAGGCTAGGGTTTCAAGGGTGATCTTCTAGTGGAAAGAAGGAGCCAAGTTTCTTGGTGAATCATCTTGTTTAAGGCATGTAACTCTTCCAATTGTTAAATAACTTTAAACCCTTGTATTTTACACTTGGATTAGTAAGTGTACATGGTGATTTTGAAATTAAATGAAAAGGGTTTTGTTGCCTAATGATAGATAATGTTGATTCTTGCTTAGTCTCGTGTTTATACATGTTATTGATGATGATTTGCACATGTGGATGCTTGTTGTATGTGGTTTAACATGTGGGTCATGAGTAACCCTTACCTTGATGAATTATATCATGAAATTAGCCTTGGTAAAGGCATGCACATAAGTTGTTTGTGAAAATATCTAAGTGAATTGTCTATTCAATTATTGGTGATGTGCTGAACTAGGGAAATGGCTCAATATTTATGAATGATTCATAAATAATATTATAAAGGCATTATGAGCCATGTATTATGAAATTTATAACCTTGTTGGTTGATGGTTAATGAGAGGCTAAAGTCCCTAAACATAAAAAAGAACTTGAATGGTGTGTGTAACTAAAAGTATAGTAAGAATGTGGTATAATGATGCTAATAAAATATGAATTGTTTGTGTGGGTATTGATGACCATAAATTGAATTGTATGATGAATTGAGTTAAGAAATTGGCCTATTGATATGGTTGAGCAGTGAAGGCTCTGAGAAAGACCATGTGGTCACGTATAGTGATGATCTGGGTAAGTGGTTCAAGTCCTTAAACATTGAAATGAATGGTATAGATGTTAATGCATGAACAAAAAGGGGTCAAAAGTTTAAATACCATCTAATAATGGTAATAAAATGGCTTGTAGTTCGAGTCCCTTACCGATGATATGACTAAGTGGTTCGAGTCCCTAGTCCAATGAAATGGCTTGTGGTTTGAGTCCTTTGCCCAATAAAATGGCTTGTGGTTCAAGTCCCTTGCCCAATGACATGACTTATGGTTTGAGTCCCTTGCCTGATGAAATAGCTAGTGGTTTGAGCCCCTATTCCGATGAAGTGGCTTATGGTTCGAGTCTCTTGCCTAATGATATGAATAGTGGATCAAGTCCCTAGTCCAATGAAACAACTAGTTGTTCGAGTTCCTTTTCCGATAAGATGACTAGTGGTTCAAGTCCCTAGTTTGAATGGCTAGTGGTGCGAGTCCCTTGCCTAATGAGTTTGTTTGGGGTTCTAGTGCCTCACTTAATAAGAGATGTGTGAATTTGTAAGTGTGGAAGGTTGAATTTATTCACCTCGTGACATGGGAATAAGTGTAATGAGAATGCTTGCTAAGTCTTATTCTCTTTATGGCATAATATGAAAATGTTGTGTATATCTATATGTATGATTATGTGTTTAAGAATGTGGTTAAATATGATGTAATGACTCGTCTTTAAATGATAATGTTATTTTATCCTTATCCTTGAGTTACATTCTAGAACTCCAACCGCTAACTATCTCTGGATGCTATGTCCCCTACGCAACATAGGGGTCGAAGCATTATCTTCTTTTCCTGTACAGTGATTAGATGATCGAAGCAGTTGGTGCATTAAATTTGGAGTAGTGAGCTTCCTTTTTTTGGAAGATATTTATCCTTGATCTCCTATCTATAGACTTAGTTTATTTTGACTTGGTTTAGCTATTGTTGAAGGCTTATCCCAATACATACATTTCTAAACTTTGGTTTGTATAGAGGTATTGTGGATGAATGTGGACTTTGGAATATTGGTTAGTTTGATAAATCTAATAAAGTTCTTAGATATGTTTAAATTATGACTTGTAGTATGTTTTTCGCTATCTTATTATATGGTCGGGATTTATCCGACCTTTGTGATTTATATTGGTGATTAGGTTAGTTATCGGGGCAACTTTCAGTTTATGTGGGCTTGAGGTTCCCGTACGACATAGCTCAATTTTTGGGCATGTCAAGCTGGTATCAGAACCTAGGTTATTGGTTAGTTGGGTGTCCACAATACCGTGTCAAGTAGAGTCTCTTTTATAGGTGTGAAATCTGCCACACTTATAAAAAAGGGCTATGATACATTTTAGGAAATGTTTCCCTTTCTTGTGTTTCAATCTCAAGTATGGAGTCTAAGGTCTTCGATTCTTTTGATTTTCGTTTGCTATCTTTCAGATCATGCCACCAAGGAGATCTGAGGTTCAAGCAAACATTTCTGCCCCGACTAAGGGCCCTATGGACGAAGCTCGTCCAACTTCTCGAGTTCAGACCCGGGCTAGGGCTACGATATCTGACCATATTTTTAGGGTTCCACCTGTTCCCACCACACCCGACTATGAGGGTGACTTTCCCCCTCAGTCATCTCAAGGGGATACTACTAATGGAGAGTTTCGTCACTCTATCAACCTCTTGATTCAATTGGTAGCCTCTCAATCAGAGCGTGGTGCTCTGGTTAATATTTTTTCTGAGGCTACAAGAATTGGCCAATTTTTGAGGTTGATCCCTCTTATGTTCTCCGGTATGAAGGTTGAGAAAGATCCTCAAGGCTTTGTTGATAAAATGAAGAAGATCTTTTGAATCATGCACGCTTCGGAGATTAAGGACGTTGAGTTTGCTTCCTACCAATTGAAGGATGTAGTGAACCAATGGTACTAAGGGTGGGAGTTGTCTAGAGTTATTGATGCTAGTCCCGCCATATAAAAAGATTTCTCAGAGGATTTCTTTGACCGCTTCTTTCCTCAAGAGTTGAAAAAGGCAAAGATAGAAGAGTTTGTGAACTTGAAACAAGGGAGGATGTCTGTTCAAGAATATGCCTTAAAATACCATCAATTATCAAAGTATGCTCTCGAGATGGTGTAATACCCCCAAACTTTCTTTAAGTCAAATCTAGTCTTCAGAAGAGTTAGTGATGACTTCCTAAATGATTAATGTTTAAATCAGATAGGATTTCCCCAATTTTGACTTTTTATCATATAGACAATTGAATGAGCTTTCCAATGATAACAATTTCATTCAAATTCGGTATCAGAGTAAAAGGTTATAGAAGTTTTACAGATAACTATCGAAACTTCCTAGAAGCGATGGTCAGGCCGACCGACCATCGGGCTAGCGACGGACTGTCGCCCAAGCCGTCGCGACTAAGGCAGTGAACCCAACTTCTGGTTAAGTGCGACAGCCAAGACCGACGAACCATCGAGCTAGCGATGGACCGTTGCCCAAACCATCGTAGACGAGGTAGAAAGTTTAGGTTCTGGCCAAGTGCAACGGTCAGGACCGACAGACCATCGAGCCAGCGACGGACCGTCGCCCAAACATTCGCCACTTCCAATCAGTGATTTTAAGTCATTTTTAAAAGGGTATTTGGGTCCCCTCCCCCCCTCTCCCACCCATTTTAACCCTTAATTATACCAAACCAGGGCTCACAACTTCTTTGTTCATCTATAATATCAAATTAGGGTTTCTCTGAAAGATCGATCCCCAAGAACAAGAAACCCTAGGTGTTTAATTACAAGTCAAGAATTCAAGTTTTCCTTCTCCAATCTTTAAGAAATCATCCATCCAGGTATGTCAAGTGTTGATTCATGGGTTACTTTTACCCATGAAGCTTAGGAAACCCTATTTGAAATATAAACATTAGATTTCATGGTATAAATTGAAATATATCCATGTTTATGTTGTTGTTTGATTTCCCAGTTGAAGTCTTTCATGATTATCTTAACAATATGTTAACATGTGGTTGGAGTTATTGTATTGGAAGTATAAAATGTTGCCATGATGTATTATTCTAATGTTCATGCCTAAGCCTAAATATGTGCATGCAATGTGTTTGATAAAATGCCAAAAGAACAAGAATCATGCTTTAGGACTCAATTATGACCAAATTGATGAACCCATGCTTTACCCTTATGTTCAAATTGACTTCCATGTTATTGTTATGCATTGAAATCATTCGATGGATCATTCATGAGATTAGCCTATGAAATTAGGACATGTTAATATGCTTTTCTATTCATGTACCAAACCATGGCAATCAGTGTCTCATGAAATTCCCCAATGATTGTATTATCGATTGTTGACTATAGTCATGTGTCAAAAAGTGTCATGTATTGTCAGTTTCATGCTATCGAGTCCTGGGATTTAGCTGTGTGCCTATAACCAGTGTCATGTTTTCAAGATACTCTCAGTCGAGCCATGTTCATAGAAATTTAGTCAGTCATGTGACTCAAGAAAACTCAGTAATCTCAATAAACTCAGTAATCTTAGAAATTCAGTAATCTCAGTAGTATTTCGTCAGTCAACGAAACTTAATGAACTCAGTCCAAATCAGTTCAGTTAATAATGTTTAGTATTTATTTAGATGGGAGTAGGATTTAGTACCAAGTGAACCCAAGGATGAGGACACACACTAACAGATGAGGGTGTGATCCTTAGAAGCAATCCTTGCATTCTAGAACTATGTAGCCATCATAGGTTGAGATATCATCATTGA
Organism: Capsicum baccatum var. pendulum; assembly: GCA_030864225.1. Classification (NCBI taxonomy): domain Eukaryota; kingdom Viridiplantae; phylum Streptophyta; class Magnoliopsida; order Solanales; family Solanaceae; genus Capsicum; species Capsicum baccatum. The sequence goes on from CM061550.1 coordinate 85,817,391, forward strand.
TAGATGAGGGTTGATAAGGTGGATAAACATTGTTAGATGAGGGTCCCACCGTTCTCTTTTAGGGGATACTGTCAGATGAGGGTCACCCATAACTTGTCTTTACCAGTGGTATGGTATTGACACCCTTCTAATTAGAGTTACAGATTAGACCCCAACTCAGCTATATTGCTTTATTTGGGGTATGTCGGTTAGATGAATACTTCCCACAGTTACAGTTTCAGTCTCAGTTATAGAACTCACATAGTTCTATAGAATTTAGGACTGTCAGATACAGTAAACTTAGAACAATATAAAACTCTGCTAGTTCCATAAGAACCTAGACTATTAGATACAGTCGCTTAGAATCATTTATCAGTACTCATGTTATCAGTATTTAGACTTAGTAGTCAGTATCATCACAAATTCAATTGCAGTCGTTTGTTCATACATGTATTCTCACGTTTTTGTTATATAGTCAGTTAGCATTGTTTATGCATTTGAACCCTTTGCATTCATCCTACCTCACTTGTATACCAGTACATTCAATCATACTGACGCATTTGTGCTATGGTGTTTTATACCTTAGGTTTGGAAGTACGAGCTCCAGAGCATCAGTAGCATTCCAGTACTCAGCAGCCAGAGTTAGCAGTGAGTCCTGATCCTTTAAATACATGATCATTATTTTATTATTTTAGTACTTAGTTTATTTCAGTAGTTAGAGTTAGTTGGGGACATGTCCCATCAACTCCTTATTCAGACAGTTAGAGGCTTTTTAGACTATCATGATTAGATAGTTATTTTAGTTGTTTTGGGTATTTCATACCCCACCCAGATGTTATATTTTATTAGATATTATGTCTTAGTTTTGAAACTTATGTCCTTTCAGCCTTTATTTCTGCATTTATACAGTATGTTATATATTCAGGTACAGATATCAGTCATGGGTTAGCTTATGGTTCTTTGGGGTCATGAGCACCGTGTGGAGTTTCGTGTACCAGATTTAGCATCCTAAAAACTTGGTATCAGAGCCTAAGGTTCATTAGTGTCCTAGAAAGTCTGAAAGCCGCATCTAGTAGTGTCTTGTACATGGGTGTGTTGTGCGCGACATTTATGTGCAGAAAGCTATAAGATATTTTAGGAATAGTTTCCCTTCTTTTAATATTCATGTCATGCCTGTGAGCATGAGCTTAAGTTTAACTCCCAGTCTAATTCATTTCTCCCTTTCATTTACAGAACATGCCTCCCAAAAGAAGAAACGGAAATCAATCAGCCCCTCAGCCCGTCCAAGCTGATCCCTTGGTTGAACACGTCTTTCATGCAGAGTTCAGAGTTGCATTCACTACTCTTTCTCAGTCAGTTGCTGCATAGAATAAATGACCAACTATTATTCTAACTAACCTAGTGGCCAATTCAGCTGCAGCTAGGATTTGGGACTTCACCCGAATGAATCCTCTATCCTTTTTTGGGTCTAAGTCAGATGAGGACCCTCAAGAATTTCTTGATCAAGTTCAGAAGGTTATTGATATCATGGGGGTTACTTTTAGTGAGCGTGCTGAGCTAGTTGTATATCAGTTGCAGTATGTTAGTCATACTTGGTTCAAAAGGTGGAAGTTAGAGAGGTCAGTTGATATAGGATCTATAGAGTAGGAGAAGTTTGTCATCGTATTCTTAGAGAGGCTCTTTCCCTTAGAGCTGAGAGAAGATAAGGTGTTAAATTTATGAACCTCAGGTAGGGCAACATGACGGTAAAAGAGTATTTTCTTAAGTTTACTTAACTATCCAGATATGCTCCCCATATAGTGGTAGGTACAGGGCCAAGATGAGTAAGGTTGTTTTTAGGGTGAATGATAGTGTGGTCAATAAATGTAGGTCTGCGATGTTGAATAGTGACATGAACATAGCCAGGCTTATGACTCATGTTCAGTAGATAGAGGATCAAAAGATTAAGATGAGGGAGAAGCAGAATAAGAGAGCAAAGATAGGTGGTTTCAATGTTGCCCAGCCTAAGTCAGAGAGAGGAAACCATTCTCAGTTCTGTCCTAAATCATCAGTTGCATCTCTTTCTTCAGAAAGTGCTCCGGTTCTTAAGTTCAGAGATGGTAACAGAGATAGGGCGCCAGGCGCTAAGTCTCTGGGCAGTGTTAGTAGTGCCCGAACTAATCCCCTTTGTCAGACTTGTGGTAAGAACCACAAGGGTGTTTGTAGAGATGGCAGCGATGTCTATTTTAGATGTGGCATGCTAGTCCACAGAGTCAGAGATTGTACCCAGTCAGGTTATCAGGGTCAGTAGAACCATTCCTCAGCTCAGTCCGGTCGCCGAAATCAGCAGGGTGCCACTTCCAGTGCTACTAGTGGGCAACGTCCAAATAGACTTGATGCTCTCCAGTCCCGACAGGATCAAAAAAATTCTCCTAATGTGGTTACTGGTACATTATAGATCTTTCACCTGCATATTTACACTTTGCTAGATCTAGGAGCTTTTTGGTCCTTTGTTACTCCTTACATAGTAGTTGATTTCAGAGTCAGTCCCAAAATTCTAATAGAGCCCTTCTCAGTATCTACCTCAGTGGGTAAAACCATCATAGCCCGATGATGATAGGCGTATTTACACGCCTAAAGTGCTATAATCTACCCATATTTTAGCTAAGTTTTGAGGACAAAACACATAATTCATGCACTTTTAGTCCTCTTTCCTGTAAGTGAGCTAACAAACGTGATTAGCAAGTTTTCAGGTATAAATGATGAAGATTTCAGCAATTTATGGATAACTTGACGCCAAAGGAAGCTTCACAAAAGGAGGAAAGCAAAGCTTGGACGCCTAAGGACTAAAAGTGACGCATGGAAAACCTGTCTCGGGCAAAAACAACATTTCTCAAGACTTTGGGGATCAACAGTAACCTATTAGGATTAGGATAATGATGCAATAATTTGTTAGGATTAGGATAAGTACGCAATAGCCTAGTAGGAATAGGATATAGGTATTATAAATACCCTATTTTTCTGCAGCTTTTTAATTATCAACTCATTCAGAATACACATTCGAATTCTCATTCATCTTTATACTTCTTCCATCAATTACTTTCAAAACAATTCTCTTCATCTATTCGAATTCTAAATTTTCACGACAAGAGAAACGCTATTTGCAAGGAATTCACGCCACAAGCACTACCAAACCATACTACACGTTCTATCTTTATTTTGGTATAATGATAATGACTATTGTGATTTCCGTCGCACTCATGAATAGCTAAACTTCTCTGTTGGGGTTATGGAATCCTTATGAGCTACTATATATTGCTATGAGTTTGTGAATTCATGACACGTATGCTGCTTATATCATTATTCTCTTCATCTTAATTTAAATTCTTGTGGTTGCAAACATATAGAATACGCCAGTATAGCATTAACTTGTTCGAAAGAAAAGTTATATGTCTAGAAAAGAGATAATGTCAAGGTAATAGGGCACCAACCCCTATTAAAAAGTTAGTGCCGTAACTGGATTAACCTCTTGGAGAATTTGTACCGTTAGATCAAAACCAACCAAACAATCCATTTTACTCTTCTATTTTCTGTTCTTACGTTATTATTTTGTTACTCACGCTACAATCCCCCTTTTTTACAAAACTTTCACCAAAAGTCTAATAGTCTTTGCTTACTTAGTGACCAAGTATTCTCTGTGGGATTCGACACCCAACCCAGTTGGGTTCTATATTTGACAACGACCGCTTACACTCTTACGAGAGCTGTAGTTTGAGCATTATCAAAAATTGGCGCCGCTGCCGGGGAATACGGTTGTCAACTAAGTTTGTGATAATTACTAGACCCTTTGGTCAAAGATTCTCGTACTTTACTTTTAGTTGTTGTTTTTGTTTTCTGCAGGTTTTTGTTCAGTGCTTGCCAAATACTCGAAGTTCTGGTCAACCATTATTACCTTTCAATCCTGAACTACATCGTATTGGCAGAATGGAGGCTCAACAGGAAATTGAAAGAAGGGCTGCTCAACAGGAACAGGCTAGACTAGCTACTCTGGCCGCCGTTCAAGTGCATCAACAGAATATTGATAATCCTGGGCGAGCAACAAATCCTGACGATGGGGATCTAGGTGATGACGAGTTACTAAACCCTAGGCGTGATGCTGAGATGGTGACACCAGCCAACAGAAGAGATCGTCAAGCTAGGTTCAGGCCTGAACGCCGAGCCATACCATTCGATGATGATGATGATGATCTTGATGGAGCTGGTGCCACAGGAGCCATTATTCCTCCGCCATTGGCACCCGGAGCCAAGTTCAACATCACGAGCACCATGATTCAGTTATTGCAACTCAAGGGATTATTCGGTAGACTAGCAGGCGATGATCCAAATATACATCTGATCAACTTTATTTCTACATGCATGTCATTCGACAATCCTGGCGTTGGACAGAGTACAATTCGGTTGCGCTTATTTCCATTGTCTCTATCTGGGGAGGCAACTCTACGGTTGAACGGGATGACTCCTGATTCTATCACTAATTGGAGGCAACTGAAAGACGCTTTCCTAGAAAGATTCTTTCCGCCATCCAAGAGAGCACAATTGAGAGATGAAATCAGCAATTTTCGACAGCTTCCAACTGAAGCCTTCCACGAAACATGGGAGAGATTCAAGAAGAAGCTTATGAGGTGCCCAAACCATCACATGACCAATGTTCACTTGATGGAGATACTATATATATCCTTGAATTCAGTAACTAAACCAGTGGTGGATAATGCGTCTGGAGGATCATTTATGGACCTTACCTTTGTTCAGGCGAGTGATATGCTAGACCGGATGACAAAGCAAAGTAGAGCTTGGCATACCAGGGATTCTGAGGTAGCAAGCCCCACTATATCTATTGGCATGACTGCAGAACAAAGGCGAAGAGAGGAGGAACGCGACCAAGATATGACGCACATGAAGACACAGATGGATCTTCTTACAAAGCATCTATTACAAGGAAAGACCAAAAAAGTCAAAGCAGTTGCGTCAAAAGGAAGAGAGGAATCTGATTCTGAGGAAGAAGCCAACTATGTGAACAATCAGGGGGGTTTCCGAGGCAATGCCCAAGGAAACCAAGGTCGGAACTATTATGATAAATATGGAAACAAGGACCGTGATCAAGGAAGTTGGAGGAACAAGACTGACAAGAGTGGTTTGTATGTTCCCCCAGGAAGACGTGATGACACTGCATCTGGGTCTAGAAATATGTCCATGGAAGATATGATGGCTAAGCTGTTGAAAGGAGTAGAGGCAACCAGCACAGGAGTAACTGAGGTAATAAATGACTTGGCCTCAATGAAGCAATTGGTTGACTCACATTCCACTTCAATAAGATAGCTGGAGCAACAATTGAGTCAAATTTCAGCCACATTAAATCAAAGAAAAGCTGGCACCTTACCTAGCGATACAGTGCAAAACCCAAGGAAAGATGGAACATGCATGGCCATCACTACCAGGAGTGGTAAGGTGCTGGAAAATTCATCCCAAGGCAAGCAAGTGGCCGATGATACCACAAATAACGCAGCAGCCGCCGAAGAAGCTGAAAAAGACATCAAAGACGTCACCCCTCAGCGTCCACAACACGAAAAAAGTGTCAATCCGAAGCAAGATGAAAAAAAGTCGTGGAGAAAACTATTCCCCTTCCACCACCACCTTTTCCTCAAAGATTAAAAAAAAGAGCTGATGATACCAAGTTCAATAAATTCATGTCAATGTTAAAACAGCTGACCATTAATGTTCCATTGGTTGAGGCGCTAGAACAGATGCCTAGTTACGCAAAATTTATGAAGGATCTTTTAACAAAGAAGCGGGCAGGAAGTGGTGAGTTGACAGATGCTGCTCATCATTGTAGTGCAATTGCTACCAGATCACTAGTTCAGAAGAAGGCCGACCCCGGAGCCTTCACTATTCCGTGCACTGTCGGATCTTTGAATTTTGCCAAGGCATTATGCAACTTAGGAGCCAGCATCAACTTGATGCCACTATCCATTTACAAAAAGTTGGGGTTGGGTGATCCTACTCCATCCAACATGAGGCTTGTGATGGCTGATAGGTCGGTAAAATGGCCTGTTGGTATTTTATGTGATGTATTGGTGAAGGTTTCTTCATTCATCTTTTCGGCAGACTTCGTTATTTTGGATTCTGAGGTAGACTCTGAAGTTTTCATAATCTTGGGGCGCCCTTTCCTTGCAACAGGAAGTGTGCTTATTGATTTAAGAGCTAATGAGCTTCTATTCTGGATGAATGACGAAGTAGTCCGCTTTGATGTATGTAAATCAATGAAGCAACCCAAAGATCTGAACGTGTTCTCGGTATCTGATGTTTATATTGATGATGAGAAAGAATTACCCGTAGAGGAGCAGCTTATTGATGACCCATTGATGGTTGTGCTTATGAATGTTGAGCATAAGGATGCTGAAAATTATGAAGAAACTATTTGTGCTCTAACAGGATTAGGGTCATATCCTCATGCGCCCAAGAAGCTGGACCTTGATCTCAAAAACCGACCAGCACCACCAGCTAAACCATCTATTGAGGAACCACCCACGTTAGAATTGAAGGTGCTGCCTAACCATTTAAAGTGTGCATTCTTGGGAAGCGGTAACACACTCCCGGTTATTATGGAGGCAGATTTGGGTGAGCAGCAAGTTGCAGCTCTCATCACGGTTCTACGAAAGTACATGAGAGCCATCGGTTGGACCATTGCTGATATCATTGGTATTCCTCCTGGGATTTGTACACACAAGATTCAGCTTGAAGAAAATTGCTTACCCATTATTGAGCATCAAAGGCGTCTGAATCCACCTATGCAAGAGGTGGTGAAGAAAGAAATTATTAAATGGTTAGATGCCGGGGTTGTGTATCCAATCTCCGACAGTAAATGGGTAAGCCCGGTATAATGTGTACCAAAGAAACGTGGCATGACGGTAGTTGCGAATGAAAAAAATGAGTTAATTCGATTCAAACCTGTCACAGGGTGGAGAGTATGCATGGACTACCGTAAGCTGAATTCGTGGACACTTAAAGATCACTTTCCAATGCCCTTTATTGACCAAATGCTTGATCGATTAGCAGGGAAAGGATGGTTTTGTTTCTTAGACGGTTGTTCCGGCTATAATCAGATATGTATCACCCCCAAAGATCAACAGAAGACAACGTTTACATGCCCCTATGGTACGTTTGTCTTCAAACGTATGCCATTTGGGCTATGTAACGCACCCACCACTTTTCAGTGTTGTATGATGTCCATTTTTCTGATATGGTGGAAGACACGCTGGAGGTATTCATGGATGATTTTCAGTTGTGGGTGAGTCGTTTGAATCGTGCTTGACAAATCTAAGTATGGCATTACAGAGATGTGTTGAATTCAACCTAGTGATGAATTGGGAGAAGTGCCACTTTATGGTGAAAGAAGGTATTGTGCTTGGGCATAAAATCTCCGAAAGAGGAATTGAGGTGGATCGAGCTAAAATCAAAGTTATCGAGAAACTACCACCCCCAATTTTGGTCAAAGAAGTTCATAGTTTCCTCGGTCACGCAGGCTTCTATCGGCGGTTTATCAAAGACTTCTCCAAAATTGCTAGTCCATTATGCAAACTTTTGGATAAGGATGCAAAGTTTGACTTCAATGAGGATTGTATGAAGGCATTCGAACGCCTCAAAGGGAATATAATTGAAGCTCCTATCATTGTAGCACCAGATTAGTCTCTACCGTTTGAAGTCTTGTGTGATGCTAGCGGGGTAGCTTTGGATACTGTATTAGGCCAAAGAAGAGAAAAGTTATTCCATCCAATTTACTATGCAAGCAAGGTCTTGCACGGAGCCCAGAAGAACTATATTGTCACAGAACAAGAACTTCTAGCGGTTGTGTATGCTTTTGAAAAGTTCCGTGCTTATCTGTTGGGAACCAAAGTGGTAGTTCATACAGACCATGTAGCTCTGAGATATTTGATGACAAAGAAAGATGCAAAACCAAGGCTAATTTGATGGGTATTGTTTCTGCAAGAATTTGATTTCGAGGTAAAAGATAAAAGAGGTTGCGAAAACCAAGTGGCCGATCATCTATCTAGACTCGAGAACGAGCATATAGCGTAGCCTGATCTAGAGATTGATGATGCATTCCCTGATGAAGAGATCTTATCCACCATGATGGAAGAGTTACCATGGTATGCATACTTTGCAAACTTTGTGGTAAGCAATGTGATGCCTACGAATCTATCATTTCATCAAAGAAGAAAGTTTATGCATGATGTAAGACACTACTTCTGGGATGAGCCATATTTGTTTAGATGATGCGCAGATGGTGTGATCAGACACTGCATATCTCATGAGGTGGTGTCAAGTATCTTGGAAGCAAGTCATGCCTCACAAGTTGGTGGACACCATACAGGCGGTCGGACAGCAAGAAAGGTATTGCAAAGTGGCTATTACTGGCCTTCGATATTTAGAGATGCCTACGAATTTGTGAGAAGATGTGACCAATGTCAGAGACAAGGCACAATTTCGAAGCATCATGAAATGCCTATGTCAAAAATTCTTGAAATCGAGCTCTTTGATGTATGGGGTATTGATTTTATGGGCCCATTCGTGAATTCGTTTGGAATGAAATATATCCTAGTTGCTGTAGATTATGTTTCAAAATGGGTCAAAGCAGTAGCATTGGCTGATAATGAAGGAAAGCGTGTTGTTGCATTCTTAAAGAGAAACATCTTCTCTCGTTTTGGGGTCCCACGTACTATCATAAGTGATGGAGGATCTCACTTTTGCAACAAACTATTCAAATTCGTGTTGGCAAAATATGGTGTCAAGCAACACAAGGTAGCCACGCCTTATCACCCACAAACTAGTGGACAGGTCGAGGTTTCCAATCGAGAGATCAAGCAAATCCTTGCTAAGACTATAAATGCTAATAGGAAAGATTGGTCTCGGAAGCTGGACGATGCACTATGGGCATATAGGACTGGATTCAAAATGCCAATTGGCATGTACCCGTACCAACTAGTTTATGGGAAAGCTTGTCATTTACCCGTTGAGCTCGAGCACAAAGCATTGTGGGCATTGAAGCAACTGAATTTGAATTGGGATGATGTTATGAACTTGAGCTTGGAGCAGCTGAATGAGATGGATGAATTCCGTCTACATGCATATGAAAGATCAGACCTCTACAAGGAGCGGATGAAAAAGTATCATGATCAGCTGATTGTTCAATGAAACTTTCAAAAGGGTGATATGGTACTTCTTTTCAATTTCAGACTAAAGTTATTCCCAGGTAAGTTAAGGTCCAAGTGGTCTGGTCCGTACAAAATTAGCCAAGTCTATTCGTCTGGAGTAGTTGATCTAGAAGACAATAATGGTATTGTCTTTAAGGTGAATGGCCAATGAGTAAAACCATATATCGGTCCTCTTGACTCGATAAACTATATGGCCACCATCTATCTCGACGAAGTCTAAGTACTCGAGGTAGCTATGTCATGCCGCGACAATAAATCAAGCGCTTGATGGGAGGCAACCCATCATTTTTAATTATTTTTGTTGTTTTTGTTTTCCTAGGATTTTGTCGAGCCATGACCAAAACTAAGGCGCTTGATGGGAGGCAGCCCATCGTTCTAATCGTTTTTGTTGTCTTTGAGTAAATGTAGGTGCAAGAGGTGTAAAGGAGGAGATTGGTTTTAAATTTTGATTTGGAAGTATTGCATGTGGAAGGTGGTAAGTTAGGAATGAAGAAGCAAAAGGCTATGGGTCAGGCATTTCTTATGAAAATATAGGCAAAGAACAAGGCAAGGCCTATGTAAATCTAGGCCACGAACAAGGCAAGGCCTATGCTATGGCCTAAGCTCTCGGATTCTAGAGTGCCACAGCATAGGCGCCGCCTATGCTCAACAATGCCATAGCATAGGCCCCGCCTATACAAAAGCATTTTGTCTCTGAATCTCATATGCCATGGCATAGGCGCCGCCTATGCCTAACAATGCCATAGCATAGGCACCGCCTATGCTCAAAAATGCTTTGCAAAAGGCGCCGCCTATGCCAAGCATAGGCAAAGCATTAGGCGCCGCCTATGGTCACTTTTGGTCTCCAAATCCGATTCCAAATGGGTCAAAACCCAACCCAAGCTTGTCCTATAAATAGAAACTCAGTCTTAAATCAAAAACACATTGCAATTCCACCCTAAAGCGCCCCCTACCTCTCCAAATTCTCTCAAAAATTTTCCTTTTGCTCTTTTATTTTGCAAGAACATCTTCCAAGGCCATCAACCAAGTAAGTACTTCTTTGTTTTTCTTTTATATTCCGTAAGTACTACACTACTACGCCTATAATAAATTGTTAAATGTTGAAGTAGTATCGGTGATTTGAATGTGGTTGATTTGTTGTGATACAACTAAGTGAGTGAAAGAATACGTAAGGATGGTCTTGAATTGTTTCCAACTTGAATTTGATTTTGATACACTGTAATACTTTTGCGGAATTGACATGGTCAAGAAAATGGTATAATTTTGTAACTTGAAAGCTTTCATGTTCGACTTACTTGTTCATTAAGATGAAAATCATGGTTAACTACAAACATGAAATGTTGATTATTTCTATGCCATAACTTGATACAATCTCTATGTAGTAGTCTTGTTCAAAAGGGTACATCAATCCAAACATGAAAAGTATTGTCACTATTACTTGAGATAGCATCAAAAAGGATAGTTAAGATAACAAGAAAAGTATGACTGCACTGATTATATTGTTGGAACGTACCACCTAAACGTATATCGATGAAGTCTGAGTAATCAACAACGTTCACTTAACTAGTTTGTGCCAACAAACTAAGTGTGGGGTGGTGCCACTACTGATTGCTTGTCAATTGTATCTACCGATATGAAGCTAACATGACTATCATTTTAATCTCAGGTACAAATGGCACCAAAAGCATGACAGGGAAAGGATAAAGCAACCACTTCACAAAAAGGCCAGAAAAGGGGACGAAAAGAGCAAGGAGAATCCTCCTCGCTACAAATACCTCGCCGCATGTTTGGAATCAAATGGGTCCTAGAGGAAAAAGGAAAGGAGTGGTATAGGAACAATAAAGAGAAAAAATATGTTCATGTGGAGTTGATACACAAGGAAATCCTAGCAAAGAAAGAACCTCGCATGTTGGCCAAGATCATGGCGTTACATCTTGATTTCACCTTCCGAGATATGGGAGAATACAATCTCGATCTAACACGAGAATTCTATGCCAACTGGTCACCGAAAATTATAGGGAGTGAAGTAAAGATTCGGGGCCAAGTCCTACAACTAAATGCAGAGTTCTTCAACTCTTTTCTAGGTTTGCCATCTGTTGATCCATCACCACTCAAGGAGATGTATAACAGACCTCCTTACAGGTCCATGAGACACACATTATGCGGAACAAGATCTATGGCACGATGGAGCAGACACAAGGACATCGGCCAGCACTACACCTTCCCATATGCTTCCTTAAATAGGGAAGCTAGGATATGGTTGCGAATAGTCAACTCTTGCCTGATTCCAGGGACACAGTACACAAATATAACACGATATAGAGTGTTCTTGGTGTACGCATTGATGATGAATGTCCCTATCAACATTGGGGCAATTATTCGATCTACAATACGAAAGGCCAGGCTACACAAGAGGTCCCACTTCAGTTTTGGCTGATCATAAGCTTCCACACAACCCAAAGAAGGTTGACCTCACAAAGGTTAAAGATGTTGAATCCACACATGGCTTCAACCTTACCACTGCAGAACGTTATGCTCGAGATGAGAGTTTCTTTCGCCATCTTTATGGCATAACTCGGTTTACCATGATGAGCGAAGGTCGTGTTCCAACTGCTGCAGAGCTCCAACAGTTGGATTATGACTACCCAATGAATGAGCATGTGAGGGCGATGTGTGGAGTAGGTGTGTACTTTGAGGAACCTCTTGATGATGATGTGCCAACCGATGATGATCGTCGAATTCCAGACTCCGACGTGGAGGAGAACTCTGATGACGATGACCCTGATGAGGATTCTGATGAAGGGGGTATGACCCCAGACATAGAGGAAGAGTCCGACTAATCAGGTTCTTCTTATTTATTTTCCATTGAGGGCAGTGTGTCTCGTCTAAGTATGGGGTGCTGGTATTTGTATGTTATACTTCTTTCTCTTCATTTTCTTATTTATGTTTATTTGTTTATTTGTTTTATTTGTTTATTTTTTTAAAATTTTTTTTTTTGAAAACTTTGCATAAAATTGTTCTGATAGGCAGCATGGTATTGTGATAAGAGTCTGTGATAAAATCATTACTATTGAGACGTTTAGGCTCTAAATGTGACTCATTATATGATAAGTGTGTGGTTCAATTCCTTCATCTGTTGGGTCAAGAGTCTATACTACTTCCAATAATGTCGACCATGTGCCTTATGTGTGTGAGGTGATAGTATATTCTGTGTTTGTGGCTGATGCTAGAACTTGCTTGGTATGTATGTAAAGCGAAATAAAGAGTGTGAGTTTAGGAGATGATTTAGGCATTTCTTTGGCAACCTGTGATTGTTTACCTTCGTTTTACCTACCCGTGGACATCATCCTAGATAACCCCCTTTGAGCCTTTAGCCTATTTTCTTTGACTACCTCATATATAAGCCTAATACATTTTTTTTCAAGACCATAATTTGATCCAAATTCCTAAGTGTTGTTAAATTATAAAGTCATGTGACAAAATAAGAGGAAATTGGGTGAGAGTAGTGCCTTAAAGTGAATTGGTACTTGAATTCGTTATGAAAAAGAATGGTTATCATAGAGGTGTGTTATAAAAAAAAGAGAAGAGAGAAAAATGAAAAGGAAAATAAAAAGTTAATTCTGTTCAAAATTGAATAACAAAAGAGGTGAGAAGGGGTGGTAGATTAAAAGAAAGTAGAAAGGTTGTTTGAAAGAAAGTGTTAATGGCATAATGTGATGTATTAAAGAGTTTAGGAACATAGTCACTAAGGGCAAGCCTATGGTCATCAGTTGCAACATATGAATTCTTTGTGAGAGTGAGAGCAAGGAGAATAGTGTACCCATGTTTCGAAAAAATGCAAAACTTGTGAGTGATTATGGGTGATATCTTGTGTGAGACACACATGGTTGACGAGTTTTGGGTAGTTGTGTATGATTCTTTGTGCCTTAACTTCTTGAATACAAATTAACCATCATCACGAGTCTATGTTAGAGGTTGAATTGTTTCTAGTAATGGTCAGAAAACTACTCTTGGTTAATAATTGTTGTGCCTGTCTTGATGAATATTTTGTGTTGTTACTGTGAAACCCTAAGTAGATGTTTAGAAGGACATGATATTTTGTTCGATGACGAACAAAGCTTTAAGTGTGGGGTGTTGATGATAGGCGTATTTACACGCCTAAAGTTCTATAATCTACCCATATTTTACCTAAGTTTTGAGGACAAAATACATAATTCATGCACTTTTAGTCCTCTTTCCTGTAAGTGAGCTAACAAACGTGATTAGCAAGTTTTTAGGTATAAATGATGAAGATTTCAGCCTTTTATGGATAACTTGACGCCAAAGGAAGCTTCACGAAAGGAGGAAAGCAAAGCTTGGACGCCTAAGGACTAAAAATGACGCATGGAAAACCTGTCCCAGGCAAAAACAACATTTCTCAAGACTTTGGGGATCAACAGTAACCTATTAGGATTAGGATAATGATGCAGTAATTTGTTAGGATTAGGATAAGTACGCAATAGCCTAGTAGGAATAGGATATGGGTATTATAAATACCCTATTTTTCTGCAGCTTTTTAATTATCAACTCATTCAGAATACACATTCGAATTCTCATTCATCTTTATACTTCTTCCATTAATTACTTTCAAAACAATTCTCTTCATCTATTCTAATTCTAAATTTTCACGACAAGAGAAACGCTATTTGCAAGGAATTCACGCCACAAGCACTACCAAACCATACTACACGTTCTATCTTTATTTTGGTATAATGATAATGACTATTGTGATTTCCGTTGCACTCATGAATAGCTAAACTTCTCTGTTGGGGTTATGGAAGTCTTATGAGCAACTATCTATTGCTATGAGTTTGTGAATTCGTGACACGTATGCTGCTTATATCATTATTTTCTTCATCTTAATTTAAATTCTTGTGGTTGCAAACATATAGAATACGCCAGTATAGCATTAACTTGTTCAAAAGAAAAATTATATGTTTGGAAAAGAGATAATGTCAAGGTAATAGGGCACCAACCCCTGTTAAAAATTTAGTGCCATAACTGGATTAACCTCTTGGAGAATTTGTACCGTTAGATACGCTTTAAGCTCGAAAGAGTTAAAGTGAAATAATCCTTGATGGTCGAAAGACGCCTGGATTTACCATAGAATACAATTCTCTATAAGCACATGCATGTCTGAATTCCGCATAACTCATAGTCAATAGATATGTACAACTCAAAAGGTGGACATAACCCCAGTTCTCAATTCTCATTGATCAAAACCAACCAAACAATCCATTTTACTCTTCTATTTTCTGTTCTTACGTTATTATTTTGTTACTCACGCTACAATCCCCCCTTTTTACGAAACTTTCACCAAAAGTCTAATAGTCTTTGCTTACTTAGTGACCAAGTATTCTCTGTGGGATTCGACACCCAACCCAGTTGGGTTCTATATTTGACAACGACCGCTTACACTCTTACGAGAGCTGTAGTTTGAGCGTTATCACCCGACGAGTATACAGGAACTGTCCGGTTATGATATTTTGGAAAGTCACTTCAGCAGACTTAGTTGAGTTAGAGATGACTGATTTTGATGTCATTCTCGGCATAGATTGGCTTCATTCTTTCTATGTCACAGTCGACTGCAGAAATAGAATGGTCCAATTTCAGTTTTCAAATGAACCTATCCTAGAATAGAGGGGTAGTACTTCAGCCTTCAGGGGTCAGCTTGTTTCCTACCTTTGGGCAAAGAAAATGATATCTAAAGATATGTCTATCATCTTATGCGAGTTAAGGACACTAGCTTCAAAACTCCCAGTCTTGAATTAGTCCCAGTTGTGAATGAATATTCAGATATCTTTCCCGAAGATCTTCCAGGAATTTCTTCCAAAAGGGAAATAGACTTTGGCATCGATCCTCTTCCAGATACTCATCCTATGTCTATTCCTCCATACAGAATGGCACCAGCAGAACTCAAAGAATTGTAAGAGAAGTTGAAGGATATCTTAGATAAGGGATTCATCAGACCCAATGTATCCCTGTGGGGAGCACCAGTCTTATTTGTGCACAAAAAAGATGATTCTCTCAGAATGTGCATTGATTTTTGTCAGCTCAATAAGGTCACAATTAAGAATAAGTATACACTTCCCAGAATTGATAATTTATTTGACCAGCTTCAGGGTGCCAGTTCTTTCTTTAAGATAGAACTCAGATCCGGCTATCATCAGCTCAGAGTCAGAGAATGTGACATTCCAAAAATATCCTTTTGTACTCGGTATGGTCACTTCGAATTCCTAGTCATGTCCTTTGGTCTTACCAATATCCCAGCAGCTTTCATGGACTTGATAAACTATGTGTTCAAGTAGTACTTGGATATGTTTGTCATAGTCTTCATAGATGATATCCTTGTTTACTCCCGCAGAGAGCAGGATCATGCAGACCATCTCAAAATCATACTACAGACCCTCAGAGATCATCTACTATTCACCAAATTAAGTAAGTGTGAATTTTGTCTAAGGTCAATAGAATTACTTGGTCATATTATTTCCGATGATGGCATTAGAGTTGATCCTCAAAAGATTGAAGCAGTAAGAAACTGGCCTCACCCTGTCTCTCCATCAGATATCAGGAGTTTCTTAGGTTTGGCTGGCTATTACAGATGGTTTGTTGAGGGATTTTCTTATATTTCATCTCCTATGTAAAGATTGACTCAGAAGAAATTCAAGTTTCAGTGGTCAGATTCTTGCGAGAAGAGTTTTCAGGAGTTGAAGACTCGACTCACCTCAGCTTCAGTTTTGGCTCTCCTAGATGGTTTAGATGGGTTTGTAGTATATTATGATGCATCCAGAGTAGGTTTGGGTTGTTTCCTCATGCAGCATGGTTAGGTCATAGCCCACACCTCCAAACAGCTTAAACTTCATGAGAGGAATTATCTAAGTCATGACCTTGAGTTAGCAGCCATAGTTTTTGCCTTGAACATTTGGAGAAATTATCTATATGAATTTCATGTAGATGTTTTCACAGATCACAAAATCCTTCAATATGTATTCTCTCAGAAATACCTCAATCTTCGTCAGAGAAGGTTGTTAGAGCTCTTGAAAGATTATGACATGAGTGTCTTTTATCATCCGGGCAAGGCCAATGTAGTGTTCGACGCTCTCAGTAGACTGTCTATGGGTAGTGTTTCTCATGTTGAGGATAGTAAGAAGAAGTTAGCTCAGGAAGTCTATCAGCTTGCCTGACAAGGTGTCCGCCTAGTTGATTTAGAAGAAGCTAGTGTATGGGTTCAGAATAGTTCAGAATCATCTCTAGTATCCAAGGTAAAAGAAAAGAAAGATAAAGATCCTAGTCTTGTAAGTTGAAGGATTCTATCAAAGATCAGAAAGTAGAGGTTTTCTCCCAAGGAGAGATGGTGTTTTACGTTATTAGGGTCGTCTGTGTGTTCCAGGTGTAGATGACTTGAGGCAATGAATTCTTGTAGAAGCACATGGTGCGCGCTACTCGATTTATCCAGGGGCCATAAAGATGTATCGTAATTTGTGGGAGATCTATTGGTGGAGTGAGATGAAAAGAGATATTGCACAGCTCATGGCTAAATGCTCTATATGTCAGTAGGTTAAGATAGAGAATCAAAATCCTAGTGGGTTCATACAGTAGTTCAATATTCCCACTTGGAAGTGGGAAGAAGTGAACATAGATTTCGTGATGGGTTTGCCTCGTACTCATCATCAGCATGATTCAGTTTGGGTAATTGTAGACTGAATAATCCAGTTAGCTAATTTCCTTCCAGTCTATACCTCTTATTCTATCGAGGATTATGCCAAACTCTATATCAAGGAGTTAATCAGATTGCACGGTGTTCCGTTATCTATTATCTCAAACAGAGATACCCAGTTCACTTCTCATTTCTAGAAAGTATTCCAAAAGGGTCTTGGTACCCAAGTTCATCTTAGTATGGACTTTCATCCTCAGACAGATGGTCAAGCAGAAAAGACCATTCAGACTTTAAAAGATATGCTGCAAGCATGTGAAATTGATTTCAAGGGTAGTTGGGATGACCACTTACCTCTGATTGAGTTTGCATACAATAATAGCTATCATTCCAGTATTCGGATGGCTCCATTCAAAGCTCTTTATGGTAGGAGATGTATATCTTCAGTCGGTTGGCTCGAGGTTAGTGAGGCCTCAGTTATACGACCTGACTTAGTATTTGATGCCTTAGAAAAAGTTCAGTTGATCAGAGAAAGACTTCGAGCTTCTCAGAGCAGACAGAAGTCTTATGCAGATGTGCGCAGAAAGGATCTAGAGTTTGAGATTAGTGATTATGTCTATCTAAAGATCTCTCCCATAAAGAAAGTGAAGAGATTCGGCAAAAAGGGAAAGCTCAGTCCCTGATATGTCGGTCCCTTCAAAATTCTCAGTCGCTTTGGTAAGGTAACTTATGAGCTCGAGTTGCCTTCAGATCTAGTCTCAGTTCATCCAGTTTTCCATGTATCTTTGCTCAAGAAGTGCATAGGTGACCCGGTAGTTGTAGTCCCTATTCAGAGCATATATGTTTATAACAACCTCTCTTATAAAGAGATTCCAATCGAAATTCTTGTTTACCAGACTCGCAGACTTAGGAACAAAGAACTCCCTCTAGTCAAATTTCTCTTGTGGAATTAGTCCATTGAGGGAGCTACTTGGGAAGCAGAAGCAAACATGTGTACCAAGTATCCTCACCTCTTCTCCACTAACTCAGATCTAGCTCAAGGTAATAGTTCTCCTTAATCTTTTCAGTTTCATGTTCAGATTTTAGTTACAAGCTTGGTATCCAATTCATGTTCAGAATTCCATTATAAACTTGGTATTAAATACCATTGTATATTCAGTCATGTAATCATGTATAAGTTCAGTCAAATAATCATGCATCAGATATGCATTCTCATTGTGAGAAACTTAGCTCCTCATAATACTTAGTCATGCATTCATGAATCAGTTACACATGTATCAGATATGCATATTCAGTATGATATATATATTCAGTTTATCAGTCATGTTAGTTATGGAGTCATGTTTGAGTCATTCATGTTCAGGATGTGCTCCAGTCTACAGTTTCTCCCCTCTCATTCAGTCTCATTCGAGGGTGAATGTTTCTAAGGGGTAGATATTATAATAATCCAAACTTTCTTTAAGTCGAATCTAGTCTCCAGAAGAGTTAGTGATGACTTCCTAAATAATTAATTATTAAATCATATAGTATTTCCCTAATTTTGACTTTTTATCATGTGGGAAATTGAATTAGCTTTCCAACGATACCAATTTCGTCAAAATCTGGTATCGGAGTAAAAAGGTATGGACGTTTTACAGAGAACTGTTGGAACTGCCCAAAAGCGACGGTCAGGCCGACGGACCGTCGAGCTAGCAAAGGATTGTCGCCCAAGCCGTCGTGACTAAGAAAGTGAACCCGACTTCTAGTCAAGTGTGAAGGCTAGGACCGACGGACCATCGATCTAGCGATGTACCGTCGCCCAAACCACCGTAGACGAGGCAGAAAGTTCAGGTTCTAGACAAGTGCGACGGACAGGACGGATGGAACGTCGAGCCAGCGATAGATCGTTGCCCAAACCGTTGCCACTTCCGATCAATGATTTTAAGTTATTTTTAAAAGGGTATTTAGGTCTTTTCCACCTATTTTGACCCTTAATTATACCAGATCAGGGCTCACAACTTCTTTATTCATCTATAACATCAAATTAGGGTTTTTTTCAAAGTTCAATCCCCAAGAATAAAAAATCCTAGGTGTTTAATTGCAAGTCAATAATTCAAGTTTTGCTCTACCAATCTTCAAGAAATCATCCACCCAAGTATGTCAAGAGTTGATTAATGGGTTCCTTTCACCCATGAAACTCAAGTAACCCTATTTGAAATATAAACTTTGTATTTCATGGTATGAATTAAAATATATCCATGTTTATGTTATTGTTTGATTTCTCAGTTGAAGTCTTTCATGATTATCATGACAATATGTTAGCATGTAGTTAAAGTTCTTGCATTGGAAGTATAAAATGTTTCCATGGTGTATTATTTCAATATTCATGCCTAAGACTAAATATATGCATGCAATGTGTTTGATAAAATGCCTAAAGAATAAGAATCATGCTTTAGGACTCAATTATGACCAAATTGATAAACCCATATTTTACCCTTATGTTTAAATTGACTTTCGTGTTATTGTTATGCATTGAAATCGTTCGTTGGATCATTCATGAGATTAGTCTATGAAATTATGACATGTTTATATGCTTTCCTATTCATGTACCAAACCATGGTAATCAAGTGCCTCATGAAATTCCCCAATGATTGTATTATGAATTATTGACTATAGTCATGTGTCAAGAAATGTCATGTCTTATCAGTTTTAGGCTATCGAGTCCTGGGGGTACTTGTACCCAATAATTTAGCCATGTGCCTAGAGCCAGTGTTATATTTTCAAGATACTCTCTGTCGAGCCATGTTCATAGAAATTCAGTCAGTCATGTGACTCAGCAAAACTCAGTAATATCAGAAATCTCAATAAACTCAGTATCTTAGAAATCACAGAAATTTAGTAATCTCAGTAGTATTCTGTCAGTCAATGGAACTCAATGAACTCAATCTAGATCAGTTCAATTGATCATGTTCAGTTTCTATTCAGATGAGAGTAGGATTTAGCATCGAGTGAACCCAAGGATGAGGACACACGCTGACAGATGAGGGTGTGATCCTTAGAAGTAATCCTTGCATTCCAGAACTATGTAGCCAACATAGGTTGAGACATCAACAATGACAGATGAGGGTTGATGAGGTGGATAAATACTGTCAGATAAGGATCTCACCATTTTATTTTTGGGAACACTGTCAGATAAGGGTCACCCATAACTTATCTTTACCAGTTGCACCGTATTGATACCCTTTCAATTGGGGTTATAGATTGGACCACAACTCAGCTATATTTCTTTATTTGGGGCATATTGGTTAGATGACTACTTCCCATAGTTACAGTTCAGTCTCAGTCTCAGTAATAGAACTCAGATAGTTCTACAAAATTCAGGACTATTAGATACAGTCAACTCAAAATAGTATGGAACTCTGCTAGTTCCATCAGAACCTAGACTGTCAGATATAGTCGCTCAGTATCATTTATCAGTACTCATGTTATCAGTATTCAGACTCAGTAGTCAGTATCACCATGAATTCAATTACAGTCATTTGCATGCATTCTCAGGTTTATGTTATATAGTCAGTTAGCATTGTTCATGCATTTGAACTCTTTGTATTCAGCCTACCTCAATTGCATACCAGTACATTCAATTGTACTGACGCATTTGTGCTATGGTATTTATACCATAGGTTCCGAAGTACGAGTTCCAAAGCATCAGTAGTATTCCTGTACTCAGCAGTCAAGGTCAGCAATGAGTCCTTATCTTTCAAGGACATGATCATTATTTTATCATTTTAGTACTTTGTTTATTTCAGTAGTCGGAGTTAGTTGGGAACGTGTCCCATCAACTCCTTATTCAGACAGTTAGAGGCTTTTTAGACTATCATGATTAGACAGTTATTTCAGTTGTTTTGGGTATTTTATGCCCTACCCAAATGTTATATTTTATCAGATATTATGTCTCAGTTTTGAACCTTATAGCCTTTCAGCCTTTATTTCTGCATTTATACAGTATGTTATGAAATATTCAGGTACAGATATCAGTCATTGGTTAGATTATGGTCCTTCGGGGTCATGAGCATCATGTGGTATTCTAGGTACCAGATTCGGGGAGTTACATATGGTCTCTAGCATGAGGGCTAGAATGCACAAGTTTATCATGGGATTATCCCGTGAGCTGGTGCTTGAGATCTAGATGGCTTTATTGATTGAAAATATGGACATCTCTAGGTTGATTGTATATATTCAACAAGTGGAAATAGAGAAAGGAAATAATTTAATTTGAGTGAAAGGCAGGGGAAGAAGTTTAGACTCTATGAGTTTAATGGTAGAAGTGGTGGCAAGTAGCCTAGAAAGAAGTGGGGGAGTGCGAGTTCTTTCACCTCGATTAATACCCTTTACCCAAAGTTATTAGGTGATTGTCGGTCTCAATTTAAAGGTAAGTTTCGTACACGGGGTGCCTAATTCTAGGCTAGTGGTGCCTAGTCGCCTTCACCCCGTCATCCTTGTAGATTCTATGGTCAGCCTCATTACGGTCAGTATGGAAGGGGCGGGACAAATATTTTAGATATGGTCAGATTGGTTATATACATTGAGAGTGCCCCTCCCAAGTGGCTTCTTGGGAAAACAGGGCCGCTATTTCTACTCTATCTACTCCCACACCAAAAGGTGCTATGTCTGCCTCTGCTTTTCTTTCTTGCATCAAATCTGGCTGGAACCGCTTGTATGCACTTTTTACTAGGTAGGATTCTAAGGCATCTCCCGATGTTGTCACGGGTATGTTGAAACTTTTCTTCCATGACGTGTAATGTTTTGTTTATCCAGGGTCTACTCTTTCTTATGTGATCCAGTATGTGGATGTGTATTTTGCTTTTGATCCCAAGAGTCTTTCAGTTCCTTTTTCTATTTTGACTTTGGTAGGAGATTCTGTGGTTATTAAGAAAGTCTACATGGGGCGTATGATATCTATTAGTGGTATAAATACTCTTGTTAACTTGAAAGAGTTGGACATAGTTGATTTCCCTAATGAGCCACACATTGTATGGGAAGGTGGTTCCTTTGTGCCTAAGGAAAGGTTTATTTCTTATCCCAAACCCTAAAATTTGATTTTGAAGAAGGGTGTGTATTATTTGGTCCGAGTTATAGATTCCAACTCGAAAGATCCTTTTCTAAAATCTGTTCCCGTGGTTAATAAGTTTCTTGAGGTGTTTCCCAATGATCTTCCCAGTGTTCCTCTCCATAGGGAAATTAATTTTGGCATTGATCTTGTTCTGGACACTCCTTCAATTTCTATCCCTTATAGAATAGCTCCGACGGGGTTGAAAGAGCTTAAGAAGCAATTGATGGACCTCTTAGATAAATGTTTTATCCATCCTAGTGTGTCTCCTTAGGGTGCTCCCATGTTGTTTGTGCATAAGAAAGATGCTTTCTTTCGCATGTGCATTGATTATCATCATTTAAACAAAGAAATGATAAAGAAAAAATATCCTCTCCCTAGGATTAATGATTTGTTTGATCAACTTCAGGGTGCAAAATGTTTCTCTAAGATTGATCTTAGATCGAGTTATTATCAGCTTAATATTAGGGATGCAGATACCCCTAAGACTGCCTTTAAGACTCGGTATGGTCACTAAGAGTTTCTTGTTATGTCCTTTGGGTTGAACAATGCCCCAACGATATTTATGGACTTGATGAATTGGGTTTTGCATCCATTCTTGGACATATTTGTCATTGTCTTCATTGGTGACATCTTTGTCTACTCCAAGAGTGAGGCGGATCATGTAGATGACCTTCGTGCTATGTTACAAACTTTAAAGGATCTTCTTTTGTATGCCAAGTTCTCCAAGTGTGAGTTTTAGTTGAAATCCATAGCTTTTCTTGGTCATTTTTCTCTAGTAAAGGGATCACCGTAGATCCCCAAAATTTGCAGCGGTTAAGAAGTGTCTTAGACCTACGTCTCCAACCGATATTCAGAGCTTCTTGGATCTATTTGGTTACTATAGAAGATTTATAGAGGGTTTTTTGACTATATCTGCCCCATTGACCAAGTTGACCCAAAAGAAGGTCAGTTTTTTATGGCTCAATGTGTGTGAGAGTAGTTTTGAGAAGTTAAAAGATAAGTTCACTTCAGCTCCAGTTTTGACCTTGCTTGAGGTTAGTGATGGTTTTTTGGTTTATTGTGATGCTCTTATATTGGTGTCGATTGTGTGCTGATGCAACTTAGTAGGGTGGTGGCCTATGCCTCTAGGCAATTGAAAGTTCATGAGAAGAACTACCTTACTTATGACTTAGAATTTTTAGCTGTGGTGTTTGCCTTGAAGATTTGGCGGCATTATCTTTTTGGGGTTCATGATGATATCTTTTTCGATTATAAGAGTTCAATACGTGTTCGCTCAAAAAGAGTTGAATCTCTGACAAAGAAGGTGGCTTGAGTTGCTAAAAGACTATTATATGAGTCTCCATTACCATCCCGATAAGGCGAATGTAGTTGCTGATGCTCTTAGTAGATTGTCCATGGGAAGTTTGGCACATGTAGATGAGGATAAATGGGAATTATTAAAGTACGTTCACTATTTGGCTAATCTTAGAGTTCAACTTGGGGACTCCAAGGATGGTGGTGTATTTGTGCATCCGATATCTCAGTCATCTCTTTTTATTAAGATAAAGAAACACTACCAGAAATTACCCCTATGGTGACGGTTGCAACACCATTGCAATAGACAGAAAAACCGTTGCCATAGCTCTATCGCAACGGTTTAGCAACCGTCCTATAGGTGGGCGTTGCAATAGGTCTATGGCAATGATTTATGCGACGGTTGTCTGAACCGTCACCATAGGTCAAGCTATGGCAACGATTTTAGATAACCGTCGCCATAGCTAGACCTATAGAAACGGTCATTTTTTGACTTATTGGGATGCCTATTCTCATCTATTGCAACGGTTACAACCGCCGCTATAGCTTGACCTATGGCAATGGTTACAACCGTCTCCATAGCTTGACCTATGGCGACGGTTATTTTTTGACTTATTGAGACGCCTATTGTTATCTATGGCAATGGTTACTAACCGTTGCAATAGCTTCTATTGCAACGACATTAAACTTTTGCAACAATATCTATTGCAACGTTTGCAACAGTGTCTCCTGCAACAGCATCTATTGCGACGTATTGTAAATTGGTATTTACATACATAATAAATTACAATAAACAATTAGACACACATCATAAAACAAAATCATTCATTAATAATCATATAATCCAAAATATGGAACAAATTAAACTAGTAATCTAAATTCAAAACAAAATGTATGTTAAGTACTCAAATCATTAGTTAAGCTTTTACATAGTATCAAGTTATAGTCGCGATAAGTTTCAAAAAATTCTATGTAGCCTGTATTCTTCTTCTTCTTCTTCTTGTGTTCTAGCATCTGTTTTTTCCTTAAAGCTGCAAGTGATCCAGCTGAAACAAAGTTCTTTAACTTTCTAATGATTTCTTGACCTTCCAAGCAAGAATCAGTTAGCATCTCAAGATTCCAATCTTCTATCAGATCCAGTGCTTGTCATCAGTAGATACATATTAGAAGGAATAAGAGCACCGGAAAGAATTGTGTTAAGTCATGAATGCCTGTACTTTAATAACCGTAATAATATAAACCATAATATATTTGGTATTAGCAATTTAAATTTGATGTCCAATTTTAGCAATTTCACCAAGCTTTTTGTAGATTCATGTTTAACTCCTTGAAGTCCCCGTCTTTCATTTCGCAAAGACAGAACAACTAAAAATATGATACCACTTTATGTCTTGATCAATAATTATTATTGTTACAGTAAGATTCTAAGCATCAGTATGAAATTCAACCAGATAGATTACTGAAGAAGAGGATGACAGTACCAGGAAATCAGTACTAGGGAACACTTAACCAAGAACCAAAATAAACTTAGCAAGAAAACCGTACATGGCTAGGAGGGATGTGCTTTTCACTGAGAAGGTCGAGCAAAAGTGTCCTGAAGCTAAATATCACACTCTCTGTGGTGATTCTTCCTACAAAACAAGTTCAAAAGAACTAAGTGAACTAAAACAATGTCAATAATACATGAAAGATAGGTGTATTAACACCATGAATTCAATGACCCCTATACATTGAACGAACTACGAAAAAATCCTACAAGGATATACCAATGCTGTAATAGTCAAAGGCTAAACCACAACAGTGCTTCAACTTCAAGAGATATGCCTGTCATACAGCTTCATAACAACTGAATAATCCAACAGCCTCTACAATTGCTTTTCCAATTGGATGATTTGTATTTGATTTAACTCTAGCAGCAAACTTCTGAATATCAACTTCTAACCACTGATAAGGTGAAATCAAATATTGTCTGTACCAAAACTTGGGTTATTATTTCCAATGAAGACCATTGATACCTTTTCTTTTACTAGGTGTCTCAATTTCACTTAAATTTTAAAATAATTTCACCGTTAAAAATTTTGTTATCAAAGAAAAAAAAAATCCAAAGATTGACCACTAACATCCAACACCGAAACTTAGAAAGCAATATATGGCAGCAGCCTAAAAGAGATGACTAGCATAATGTATAAAAGAGAGGATAGAGTAAAAGAAGTGAACAGCTAGAACAAGAGATGACTTGGATGAATATAAAGGTGGTTAACTGCTCACTGGTTGCTCTTATTCCATCATGCAGAATCACATTCATGATTTTTCTCTTTCTAGCATATCCATCATTCAAATAGTACAAAATAAGCATATGAGAAACAAAAGTTTTGTCCCACATTGGTTGAGGGAATAGAATAGTTTGTTATCTCCTTACTTATTCGTGGCAAATGAGCTAAATTTTGGTTAATTTAGACACAAGGTCTATTTTCTTAACATGGAATCACAATCAAACCCATCCTAATTCTTGGTTTACCCAATATGGGCAATATTATGTCGTTCAGGTGTAGATATCTAAGTGCACGAAAAGGTGCTAAACCACATTGGTTAGAAGAATAGTTGGAATAGAGTGTTGTCTTCTCATGAGCTAGTTTTGGAGTTGGATTAGACTCAAGGTCCATTTTCTTACGAGAAAACAAATAAGAAACACTAATACTAGATACTCTTTATTACCAAACAAAATGTGTTTTTATAGAAAAAAATGGGGGTTACATTTTTTTTATGTTAAAGATAATGTATCAGCACTTTTCTTTTTACAGAAGAAGATCAAACTATCCTTTTCAAGAAAGTGGATTGCATTTTGGAATGCCTAATACAGCCAGGAGAGAGGTAGTATAAATACACTAAAGTATGCACTCAACCTTGCATCTGCATCTTCTTGATGGCCTTGACCTTGAGACACAACTTTGGTCACTGTTGGTCTACCAATAGTCAGTGTCCTAGTCTTTTCAAACACAATTGTATCCACTATTGTGAATCTTTCTAGGACACTTCCACCACGCAAAAGCAAGCCTTTAGTGGCACCAAGTGAGGTTCCAACCTTTATACAATTATGTCTAAAATCATTACTATGCATCAAATGTTAGGACCGCCCTTGGAATTACATGAAAGTACAATACGATACTATATTTCTTTACCATCACAGCAGTAGGAGTGGCAAGACCAAGTGCACATGAACAGCCAATAACCTGCAACCACAATCCAGAAACCAATTACTGCAAAACAAAGAGATATAAATATAATCATCGTATGTAAGCATACCCTTGCCCACATTATGCAAAAAAGAGCATTAAATTAGAAACAATATGGAAATAGCAGTAGTGGAGAGTCAAGAAGATTTTACAAAAGGATTACTCAATCATATGTGATAAATTATCTTGCTGGACGTCGCGGAATATGCCAAATTTGAACCTTGTGGGTGATTATTGAAAATCAACTCAGTACATACATGTTTATACACTAACATACCAGCACAGTAAATGCGAGTTGCAACGCGAGCGAAATAGCACTTCCATGACAAAGGGCAGGAGGCAGGAGTGAGCACCAAAAAGGTTCCAAAACATAAATGTGGCAGCAGAAAGCGTCATTACCACATAAGTAAAATTCCCAGCAACTAGCCTATAGACAAACTTAAAATTCAACCAACAACTAGCCTATAGGCGTGCATTAATTAACTAATTCCACCTAAAATTTTCTGAAGTAATCAAATATAGCACGTCCAAGATGGACTTGAATGTGGTTAAACAAGTTGACGCATGCGGGCAGTAACCTTCTCATTTCAAGACATACTACTTCTCATGTAGTAAAGGTAGGATTATAATAGACTCAACCAAGTGACAGTTAGAGAACTTTATCAAAATTTCAGAAGTTACATATAGTATCCCGAATATATTCACCAAAAATTTTTCCTGAAATCAATTGATCCTAGCATATATTTCTGAACGGATACTCATATTTAGCCACGTCCCATGTATAAAATCAAAAGTTAAATATTTCATAATTGACTAGTCATGTAGACACAATCATGTGCTACAAAAGGTATCATACTTCAATTTGCTTAAACGATACTTAAAAAGGAAAAGTTACCTCCATTGAGCAATAATAACTTATAGGTGATTCAAGTTACTGAGTTCCCCTATTCTTTGCATTTAAATGATGATGATGTTGTCTAAGTGATGCAGCAATGTCCTTTCCTAAGCTACTGGTGCTTGTTGGCTGCAACCATGACAAAGAAACACAACTAATTAGGTTATTTCCTTCTGGATGCATGTTAGAAACTTTTTAAGGCACTTCAGAGTGTAGCATAAATTAACCAAATAAACATTCTTTTGACTAGGAACTTTGTAAAACGTTTTATCAGGTGCCCAGTGCAATTACTTGAGGTACATGCAAGCTAGCCCGGAGACCACTCTTACATACATATACACACACATATATATAGGTATATACACACGCGCACACTCTCTCTATGATATAGGCTCACCAAACAAATGCTATTGTATTCACCATAGTTGCTAACAAGACAAATGATATTTCATAGAAAACAACAGACAGCCAAAGGATAGAAGAAAATAGTCACTAGTTATTAACATTTGTGAAAAAGAAAATGGCTGAAAAACTCATACGCACAATTTTCATTTTGGTTTTTGGAAATTAACTCAGGTCCTAAAAGTGCTTTAGGTTTTGCTGAGACAAAACTCTTATCATCCTTCATGTTCCTCTTAATGACCATTTAATCAAGTAGTACACATTGCATATGGTTCAAGATGCTACATGAAATAAATTAAACCTAACTTACAAATCATAACATCCAATATAACTCAAACCAAAAGAAAAGACAGCTTGTTATCGAAATATCCATAACCCACTACACAATTGGCTTACCAAAATAGACCTCTCAGAACTACACAATGGGGCATCCATGAACCTCCTCGTCATATGACTGAACAATCTCAGTATCGCCTCCCACATTTTCTCCTCTATTAACGCCACTACCACCCACCTTGTCCTAGATAGGTTCATACTTAAAATAATAGAGATTGTCCATCTCAAGTAAGGATTCATTCAAATCTAAATTTAATGTGAAATTAGACCTTTGAAGTGGAAAAAAAGGTCGATTGGAAAAGTACAAGTAGTCACAGCCTTCTCGCGAGTGCTAGGTTCGATATGGATCCCTCGTCGTGACAAAATCAATGATTCAGTAGTCTTCTATAGTATGATTTAAAACATGATTTACTTCATTGGCATAAATCATCAAACACTTTATAAATACATCAAATAAATACAAAAAAAACTCAAAATGAGAAATGGCAGGTACCTGACCATTGAGTCAAAGTTTAGACACAGATGTTTTGTTTAGCAGTAGAGGAGATAAAGTCAGAATATCTTGAAAATCGAGCTACGATAATTGCACGTTTTGACTTCATGAAGTAGTGGTCGGAGAAGATTTGAAATCAAGGTCTGGTTGTCAGGGTAGTGACACCATGGCTAGAGCAGTGGTACGATGATCGAAGTATGGTGGCTGGAGCAGTGATATGGTGGTTGTAGTAGTGGCGAATCAGATTTGGTGAATTGTATTATTTTTGGTTTGTGTGGATTATATGTTGTAAAAGGGTTTATTTTTTGTGAACTTGTAGTGAAATCTTGTGCTAGGAATAAATAAACTGATGTAATAGCTTTTTTTTTTCTCAATAAAGTGTTACTATAGCTCATTCTATGGCAACTATGGCAACGGTTTAGGCAAGCATTATAGTAAAACACCTATTGCAATAGTTCTCAGACAACAGTAATGCTTAGGATATCAAATAACTCTACTACAACAATTTTTTTTACAATGGTTAAAACCGTTGCAATAGACCCTCTATTGAAACGCTTTTGGAACCGTCGCCAAAAGATTCGTTGCAATAGGGATAATTTTTGGTAGTGAAAAAGTAAGTATTAGATCCTGACTTGATGAAGATCAAGAGTAATATGGGTCAACACAAGGTTGTGGACTTTATGATTAGTGGTGATGGTATCTTGAGATACCAAGATACTATGTGTTTCGGGCATTGATGGATTGAGGAAAAGGGTCATGTCTGAGGCTTATGGATCCCATTATGCTATTCATCCCTATTCCACCAAGATGAATCATGACCTTTGAGAGCTCTATTAGTGGAATAATATGAAACGTGATGTGGTTAGCTATGTAGCCAAGTGTATGGTGTGTTATCAAGTGAAAGTTAAGGACATGAGGCCCGATGGATTATACCAAGAGATTGTCTTGCCTGAGTGGAAGTGGGAGGTAATTAACATGGATTTTATTACTGGTCTCCCTAAATCTCAAAATCAATATGATTTTATTTGGGTCATTGTTGATAGAATGACCAAGTCAGCTCACTTCTTGATCGTGAGGACTAACTTCTCAGCAAAAGATTATGCTAAGTTATATCTTGCAAAGATCGTAAAGTTGCAAGGTGCTCCAGTTTCTATTATCTAGAATCGTGGTCCTCTATTTTTATCCCACTTTTGGAAGTCATTCGAAAAGGGTTTGTGTACTAGTGTGCCTTAGTACGACTTTCCAACTACAAAAAGATGGGCAAATAAAAAGGACCATCCAAACATTGGAGGATATGTTGTATTTTTGTGTGATTGATTATGATGGTGGTTGGTATGACCACTTGCCTTTGATTGCGTTTTCCTATAATAATAGTTACCACTATAGTATAGGCATCACCACTTTTGAGGTATTGTATGGTAGGAGATGTCGATCTCCTATAGGGTGGTATAAAGTTGGCGAGGGTAAGTTGCTTGGGCCCAATTTAGTTTACCAAGCCATAGAGAAGGTGCAGGTGATTTGTGATAGATTGAAGATCGCTCAAAGTTGCCAGACTTCCTATGCGTATTTGAGGCATAGGGAATTAGAGTTTAGTATTATCAATTGGGTATTCTTAAAGGTATATCCCATGAAGGGAGTGATGCGGTTTGGTAAAAAGGGGAAACTTAGTCCCTGGTATATTGGTCCCTACTTGATTGTGAAGAGGGTTGGCAACGCTGCCTTTGAGTTGGAGTTGCATTCTAGTATGAACTCCATTCACCTAGTTTCCACATCTCTATATTGCGTAAATGTGTGAGTGTTCCATCATTGGTTCTTCTTTTGGATAATTTTGGTATTTCAGAATCTTTGTCCTATGATGATGTCCCGGTGAGGATTTTAGATCGTCAAGCACGACATTTACAAGCAAAAGAAATGGCTTTGGTGATGGTTCTATGGTGGAACCAAAAGTCTGAGGAGGCTACCTGGGAGTCCGAAGAGGACATGAATTCCAAGTATTGATATTTTTTTTGTTTTAGAAACTCGTGATTGAGGTGTGCATTAATCTTCTTGAGTTGATTTATGTCTTGGGTATATAATGGGTTCGAGTCCCTAGACTTTGAAGGAGCCAAGTTGATTTGATAAATGATGGGTTTGAATCCCATAGTTAATGAAATGAATGATTGATTGATAATGATCATGATATGTGTTGTGTTATATCCATGTTGTGTGCTTGTTCTAACTTGTTTGAAAGTTTTTTTGATATGTGATAATGTGTTAACTTTTGTTTATTCTTGACTTGCCCGTCATTTGCGGATGAATGATCCAAGTGGGAGAGAATTGAAACACCTAGACTTTTATCCATTGAAAAAAATTTCTCCATTTGATGTCACTAGGGTGGGTACGACTAAGGGCTTGAGTCGAACCCCTTAGATATGAGTCGTATCCTTCTCTTCCTTCCCTGTTATATCTTAGGAAGTGTGGTGAGGGTTACTCACTATCGTAGGCATGAGTGACCCCCTTCTCAATCGTACCAAAGGGTATGAATCATACCAAGTGAGTCGTATAGAGTTGGACTTGAACTTAGAGTGCATTATTTTAGATACGCATGATGTATATGAATTAGAGTTCAGTCATACCCAAATAACCCTTTGGGTATGACTCAAGGGTGTATGGTTATACCCTTAATAATATTGGTGAACTTGTAGAAGCCTAGGGTACGAGTCAGGGTACTACTCGTATCTTAGGGTACAATTCCTTTAGTGAGTTGTACCCCTGCACGGACTCATTTTCCAACTTTTACCTAGGGGCCTTGTGGTCATTTTCCATGCCTTAAACCCTAAGTCCTCTCACTATATAAGTGCTTGTAGCCTTCTAAACATTCATTTTGATGGATCAAACACCCTAAATACTCTCTCAAGCTCATCTTTGTAGGATTAGAGGCTAGGGTTTCAAGGGTGATCTTCTAGTGGCAAGAAGGAGTCAAGTTTCTTGGTGAATCATCTTGTTTAAAGAATGTAACTCTACCAGTTGTTAAATAACTTTAAACCCATTTATTTTACACTTGGATTAGTAAGTGTACATGGTAATTTTGAACTCAAATGAAAAAGGGTTTTGTTGCCTAATGATGGATAATGTTGATTCTTTCTTAGAATTATGTTTATACATGTTATTGATGATGATTTGAACATGTGTATGCTTGTTTTATGTGGTTTAACATGTGGGTCATGAGTAACCCTAACCTTGATGAATTCTACCCTGAAATTGGCCTTGGTAAAGGTATGCACACAAGGTGTTTGTGAGAATATCTAAGTGAATTGTCTAGTCAATTATTGGTGATGTGTTGAACTAGGGAAATGACCCAATAGTTATGAATGGTTGGTAAATGATATTGTAAAGGCATTATGATCCACATATTGTGAAATTGATAACCTTTGTTGGTTGATGGCTAATTGTCACACCCTTTTTTTTTACCAAAATATTGATTTTAAGTTTGAAAGGGTTTTTATTATTAAGTGACAAAAGATGAAATTTAATTCGAAAAGGGTTCTTTTGCATTTGAACTCAGAGTTGCCACTTGACATAAATCTGGTGTGCCAAGTCACCGTTGAAAATCCTTTTTAAAATGGTTTGACTCTTTAAAACTGATCCACGAACAGAGATTTCAGTTAAGGTTCTATTGATCGAGGGGAAGGTGTTAGGCACCCCTCGATCCCGTGGTTCTACCATGGTCGCTTCGTAGAGTATACCGTCTAGTACAACACTATGAAATGTATAAATCAAAACACACAACTAGAAAACAAACAATCAAATAACCCAAAACATCAAAACAGTATCCAGTCTAATTTATTACAAACCAAAATAAAATACTAAAATTAAACCTAAACTATTCTAACTATCCTAGACTATGCTTTACCCAATGCATCGGGCCTTGATCGCAAATCTCCTTTGAAGACATAATATGTTGGGGAATTCCTCGGTGAATAGACACAATTTTCTTTGAGGCATTCCCCGACAAATGAATACAATTTTAATTTCATACGATAAAATAGAAAACATTCATCAAACATTCAATCATCCAACAATTTACAATTTCTAAATTTTCCTACTAGTTTCGGCCTAAAGCATGATACAACCACATTCAACATCAATAATGAATCATAATACCACAATAGTAAATTTTATCAATTTTCAATTCGCGTCCCCCAATTCCATTCTCAAATGAGATATCATTTCATTACCAATCCATAATCAAGTAAATCCACAACGCTCAACATAAGCAATTATTCATCACCAACAGGGATCAATCAAAAAATAATGTTCAATACAATTCACCGAATATCATCAGTAATAAAATAAAAATATTGAAGGAGTAGAATTGGACCTCAATGAGGCTTTTGAATTCAAATATTATTCGAATGAAAAGATGAAATCCACTTCCGAAGACCTCGGGTCAAACCTCAGTACCACCAAACCCAAACTCAGTATAGCCTTCCCTGTTTCCCATAAAAATTACAACAAAATCACGATAATCGACCAACTCATGCACGCTTTCTGATGAAGGTTTGATCAAAG
Organism: Capsicum baccatum var. pendulum; assembly: GCA_030864225.1. NCBI lineage: Eukaryota > Viridiplantae > Streptophyta > Magnoliopsida > Solanales > Solanaceae > Capsicum > Capsicum baccatum. Next base: position 85,850,603 of record CM061550.1, read on the forward strand.
ACAAAGTCAAGTCGTTATTGTCGTATCTCCAAAACTCCTCGAACTCGATTGATCAGACTTGTCAAATTTTTGAGAGGGTGGGTCACCATTTTCACTTCATCAGAGCTCCAACGAGCTCGGCGAGGGAAAAATCATGGAAAGAAGGTAAAATTACACCCCCCACCGATCATTTTCTCTCTATATCTCTACTCTATTCTCTAATTTCTCGCCCCTCTCACAAATATTTTCACTCTCTCTAATTTTCTATGTTTTTATTTTCTATGCGTAGAGTGTGTTAGCTATGAATGAATTTCTTTTCTAGTCACCTTCTATTGGGTATATATCGGTGTGTGTAGGGAGATAGAGTCTGTTGGTGCATGTGATTTCCTTTCCCTTTTGCTCTGTGTGTGGATAAAAATTGAGTTGTGTGCCTATGGTGTAAATTTCAGTGAGTGTCAAAATGGGAATATGGTGTTGAATAAAAAATGGATTCCATTGGTGTGTGTGCTCACCTTCCCGATGTGGTATGTGGGTCGGTGTGTATATGTACTATGTGTGTATGTTGAGAGTAAATTGGGGAGTATATTATGTGGGTTCGTTCTATGTATTTATCTTATGGAAAAGATCTATTAGTAAAAAAAATATGACCAAGAACGGAGAGGTGGGGGGGGGGTTTAGGGGGTCTATGGGGGTAGGAGGTATAAGGTAGTGGTTGTTAGGATAAAGTGAGGTGGTCCAATTTAATTGGGTGGGTGTTAATTTATTAAGAATTTTTTTATTTTTGTCAGGGTGAGGTGTCAAAAATGGTTATCAATTTGCTATTTTCTTGTGTGAAACTTATAACATGATTGAAGGTACATGGTGAGATGGGGTAAATATTAAATTTGGATTTTAGGAGCTATAGAATTAGGTGCATACATCATGTCCCTCTTTGAATATAAACACGGAGTGTCTGCAGACAAATAAGTAGACAACGAGATCAAATTTTGACCCAACCATTATTCAAAAGGAAGACAAAGAAGGATAGAGTACCACCGAGTCCTGATTTAGGACATCTTACCTACCCAAATTATGAGGGAATCAAGTCACAGGTATTTCAAAGGGTTGGAAAGAGAGGGACTATATCGAGTTAGAGAGTCGAGTGAGGTCTTGTCAAAGTTTTGGTATGCGGCTATGTCAATACATTAAAAATGAAAATTACAAGTTAAAAGATAACATAAATGACAAAATTCCTATCTATGCATCTTCTCTGGACTCTTGACATGAGTTTTTGATGCTTTCAAAATTGATAAAAGAACTGATGTTCTTTGGATTGAACTTGAGAATAGATTCTTTCTCCATAAAAAATTTGATATTGGAGATGATCTCAAGAACTGACCATGTTCTATCAGTGATACTTCAGAATTTGAACCTGAATTTAAAAATCTTCACCCTATTCTTCAAGAGGGCTCCTGACATATAATTTCTTCACTTTGTTGCTTGAATTCTAATTTCTTCTCCTTGTTGCATGTCTTTTAATTTCTCCACCTTGTTGTTTGACCTTAAATTTGTTCACCCTATTCTTTCAGTGGATTTTTGACTTTTAATTTCATCACCTTGTTCTTCAGGATGGCTAATGACTTTCAAGTTCATCACCCTGTTCTTCAGGCGTGCTCCAGACTTTCAATTTTATCACCCTGTTCTTCATGCGGGCTCCTGACTTTTAATTTCATCGCCCTGTTCTTATGGCAGGCTCCTGAGTCTTTATTTAATTACTTTTTTTTTAAGTGGGCTCCTGACTTGCAGCTTCATTACCATGTTCTTCAGGCGGGCTCCTAACTTTGAATTTCATCACCCTGTTCTTCCGGCGGTCCCTTGACTTTCCATTTCATCACCCTGTTCTTCAGGAAGGCTCCTGACTTTCCATTTCATCAGCTTGTTCTTTAGGTGGGCTCCTGATATCTCATTTCATCACCCTATTCTTGAGGAGGGTTTATGACTTGCCATTTTATCACCCTGTTCTTCAGGCGAGCTCCTGACTTGCCATTTTATCACCCTATTCTTCAGGCGGGCTCCTAACTTGTCATTTCATCACTTTGTTCTTTAGGTAGGATCTTGACTTGTTATTTTATCACCATGTTGTTTAGGCAGGCTCCTGACTTTCCATTTCATCATCCTATTCTTCAGGTGGGCTCCTGACTTGCCATTTCATCACTCTATTCTTCAACGGGATCCTAACTTTCCATTTTATCACCCTGTTCTTCAGGCGGGTCCTGCATTTCCATTTCATTACCCTGTTCTTCATGCAGGCTCCCAACTTGCCATTTCATCACCTTGTTCTTCAGGTGGGCTCCTGAATTTCTATTTCATCAACCTGTTCTTCATGTGGGCTCCCGACCTGCCATTTCATCACCCTATTCTTCAGGCGGGCTCCTAACTTGCCATTTCATCACCCTATTCTTTAGGCGGTCTCCTACTTGCAATTTCATCACCCTGTTCTTCTGGCGGGCTCCTGAAGTCAAAATCCGAACTAGAACAAAAATTATCCCACACAAAGTTTATGATAAAGAAAGATTTCATTTTCCAGAAAAATAATGTCTCATTTTGCTAGGAAGGTCCTAAAGTGAAGTTCCTAATAATAGGATTTAAGTTTTCTTTTCCCCCCAGTTTATCATCAAAAGCTTTTTTTTGTGTCAAACCCAACCATAACTACTTGTAATAATGCATAATGCAAACATGACTTAAGATTCTGATCAACAAATGCACCTTTTGAGGGTAAAGTTGAATGACTGACACCAAACTGTACGTCTCTTAAGAGTGAAGTGAAAGATTATTACTAAAAGTGCATTTTTTAGGATTAACTGCTCAAATTAGGAAGTGCACCTCCTAGCCATGAGACATGAATGACACAAATTAGAGAATGCATCTCTTAGGGGTACAAGATAATGAGTTTTACTATAATTGTGATTACCAAACCTGTACAACACTTTGCATTTGTAGAAATAAGGAATTTCACCTCTAGATATTTGTGCTTTAAAAACTTTTGATTAGAAGGTAGAAATTGTTCCTGTTTCATACAAAGAAAACTTAAGAGTTTAAAACAGGGTGGTTGGCTTGCGGCTTTGGATTTTGAGGCAATTTATCTTGCACTTGTCCCATTAATTTTTCTTTCAACTAATTGCATATGTCATTGACTTGTTGCTCCATTGATCCAAACTCAGATTATCAAAAGTGACTCAGAAACAAGCATGATATCTCCATTTTGCTATGTCTCTCAAATGAATCTTTCAAACCTTGGTTTTTCCTTGAGTCCCCAGACTTGTCTGTTGACAAAACTTTCCGCATGCCTTATTTCAGCTCACAATCATGTCTCTTTCATGTGCTGGCCTTTTTTGCCTTGCTTTGTGCAATTGAAGAAGTTGGTAGCCAGTTTTAAAAATTTTTCTCACTTTTTTTGACATGGACTTGACTCAAAGACACGAGAAAAATGACTATAATTTTTAAATTTGAATAAACCGACACAAGAAAACAAAAATAAAACTATAGAGAAGAAAGAAAAAACAATAAATGTCCCCATTGAAAAAGAGAAAAGAAGAATTTATCTGAAATTGGCAGTCAACTCTAATGATTATGACATGTATTTTGGATTAAGCCACCTGACCTTTCCTTCCAAACTTTCCCCAATTGTTGTTGAATTAATGGAACTAAAACTGAGTTGCTTCCTTAGGTCAATTGCATTTAAAGACCTCATTCAGCTAGTGACACCTTGAAGGGTTTTTACCAACAATCCTCTCTCATTGTTCTTTCTCTTAGATCATCATTATCTTATGGTGTCCATAAGAGTTTTCACCAATGAGACTCTCTTATTTCCATTTCTCTTAATCTCGATACCTGTGAGGATTTTCGTCAATGAGACACTCTCATTTTCATTTCTCTCAGCTCACAATCATCTTACAACATCAGTGAGGGTTTTCACTAATAAGACTCTCTCATTTTATCTCTCTCCTTTGCCTTACGGTGCCCGTGAGGGTTTTCACCAATAAGACTCATTTTTATTCTCTCCTGATTCCTTATGCTGAGTAATACAAGTAGTTCCTAGAATGCATCATCATATACATTATATGCTTAGCCTTATCATTCTTAAATATTGATCTGAAGGTCTTTCTTTTGTTGTAACTTGGCTTTTGGATAATATTAGAAAGAAAGAATGGCATGAGACCCAAACAACACTTGAGTGGGGTGGGACTTACAACTTTTGGAATCGAGTCAAAGAACGAAGAATAAATCATGCCCCACTTTCTTTTGACTAGGTCATTCTAAATTGTTCATTTGGTTGGATCGAACCCAGAGTAGGGTACCTACGTATCTCACCCACGAGAGAGTAGAATTTGGTCACACGTAGTTCCGACAACTCATTATTTTGCTTGATTCTGGTTTATCTTTTTTCTTTTATTGACTCTTTTCTCTTTGGGATTTTTTTGACTTAATTTTTCTTGACATTCTTCTCTTTTATTTCTTTTTGGACACATTCTTCTCTTTTTTTTTTGAAACTTTTCTGACTCTATTCTTTTGCTGGATACTTTTATTTTGAGCTTTGCTGACTCTATCTTGATTCCAAAAGAGGGGTATGAAATAAAATAGAAGAAGCTCTAATGGGGTAAACAAAGGATGACATAATGTTTGGATAGATGAATGAAATGACTTCGTCATATCAATCGTTGACAATGCAAATTCATATCATGCAATATGAAGTGAAAGATATGTGACACTTCAACAACACCAACTTTAACTAGGCATGTGTGCCACTTCTTCTTCTATACTTATCAAACATTTAACTCCAGTTTTATTGTACATTTCGCATATTGAATGAGTCGTAATTTTGTGGAGCTGATTTTCTTTCTGTTCCTCTTGACATAGGATCGCGCATTCACTATTTCAACTAATTGAGATATGCCTTTCAATTGATGACCAAGTTATTCTTGTGATTCTCAAAGTAATTTCCTTGATTTTTAAAGAAGGCTTCAACTTGATCACCAAATGCCTCAACACTCTACCTATTTTCTCAAATATTTTTTTTTAACTTTAGCCTTCTTATTTAATATTTTACGCTTAAAATGAATTTTAAGATCCAGCTAAATTTTTCGTAGGAATGTCATATCACTAGAACCAACATAAAATAAACTGTGTAAAGAAAACAAACAAACAACTTAAAATAAGACAAAATAACAAGGACACCATATTTCATTAAAAGAAAAGATAGAAAGGTTTAAAAAAATGACAAAGAAACAAAACAAGATAGATTCCGAACTGCAACCCTGAAATAATTCAAAAAATAGAAAGAAAAACAAAACAAACTACCAAAACCCCTTCCAAGTAAGGAGAGAAGTGTATTCCCAATTGTTGTGCTTGACATCTTAGCCACTAGTTTGCGTATCATCATGACTAGAGTTTCCACCACTGCCTAACATATTTCCTTCAACAGATAAGTTCTGGATCCCCATGCTTAACTCATTGCTTCCCACGTATTGTGCATTATCGTGTGTTGGTGAAGGATTCTGCGAGACACTCGTAGTGCCAATATTTTGTACTACAATTAATTTTTCTTGAATCATCCTTTCTATTTCTCTTTTCAAAGCACACAATCCTCAATACTGTAACCCTAAACATCAAAATGATATGCACATCGTACATGAGAATCAAAATTTCTTGAATGCGGGTCAGAAGTATACCTAAGAAGAGGAGTGATCATGCCCCATTATACTAATATCTAGAACATATTAACATATTATTCTCCAATTGGCATGAAACTATCCCTAGGATTTTGCCTCTTCTCATTGTTCGACTTGGATCAAACATCAGGCCTAGAAGGGATTTAATATATTTGTAGAGTTGGAAGATGACTCTGAGGCATTGGTGCGTGCCATTATGTGTAAGAAGAGAGTTGAACATATGGTTGTGCACAGTCTATTAGGCATGGAGGTGGGGAAATAGAGTATGATGGATTTTGGGAGTGATTATAGAGAGCTTAGGTATGAACTTGGGCATGATACTAAGGGTAACGATGATGTGGTCTTCTTAGATGTGCTCATTGTCCAACTACAATAGTAGCTACATCTTTCTCATTCTTCTTCCCTCTAGTTTCCCTTAATTGATTGGAATATTGTACCAAATATTTTATGGATTTCTCATGTCCATCTTGCTACTCAAATTTTGACATCTCAACGATTGAAGGAAGGTTAATTCTAATACCCCGAAGTTTCCTAGCTAATTTCATTCCAAGAATGTCTAGTATTATATTCTAAATTGAATTATGTTTATTATATGAGGAATTTGTAAGATTTTCACTTTTTTTCATGTGAGAAATCCAGTAAGCTTTCTATCGATATAAAATTCGCCCAAATCTGATAACTAGGTAGAAAGTTATGACTATTTCAAGTTCCTGTCATAAAACAGCACCATATTAGTCAGTGGCGCGCCATGCCACAGGAGAAAATGAAAATTGTCAAATTCCAGTAGGTGTCCGTGATAGTGGCGCATCACGCCAAACTTCTAGGTCACAAATGAAGTGGCAATGCGATGGTTCCGCGTCGCACCATCCCTCAATTTCCAGTTGTCAAATTCCAGTGACACGACGCGATAGCGCCGCTTCGTACCGGGGGTCCAGTTTGGAAAATTTTCATTGAAATTAAAAGACGTCTTTAGGGTTAAAAGGGTCAACTTTTCACCCCTATTTAAACCCAATAACACGTGATTTAGCCATTCTTCAGCCAAAATAGACTAGTTTCTCTCAATTTTCTCTCAAGAACAAGCTAGGATTTCAATTAGGGATTCAATTTCAAGAAAGTCTCTCCGTCAATCTTTGCTAAATCAAGAACTAAGGTATGTGTTGTGTTGATTTATGGATTTCTTTCATCCATAAAGCTCAAGAACCCTATTTTAAATTATGAATCATGATATTTATATTATGGGTTGGTTGTAACCATGTTTATCTTGGTATATGATTCCCACGTTGGAATATTTATGTGTCTTTCATGAAACTACATTAGCAAGTGAATGAAATCCATAAATTGAGTTATTTATTATGTGTCAATTTGATGATTAGGCCTATGCCTTAAGTTGTGCATGTAAGGTATGATAAAATACCTAGGAGGATAGAAATTATGAACTATAGCAAAATTGTGATTCAAAATGACTTCCATGTTATTCTTATGTATTGAAATTGTTGTTGGATTGCTCATGAGTTAGCCTTATGAAATTATGCTATGTATACATGCTATCTTATTCATGTATCAAGGTATGATAATCAAATGCTCATGAAATGTCTTTAATTATTGTATTATGGATTGTTAATATTAGTCATGTATTCAAGAATGTCATGCCTTATCAGTTTCCTTCCATCGAGTCCTGGGGGTACTTGTACCCAAAAAATATAGTTGTGTGCCTAGAATTCGTGTCATATTTCAAGATACTCTCAATCAATCCAGGTTCAATAGAATTCAATCAGTCTCATGACTCATGAAAAACTCAGTAATCTCAGTCAGTTATCAGATCTCAGTAATATTTTGTCAGTCAATAGAATTCAGTTAATTCAGTTAATTCAGTTCAGTTCAATAATCCATGTTCAGTGTCTATTCAGATGGGAGTATGAATTAGCACCAAGTGATCCCAGGGATGGGAACACAAACTGTCAGATGAGGGTGCGATTCTTAGAAGTCATCCTTGCATTCCAGAACTATGTATCCAGCATAGGTTGAGACATCAACACTGTCAGATGAGGGTTGATGAGGTGGATAAACACTATCAAATAAGGGTCCCACCATTCTCTTTTAGGGGACACTATCAGATGAGGGTCACCCACAGCTTGTCCTTACTGGTGGCGCGGTATTGACACCCTTCTAATTGGGTTATAGATTAGACCCCAACTCAGTTATAATACATTATTTGGGGTATATCGGTTAGATAACTACTTTTCATAATTTCAGTTATAAAATTAGGACTGTCAGATACAGTTAATCAGTCTCAGTATTAGAACTCAGATAGTTCTACAGAATTCAGGACTATTAGATACAGTTAACTCAGAACTCTATGAAACTCAGCTAGTTCTATCAGATTCAGGACAGTCAGATACAGTCACTCATGTTATCAGTTATATCAACTATCAGAACTCAGTTATCAGTAAATTTATGTTATCACGATCTCAGATATAGTTACTATGTATTCATGCATGTATTCTCATATTCATATTAGTCAGTTTGCTAATATTTTTCATGTATATGAACCCCATGCATTCAGCCTACCTCACATGCATACCAGTACATTCAAAGTATTGATGCATTTGTGCTATGGTGCCTTATACCATAGGTTTAGAAGCACGAGCTCCAGAGCATCAGTAATATTCCAGTCTCAGCAGCCAGAGTTAGCAGTGAGTCCTCATCTCTCGAGGACATGATCATATATTTATTTTATCATTAAGTAATTTATTAGTTGGAGTTATTTGGGGACATGTCTCATTAACTCCTCATTCAGACAGTTCAGTCAGTTAGAGGCTTTCCAGACTATCATGTTATTTTAGTTTTGTTTTGGGTATTTCATAGCCTATTCAGATGTTATATCTTTATCAATTATGTTACAGTCTTGAACTTTATGGCCTTTCAGTTCATGTTTCCACAATCATATAGTATATTATGCAGTATATAGGTACATATATCAGTCATGGGTTAGCTTATGAATCTTCGGGGCCATAAGCACTGTGTAGCATTCTGGGTATTAGATTCAGGGCATTACAAACTTGGTATCAAAGCCTAAGGTTTAATAGAGTCCTAGAAGTCTGAAAGTCGCATCTAGTAGAGTCTTGTGAATGGGTGTTCATGGGTGTGTTGCGCGCCACATTTATGTACAAGAGGCTATAAGATGTTTTAGGAGTAGTTTCCCATCTTTCAGTATTCATGTTGTGCCAATGAGCATAATCTCAAGTCAATCTCTTAGTCTAATTTGTTTCTTCCTTTCTTGTACAGAACATGCCTCCTAAAAGAAGAAATGAGAATCAGTCAGCCTCTCATCCCAAAGAACCTTTGGGCAAACATGTTTCTCATACAAAGTGTAGAGCTGCATTCACTACTCTTGCTCAGTCAGTTTCCACTCAGAATGAATGACCAGCTGTCATTCCGGCCAATCCAGTGGCCAATTCAATTATATCCAGGATTCAGGACTTCATCGGAATGAATCCTCCATCCTTTCTCGGGTCTAAGTCAGATGAGGACCCTCAGGAATTCATCAATCAGGTTCAAAAAGTTATAGACATCATGGGTTTTACTCCTAGTGAGAGTGCTGAGCTAGCTGCATATCAGTTATAGGATATTGCTCACACTTGGCTCAAATAGTGGGAGTCAGAAAGGCCAAATAATGCAGGGCTTATAGAGTGGGAGGAGTTTGTCACTGCATTCTTAGAGAGGTTCTTTCCCCTAGAGCTAAGAGAAGCCAAGCTGTTAGAATTCATCAACCTCAGGAAGAGTAACATAATGGTGAAAGAGTATTCTCTTAAGTTTACTCAATTAGCCAAATATGCCCCTCATGTAGTAGCAGACAGCAGGACCAAGATGAGTAAGTTTGTTTCTAGGGTTAATGATAGTGTGGTCAACGAGTGTAGGTCTACAATGTTGAATAGTGACATGACTTTAGCCAGGATTATGACTCATGCTCAACAGATAGATGAGCAAAAGATTAAGATGAGGGAGAAGCAGAATAAGAGAGCAAAGACAGGCAGTTTCAACTTTGCTCAACCTAAATTAGAAGGAGGAGACCGTACTTAATTTTGTCCTAAGCCGTCAGTTCCAACTCCTTCTTCAGCTAGTGCTCCATATCCTATGTTCAGGGATGGTAATAGAGATAGGGCGCCAGGCTCTAAGTCTCAGGGTAGTGTCAGCAATGCCCGAACAAATCCTCTTTGTCAGACTTATGGTAAGAACCACAAAGATGCTTGTAGAGCTGGTAGAAATCTCTATTTCGGACGTGGAAAACCAGGCCACAAAGTCAGATACTACCCCCAATTAGGTTATCAGAGTCATATCCGCTCCTTAGCTCAGTCCGGTCACCCAAATCAATAGGTTACCACTTCTAGTGCTACTAGTTGGCAACGCCCAAATAGACTCTATGTTCTCCAGTCCCGACAAGATCAGGAAAATTCTCCTGATGTAGTTACTGGTACGTTATAGATCTTTCATGTACATGTTTACAGTTTGCTAGATCCTGGAGCTTTTTTGTCTTTTGTTACTCCTTATATAGCAGTTGATTTCAGATTCGGTCCAAAAATTTTAGCAGAGCCCTTCTCAGTCTCTACCCCAGTGGGTGTACCAGGAACTGCCCGATTATGATATTTCAGAAAATTACTTCAGCAGACTTAGTCGAATTAGAGATGACTAATTTGGATATCATTCTAGGCATGGATTGGCTTCATTCCTGCTAATCCACAGTTGACTACAGAAATAAAATAGTCCAGTTCTAGTTTCTGAATGAACTCATCCTAGAGTGGAAGGGTAGTGTGTTCGCTTTTCGAGGTCAGCTTATTTCCTACCTTTGGTCAAGGAAAATAATATCTATAACTCATATTTGTGATTTCCTGTAATGCCTCAAATTTGGTACCCAGAATGCTATATGGTGCTCATGACCCCAAAGGACCCCAACCTAACCCATGACTGATATCTATAACTGAGCACTGAATAATATACTGTAAATATGCGGAATATAAGCTGTAAGGCCTTAAGGTTCAAAACTAAACTAATACTAAATATAAAACAATGTCTGTAATGGGGTATAACAATACCCAAAACTAAAATAAACTGTCTGAAATATGTTGCAGTCTAAAAGCCTCTAAAACTAAACTGTCTAAATAAAGAGTTGATGGGACAATCCCCCAACTAACTCCATCTGCTAAAATAAACTAAGTACTGAAAGAATAAAATAATCAAATAATAACATCCTCGAATGATGAGGACTCACTGTTGACTCTGAATACTGAAATTTGAATGCTACTAATACTCTGGAATGCGTGCTTCTGAACCTATGGTATGAAATACCATATCACAAATGCGTCAGTCCGATTGAATGTACTGGTATGCAAGTGAGGTAGGCTGAATGAAATGGTTCATATTAATGAACCATACTAAATGACTGAATAACATGAACATGAGAATATATACATGAATACGTAACTGTAACTGAGATCGTGATAATACTGACTCATGAATTCTGATAACTTGGATTTACTGATATTTGAGTACTAATACTAGGATACTAAACAATTGAGTCTATCAATTCTGAGGAACTAATGTCATATTACAGATAAATGAATGACTATTTCTGATAGTTCTAATTATGAAGAACTGGTTTGATTGACTGTATCTGATAGTCCTGAAACTGAATATTGATAACATGAGTTTTGTATAATTAGTATACTATTAATTGGGTGACTGTGTCTGACAGTCCTAATTTTGATGGAACTAGTTGAGTTTCGTACTTAGCTGAGCGACTGTATCTGACAGTCCTGAAGTCTGTAGAACTAAACTGAGTTCTATTACTGACACTAGATCTAGAATTAAGTCTATGGGAGGTAATCATCTAACCGACATGCCCTAAAACTGAACTGGTGAAGTCCAACCTGTAACCCCAGTTAGAAGGATATTAGTACCGTGCCACAGGTAAATACAAGTTGTGAGTAAACCCTCTCTGACAGGAAGCTCTTCCATCAACCCCTCCTTGTAGGAAAACTCAAATGAGGTGTATAATCCCTAAACTTATAGGGTACATCTCAACCTACACTGGCTACGTCATTCTGGAACACAAGGATTTCTTCTAAGGATCACACCCTCTACTGGCTAATAGGTGAATCCCCATCCTTAGGCTTACTCGGTACTGAATCTTACTCCGAACTGAAGAGACACTGAACTAATTTAAACTGAACTGAACTGTTACTGATAGTATTATATAACTGATTTGAACTGGGTTCACTAAATTCCATTGACTGACAGAATACTACTGAGATCTGATAATTAACTGGGATTGTTGAGATTATGAAGAGTATAAAGATTACTAATATTAATGAGATCTCTGAGGTTACTGGTACTGAATTCACTGACTTTTCCTGAGTCATGAGATTGGATGACTTCTACTGATCATAGCTTGACTGAGAGTATCATGAAAACTGACACTGTCTAGGCACAGCTAAATTATCGGGTATAAGTGTCCCCAGGACTCAATATCATAAAACTAACAAGAATTGATGCTTCTTGAACACATGACCAATATCTACAATTCATAATACAATAAGTTGGGGATTTCATGAAGCACATGGTTATCATAATGATGTACATGGATGGAATTGCATATAGACATGTCATACTTTCATCAACCTAATCTCATGAACATTCCATCAAAAACTCATAATGCACACAATATTATGGAAGTCAGTCTTGGTCATAATGGTAAAGCATGCATTTATTATTTGAGTCACAATTGAGCTATAATATACAATTTATATCCTCTTAGCCATTTTTTCAAACACCTTACATGCACAACTTAGGGCATAGGTGCAATCATCAAATTATATATCATAAAAAACTCAATTCATGGATTTTAACTTGCATGTTAACGTAGTTTCATGAAAACACATAAAGATTCCAACTTGAGAATCATACAAAGAGATAAACATGGTTAAAAACAACTCACAACATAAATATCATGGTTTATAATTTGAAAGAGGGTCCTTGGACTTCATGGATAAAAGGAATCCATAAATCAACACTTGACATACTTTAGTTCTTGATTTTACGAATATTGCTGGAGAGATTCTTGAATTTGAGTATTGAATTTGAATCCTTAATTAAAAACCCTAACTTGTTATTGAAGAAACTTGAGAGAGACACTATATTTTGGTTGAATTGGGGCTAAATCCCGTGATTTAGACTTATATAGGGGTGGGAAATTGACCCTTTTGCCCTAAAAAATATGGGCATTTAATGAATGAAACTGGGCATCGATGTTATTATCGATGCAGCGCGTCGATGGCATCGGCGCAATAGTCGATGTGTCGTGCTATCATTGCATCTAGTCTCAGTACTTTGACCCTGGCAACCTGCAACAATATCAACCAACGCGATTAGCAATGCGGCGCACCAAGATCGCATTGGTCCACTATTTTGGGCTTCCAAATGTGGTCTAAACGTGGTTCAAAAAATCCATAACTTTCTCGGGACCACCTATGGACATCTCTGATCATGATTTGATAAAAATACAAGCCATTAAAGGACGTTAAGGTGGAGAAATGACATTTCCAACTTTTAGAGGTTAAAAATAGGCTAAGTATGGAAACTTAGTTAGAATTTTTTAAGTCTGGGATCCCCTTGACAAGCTTAAAGGCTGAATTAAGATTAGGAATTTTGCGAGGTCTTACATTTTGTTTACTCGGCATTCAAGGACGAATGATCCAAGTGGGGGAGAATTGAAACACCCTAGTTTTGACCTTTAGAAAATTCTTAAACTTGAGCTTACTGGACATCATACGACTTATGGGTACTAGTCATATAATGAGGGTACAATTTGGGTCTTCAACTCATATTATGACCAGTATGGCTTGGGTTGTATTCTGTCAAAGGTACAAGTGGACATTTTACTAGTCATAATCTAGGGCACGAGGGGTATTGTACTAAATTGTATGATGTCCTATGTCTAGCCTAGAGAATTTTTCCTAAGGTACGATTTAGGGGGTACCAATCATATAATTGGATACAAGTTAGTCTAGGAACTCATATGTTGGATAGTTTTGGAGTCCAAATTGATGCCTAGGGTATGAGTGGTGGGTAACAATCATATGTTGGGGTACGATTTGTTTGGACTGGTCATAACCTCCTGCGATCATGTTTTCTGCATTTAAGTTGAAGGTATTTTAGGAATTTCCAACCCCAAAACCCTTAAGTACCCACATTTTATAACATGTTGTGGCCTATCATAACACATATTTGAAAGATCAAATACTCCAAAAACACTCTCTAAACTCTCTCTTGAGAATTGTGCTAGGGTTTTCTCCAAATGTTCATCTAGAGGCTCAAAGGTCAAGTTTCTTCCGTGTATCTTTGTGAATAAGGCCTGTGACTCTTCCGTCATTGTTAGTTCTAAAATATCATGTGTTTTAAACATTGATTTTGATTTATTAATGGTGGTTTTTAAAACCAATGTTGAGGGTTTTGTTGCATATTGTTGAGTATTATTTATTCTTGGTTCAAATTCTGTTTATACATATTTTTATGATGGTTTGCACATGTGGGTGCTCAGTAATTATGGTTTAAAAATTTTTTAATGGTTCACCCTAAAATTTATGGGTTTTACTTTGGTTTTGATCATTGTAATGGTATGCCTTCAAAGTGTTTGTGAAAATGCCCAGGAGAATAAACTAGTTACATGTTAATGGTGTTTTGAACCAAAGCATTAGCCTAATAAATGTGTATAGTTGGTAAATGGTATTGTAAAGGCCGTGTTGTCCATGTAATGATTTAAATGGTAACCTTGGTGGTTTAATTGGCTAAAAAAGGTTTGAGTCCCTAAACATTAAATTGATTTATGTCTCTACTAGACAATGGATTCGAGTTCCTAAGCTTTGAATTGATCAAGTATCTTTTTTACACACTGGGTTTGAGTCCCAAGGTCAAATGGATGATTGGTTGATTGATAATGGTAATGGCATCTTGTATGCTTGCAAGTGGTGTTGGTATGATGATACCAACAAAGTGCCTTTGGTAAGTAATTGGCTTAATGGTTGTGTATGTCAAATAATGGTTTTAAATGGGACTTTAAAAGTAGGATGCGTAGCTAAGCAATAAAAGTGGAGTTCAAAGGACCAACACTGAAAATCGAACTAGTCGGTACGGGTGTCTTTGTGATAGGGTGATTTGAGTCCCCCGAATAAATATGTGAATGGGAGGTTTGAGTCCTCCATAATATATGTATTGGTTCTTAAGTCACCTTTATTATGTTGGGAGGTTCGAGTCCCCCATATAGGCATATACGATTTTGGATATTCTTTGGTTTGTGAAGCTACGTGCACTGGGGTCCTTCCAGCTAGGGGGAGCAAGGCCATATAGCCCATGGGTGCCTTGTTTTATGACGACTATGCTACACAGCCTAGGTTAATAATTTTAAAGTTCATGTTAATCTTGTACCCTACCCCAGTATGGTATATATGTATGCATTGGTTTATTGGATTTGAACTATTGGAATTATTTTATCCTTATCCTTGAGTAAGTTAGCACTGCCAGTGCTAACCGTCTTTGACGTTGTATCCCCACGCGATGCAGGTGTTGGTCATATACTGAGGAACAACTTATGTTGACTTGAAGTGGTGAGCTTCCATACTTTGGAAGGCTCCATTTCTTGCTTTGAGTTTTCTTATGTCTTTATTGGTGTAGATTTGGACATTGGTTTTGGCTATGTTCGGGCGTATATCCCGACTGGATATTCTTGGATTTCTTTCAAAGGCTTTGTATGGACAGACTGTAGACTTAGGTACGTTATGGTATGGATATGGACTTGGTTATTATTTTGGTTTTGTTATGGTTATTGGTTGGGTAATAGATAGTTAGACTTGTTTGGCTTGGTTATGGTCTTGGACCTATCCCAAAGTTTTCGTGTTGTTAATCACCTTATCTTGGTATATATTTGAAATTCATCTGACACAAGGTATATGTTGTTTGGTTGGATTGGGTAGCAGGGCGATCTCCGATCCTTGTTGGGGTCGAGATGCCCATTACGACTAGTCCCTGGTTTGAGCTATATCAATATTACTGCACATCATGACTTTAACTTGTTTAGTAAACACTATAAACTTATGAAGTGTTTCATCTTTACTTCTTAAGAATAGATTTTAGTGTACCTTTAATAGTCACCAATAATTACAAACATATACTTCTTTCCTCCATGACTTAGATTCCTAATAGGTCCACAAATATCCATATGAAGGAGATTAAGTAGCCTAGAGAAACTACCTACTTTATCACCTTATCTTGGTATAAGTTCGAAATTCTTTCCACACTGGGTTTATGTGTTTTGGTTGGATTGGGTAGCAGGGTGATCAACGGTCCTTGTAGGGCTTGAGATTCCCATTACGATAAGGCCCTGGTTCGTATCGTGTCAATCTTACTGCCCATCATGACTTGAACTTGTTTAGCAAACACTATAAACTTATGAAGTGTTTCATCTTTATTTCTTAAGAATAGAGTTTAGCGTACCTTTAATAGTCATTAATAATTACAAACATATACTTCTTTCCTCCACGACTTAGATTCCTAATAGGTCCATAAAGATCCATATGAAGGAGATCAAGTAGCCTAGAGGAACTAACTACTTTATTTAGCTTGAAAGAGGAACAAACCTGCTTACCTTCAGCGAAGGCATCACACACCTTACAACCAAAAACTTTATGTTGGGCAGTTCGTGCACCAGTTTCTTTGACATTAGCTTATTGATCAATGAGTAGCTCATATGTCCCAACCTTTTGTGTTATCGCTCATCATAATATTAAACAGCACTAATGCATTTAAATCCGCACTATAAATGGAATCAAGATCTGCCATAAACATATTTTTGCATCTTTTGGCAAGCAAAATTACTTCACCTGCTTTAGCATTATGAAAGTACATGAATCAAATAAGAACCTCATCTTATTTTCTTTGTCACATATTTGGGACATACTTAATAAATTATACTTAAAGCCATTCACATAATAAATGTCTTTAACAACATGAGCAAGAGACTTTCTACTCTATATTTGCCTTTAATGATGCAAATGATAGTGTGGAGAGTATAACTTTTTGTATTATGGTACCCTTGGGGAAGTATAGTGTTGTCTAGACCCTTGTATATGGACTCTTTATCCATTTGACTCTGGTGATGATTTAGGAGTAATCCCATTCTCAAGGATAGCTAGTGGATTGAAAGGAATCTTAACTTACATTGATCTTGTTCATGACACTGCACTTAGCTTTGGAAAATATCTCATGTTTTTTGACTTAGAAAGAGTGTTGTGCTTATTGAAATATAGAATTATAATGCCCCAAAATCTCGTTCCGAGACGTCACACGGTGCTTAAGGCTACAAGTGGCCCTAAGATAACCCTTTGAGCTTGTTACTAATTTTAACACTTACTTTTAAGATGGATAAAGCAAAACAATGGCACTTTCATAACATATCTCAACTGAAAAAACAAAAGAATACTGTCTGAATAGCAACATGCTGAAAATTCTAAAACGCCACTGATAGTCTAGTCTGACAAAGCCTCTACTACTCAAGAACTAGAGAGCAATTGGGACAGATCCCCAACTGACTCATACTCAACTAAAAAAAATAACCCAACTACTATGAAGACTAAAATCAGGGAAAATAGGTCCTCGAACCATGAGGACTCACCAACTATGGAGGCGTAGATCAAGGTACTTGTAGATCACTGACGCTGCTGAGATTGGGCACCTAAACCTACATTATGAGACAATGTAGCACACAGATGTATATATAGGATCAGTACTTTGAGGATGTACTGAGTATATGGGGGTATATGCGATACTTAAAATAATAACGTCATCAATCTTTACAGAAATCATGCATGCTAATATAACTGAATCACATAGCTCGAATAATCTCAAAATTCATATCTCGTAAATTATGTATAATAGAACACATAGTATAAATATCATCTCAAGGAACATAATTTACTTTAGAAACTGATTACTTACTCTTACTAATAGGGAAAACTACTTTCTTCTTGGGAAAATTTTACTTTAAGAAAATACTCTAAAAAATCTTGCTATTAGGGAGGTTCTCTTAACCGACATACACCATGCGAACTACATGGAGTTCAATGTCTTGTCCCCCTAAGGAAGAAATCTCACGTTGGGAGAGGCATTGTACTCTTGCTAGGAAGTATAACCTCAACTCAGTGATCACTATCTTGGCCTCAGGCCCATAAATCTTAATCCTACGGTGGTATGTAGTTCTGAGGTATGAAATCATAGTAACTTACCTAACTCGGTGCTAAATACTACTCACTTTAGTTAGCTACGCTCATCTCATGGAAATTCACTTTAAAATAATTTTGTGGTTCATAAAGAACCCAACTATAAAATGTGTATTCTCATTTAGAAAAGTGGATTTCAAAGCTACTATGACCGTCAAGGTCAAAACTTTCTCAATAATCTCAAAATACTCAAATCATGGGTTCTTATAGCACAAAAGTTCTTAAAATTACAATCTCAAATAGGGATTAATGACTCATATATCAATCTCACGTTAAGACGTATCAAAATTCATACTTGATATCATAAAGATTCATAAATCAATAGAAATCTAGAAATATTCAGCAATATGCTTTATAATCTCAACATACTCATGTACTTCAATTTCTAAAACATTGAAACCATCATAATCTCAAGAAATAATAACATAGGGTATAAAACCATACTTTAATTTCATAAGAAAACATGTAAAACCATATATCTTTGTAATTAAAACAACTTTTGTGCACAAGGACGAAAGGAGTTTCCTTTTTCAAACCCCACATACCTTAGATTATGACTTGTAGAGGAACAAGCTTGCTTAAGACTCTTTTTAGTACTCTTGAGTGAGGGTTCTTGAAGCTTTTGACTTGGGAACCTTGAGTCTTAACTCAATTTGTAGAAACTATGATGGAATCTTAAGGTTCTTGGAGAAAGATTTGGATTTACTCTTGAGGGTTAATCTTGAGAGAAAACCCTAGTTCTTGATGCTTTTGATGATTCTGAAGTTCTATACTTTATTTTGATATATCTAGGTGTTAAAATGGGTGAAAAATACCAAAAAGCCATTTTAAATATGGCTTCAAAATGCTGAACGGGATTTGCGACGGTCGAAGTGACGGTCCGTTGCTAGTTCGATGGCCCGTCGGATCATCCGTAGCACATTGGTCATAAAAGAGCTACAATGAATCATTGCGATGGTCTTAGCAATGGAACATCACTATCTTGACCGTCCGTCATCCTGGCTGTCGCACTTGGGCCAGAAGAGGGGCTCACTACATTAGTAGCGATGGTTTGTTACAAGCTCAACGGTCCGCCGGCCTGACTGTCGCACTTGGACAGTGGATGGGTTTACTTCCTTAGTTGCAATGGCTCGATCGACGGTCAATCGCAATATCGACGGTCCATCAACCTGCCCATCGCACATGGGCGGTTCTGACAGCTCTTAATAAAACAGCCGTAACTTCTCACTCCAATATCGGATTTGGATGAAATTGGTATCGTTGGAAAGTTAATTCAATTTCCCACATGATAAAAATTCAAATTTAGGAAAATTCCATATGGTTTAAACACTAATCACTTTAGAGGTCATTCCTAAATCTTTTAGAAATGGAAAAGGGCTTCACTTGACATGCTCTAAAGGCTTAGACTACGAGGGAACTTTACGGGGTCTTAAAATATTTCCCCCTTAGAAACATTCATCCTTGAATGTCGCTAGTTAAATTAAGATACTGAGGAACTAAGTATGCACAGCTAAAACAAATGGGTAAACTGGCTTTAAATCTTTCTAAACCTTTGAATACTCTGGGGAGTGCAAAAGCTTTCACAGAAATAATTACATAGCCGAATTTGATTAGAAAGGAACTGAATTAAGGAAGATAATACCTTCGGCTTGATCCAAACTCACGGAGAAAAGGTGCGGGTACTTGGCTCGCATATCTGCTTTTTCTTCCCAAGTAGCGCCCTCAACTAAATGATTCCGCCACAAAACTTTGACCAAGGGAACTTCTTTGTTCCTTAGTCTACGAATCTGATGGTCTAGAATCTTGACTGGAATCTCTTCGTAAGAAAGACTGGCCTGAATATCTGAGCCCTCTGAAGGATCTACAACAACGGAATCACCAATGCTCTTCTTAAGCATAGAGACGTGAAAGACAAGATGAACAACTGATAAATCTGCGGGCAACTCAACTTCATAAGCTACTCTCCCAACACGACTCAGAATTCTACAAGGGCCAACATAACGGGGACTAAGCTTTCCCTTTTTGCCAGACCTTTTCACCCCTTTCATGGGTGAAATCTTCAGATACACCAAGTCACCCACCTCAAACTCAAAATCTCTTCTTCTCACATCGGCATATGAATTTTGACGACTCTGGGCTATCTTCAACCTTTTTCTAATCAACTTAACTTTCTCTATAGCTTCAAACACTGTATCAGGCCCAATCACAGTAGCCTCACCCACTTCAAACCAACTTATGGGTGATCTACTTCTTCTACTATACAAAGCTTCAAATGGTGCCATCTGAATGCTAGAGTGATAACTATTGTTATACACAAACTCAATCAGTGGCAAATGCTCATCCTAACTACCCTTGAAATCAAGAGCACATGCCCTCAACATATCTTCTAGATTATGGATGGTCCTCTCAGCCTGACCATCTGTCTGCTGGTGAATGGTGGAACTAAGATGTCCTTGGGTACCAAGACCCTTCTGAAAAGCTCTCCAAAACTGTGAAGTAAACTGAGTACCCCTATTCGAGATGATAGACAAGGGAACTCCATGCAATCTGACTGACTCCCAGATATACAACCTATAATAAACCTCAGTTGTATAAAATGTATACACTAGCAAGAAATGCGGTGACTTAGTCAACCTGTCTACAACAACCCAAATTGAATCATGATGACGACGCGAAAGGGGTAGACTAGTCATGAAATCCATATTTACCTCTTTCCACTTTCAAGTGGGGATACCATACTCTTGAAGCTTACCACCAGGTTTTTGGTGCTCTACCTTAACCTATTGGCAAGCTACATATTTCGTCACAAAATCTGCTATATCCTTCTTCATGCCACTCCACCAATAGACTTCCCACAAGTCACGGTACATCTTGGTGGCACCGGGATAAATAAAATACCGCACACCATGCACCTCAGCTATAATTTTCTACCTCAAATCACCAACACACAATCTATTCTGACATCTCAACACACCATCTCCACCATGGGAGAAAACCTATACCTTTTGGTCCTTAACTGACTCCTTCAGTTTGACCATACTAGCATCCATGTCTTTCTTCTCCTTCACTTCCAAAACTAAAGAGGATTCAGAACCACTCTGAACCCAAATATTCCCCTCAGCTGAATCAAGCAACCTAACAGCCAGTCTAGCCAAACGATGCACTTCCCGAGCTAACTCCTTCTTATCTATCTCCATATGAGCAACACTGCCCATAGACAATCACTAAGGTCATCTAACACTATGTTGGCCTTGACCAAATAATACAACATGCTTATATTATAATATTTTAGCAACTTTAACCATCTCCTCTAACAAAGATTCAACTCTCTCTGAGAAAACACATACTGCAAGATTTTGTGGTCCGTAAACACATCAACATGAACACCATACAGATAGTGTCTTTAGATTTTCAAAGAAAAAACCACAGCAGCTAATTCAAGATCATAGGTTGGGTAATTCTTTTTATGTGGCTTCAACTGTCTAGAGGCATAGGCTATAACCTTACCTCTCTGCATCAACACATAATCCAAACCAACTCTAGAAGCATCACAATACACCACAAAACCATTAATACCATCAAGCAAAGTCAACACAGGGGATGAGGTGAGTCAAGTCTTCAACTCTTGAAAACTTTTCTCACAGGAATCTGACCAAAGGAACTTAACTTTCTTTGGGTCAACTAGGTCATAGGGGATGCAATAGAAGAGAAACCTTCAACAAAACGACGGTAGTAGCCAGTTCGACCCAAGAAACTTCTAATATCTGACGGAGAGATAGGTCTAGGCCAATTTCTTACAGTTTCTATCATTTGGGGATCAACTCTAATGCCTTTGGCTGAAATAATATGATCGAGAAAGGCTACTGTCCTTAGCCAAAATTCACACTTGCTGAATTTGGCAAATAACTGATGATCTCTAAGAGTTTGAAAGACAATTCTAAGATGATCCGTATGGTTATTCTCAGTATGGGAGTACATAAGAATATCATCTATGAACACTATAATAAACATCTCAAGATACTATATGAACACTCGATTCATGAGGTCTATGAAAGCTGCTGGAGCATTGGTTAGCCCGAAAGACATGACTAAAAATTCAAAGTGACCATAGCGGGTTTGGAAGGTTGTCTTTGGAATATCACATTCCCTCACTTTAAGCTGATGATAGCCAGATCTAAGGTCTATATTGGATAAAGAACTTGTACCTTGCAATTGATCAAACAGGTCATCAATTCTAGGAAGAGGGTACTTATTCTTGACTGTGACCTTATTAAGATAGTGATACTCAATGCACATATGCAAAGAACCATCTTTCTTCTGCATGAATAGGATGGGTGTGCCCCGACGAGAAACATTGGGCCTTATGAAATCTTTGTCTAGAATATCTTTTGAGTTTCTCTTTCAACTCCTTCAGCTCTGCAGGTGCCATACGGTATAGAGGAAGAGAAATAGGTCGAAGGTCAATCCCAAATTCTATCTCTCTATCAGTAGGTACCCTTGGGAGAACTTCCAAAAAGATATTAGGAAACTCATGAACTATACTGACTGACTGAATGGTCGAAATTTCAGACTTCGTATCCTTAACTCTAACTAGATAGTAGATGCAACCTTTGGATATCAACTTTCTAGATTTGAGATTGGATATAAAGTGAATCTTGGGAGATACTAAACTTTTGGACTACTCAAAGACTAGCTCATCAAGAAACTGAAACTTAACAACATGGGTACGACAGTCTATAGGTGCATAACAAGAATGAAGCCAATCCATACCCAAAATTATATCAAAATCAACCATCTTCAACTCTATCAGATCAGCAAATATGACTCTATGAAGGACAGTGACAGGACACTTTTTATACACTTGCTTAACAACAACTGACTTACCTACTGGAGTAGAAACCAGGAAAGGCTCAGGAATCTTTACTGGACTTATTTTAAAATTCACAGCAACTAATGGGTCATATAAGAGAAACTTGAACCAGGGTCCAACAGCACATAAACATCAAAGTGAAAGACACGGAGAATACCAGTAACAACATCAGGAGAATCCTTCTGTTCCTGATAGGATGGTAAGGCGTAGAATCTATTTTAGAACTGGCCGCCAGCCATACTAGATGAGGCACCCTAAGGAGGGTTTGGACAGGCTAAAAGAGCTGGTGCACTGGTAGTCTGAGTCTGAGGTCGAACATCTCTGCTTCTCTGCCTAGCATGCGAGCACTCTCTAAGTCTGTGGCCCATCTTGCCACAACCAAAACAACCCCTCTAATCGGCTAAGCACTAATCAGGAGTAGGGAATAGGCCTTTTATGAACCCACTGGCATAGATGAACAATCCTAAAACTGGCATAAATGAACGATCCTAAAACTAGGGTTGGTTCTCTTCATAGGCTCTAGTCTGTCCATGCTCAAACTGTTTTGATCTAGCCCTTTTATTTTCCCTTATTCTATCTTTCTCCCTTATATTATCTACCTCAATCTGTTGAGCGTGTATCATCATCCTGGATAGATCCATATCCCTATTGAGCATATCAATTCTACACTCTTTCAGCACCAAACCAGACACACCAGTCATAAACTTACTCATACTAGATCGGGTGTCCGCTACCAAGTCAGGAGCATACTTGGCTAACTAGTGGAACTTGAGCCAGTACTCCTTAACAGACATAGAGCCTTGGCTCAGGCTCATAAACTCCTTTATCTTCGCTTCCCTCATCTCAAGTGGGAAGAACTTATTCAAGAATGCATCCTAGAACACCTGCCAAGTCACAGGAGCAACATCCTTTCCCTACTCTTCCTCTATGCCACAACCCAGTTATAAGCAATTTTTTCAAACAATAAGAGGCCAGTTCCACACTCTTTTCTTCAGTCACATGCATAACCTGGGTGATCTTCTTCACCTTATCAAGATACAACTGTGCGTCCTCTCCTGCCATTGACCCATAGAACTCTGGTGGATTCATCCGTATGAAATCACAAATCCTAGCAATAGCTAAGTCACCTCCCTACTGATAAGGAACTATGGCCTGGATATTTGCGGTAACTGCTTGGGCTAACCTGAAACTCAGCATGAGACACAGTCTCATTTAATGGATCAATAGGCTGAGGTTGCTCGTTATTGTTTCTACTAGCATTCGCTCTTTGGGGAGGCATTTTCTAAAATAAGAGAGCATGGATTAATGGTTAAGGGAGACAACTATAAGCATGATAGATTCTAAATAAAAGAGATGACTTTTTTCTAAAACATCTTGTAGCCTCTTGCTCATAGATATGGCGCGCTACACACTGATGATCTAGACTCTACTTAACGTGGCTTGTCAGACTCCCTAGGAATCCTTAAGCCTTAGGCTCTGATACCAAGTTTGTAACGCCCCAAAATCTTATTTCAAGACATCATACGGTGCTTAAGGCTACAAGTAGCCCTAAGCTAGCCCTTTGAGCCTGTTACTACTTCTAATACTTACTTTTAAGATAGATAAAGCAAAACAATGGAACTGTCATAATATATCTCAACTGAAATAACAAAAGAATACTATCTGAATAGTAACATACTGAAAAGTCTAAAACACCACTGATAGTCTATTCCGACAAAGCCTCTACTACTCAAGAACTAGAGAGCCATTGGGACAGATCCCTAACTGACTCATACTCAACTGAAAAGAAATAACCCAACTACTATGAAGACTGAAATCAGGGAAAACAGGTCCTCGAACCATAAGGACTCACCAACTATAGAGGCGTAGATCAAGGTAATCAAAGACCACTGACACTGCTGAGACTGAGCACCTAAACCTACATTATGAGACAATGTAGCACAAAGACGTATATGTCGATCAATACTTTGAGGATGTACTGAATATATGGGGGTGTATGCGATACTTAAAATAATATCATCAATCTTTACAGAAATCATGCATGCAAATATAACTAACTCACATAGCTCGAATAATGTTAAAATACATATCTCGTAAATTATGATTAATGGAACACATAGTATAAATCTCATCTCAAGGAACATACTTTATTTTAGAAAATTATTACTTACTCTTGGGAAAATTTTACTTTAAGAAACTACTCTAAAAAATATTGCTATTAGGGAGGTATTCTTAACCGACATACACCATGCGAGCTACATGGAGTCCAACGTCTTTTCTCCCTAAGGAAAAAACCTCACATTGACGAGAGGCATCATACTCTTTCCAGGGAGTACAACCTTAACTCAGTGATCACTAACTTGGCCTTAGTCCTATAAATCTCAATCCTACGGTGGCACGTAGTTCAGGGGTATGAAACCGTTAACTTGCCCAACTCGGTGCTAAATACTACTTCCTTTAGTTGGCTACGCTTATCTTATGGAAATCCACTTTAAAATAATCTCGTGGTTCATAAAGAACCCAGCTATAAAATCTGTAATCTCATTTAGAAAAGTGGATTTCAAAGCTACTATAACCGCCAAGGTCAAAACTTTCTCAAAAATCTCAAAATACTCAAATCATGGGTGCTTATAGCACAAAAGTTCTTAAAATTACAATCTCAAATAGGGAATCATGACCCATATATCAATCTCACATTAAGACATATCAAAATTCATACTCGATATCATAAAGATTCATAAATCATATAGAAATCTTAAAATTTTCAGCAATATGCATTATAATCTCAACATACTCATGTACTTCAATTTCTAAAATATTAAAACCATCATAATCTTAATAAATAATAACATAGGGTAACCCATACTTCAATTTCATAATAAAACATGTTAAACCATATATCTTTGTAATTAAAATAACTTTTGGGAACAAGTACGAAAGGAGTGTCCTTGTTCAAACCCCACATACCTTAGATTATGACTTGTAGATGAACAAGCTTTCTTAAGACTCTTTTTTATACTATTGAGTGAGGGTTATTGAATCTTTTGACTTGGGAACCTTGAATCTTAACTCAATTTGTAGAAACCATGGTGAAATCTTAAGGTTCTTGGAGAAAGATTTGGATTTGATCTTGAGGGTTAATCTTGAGAGAAAACCCTAGTTCTTGATACTTTTGATGATTTTGAAGTTCTATGCTTCGTTTTGATATATCTAGGTGTTAAAATGGGTGGAAAAAGATCAAAAATCCCTTTTAAAAATGGCTTTAAAATGCTGAATGGGATCTACGACGGTTGAAGTGATGTCCGTCGCTAGTTCGATGGCCTGTCGGATCGTTCGTCGCACGTTGGTTAAAAAAGTTCCATGAAACCTCGTTGCGATGGTCTTAGTTATGGCCTATCTCTATCTTGATAGTCCATCGTCCTGGTCATCGCACTTAGGCTAGAAGAGGGGCTCACTGCCTTAGTAGCGATGGCTTGGGCGACGGTCTGTCGCAAGCTCAACGGTCCATCAGCCTGACCGTTTCACTTTAACAGTAGATGGGTTTACTAACTTGGTTGTTATGGCTCGATCGACGGTCCATCGCAAGCTCAACGGTCCGTCAACCTGTCCTAACAGCCAGTTCTGACAGCTCTTAGTAAAACGGCCATAACTTCTCACTCCGATATCGGATTTTGAAGAAATTAGTATCGTTGGAAAGATAATTCAATTTTCCACATGATAAAAAATGAAATTTAGTAAAATTTATTAAGGTTTAAACTCCAATAACTTTGGAGCTCATTTCTAAATCTTTTAGAGATGCAAAAGGGCTTCATTTGACATGCTCTAAAGTCTTAGGCTACGAGGAAACTTTAAGGGGTCTTACAAGAACCAATATGGATTTTCATGTGTGCTTGACTAATTTTTATGTTTCTTGTGGTAAACCTTTTATTCAATGTCTCTTTAGTAACCAAGTAATTTTTGCTTTAAGGGGTTGCGAACCCTTGGTTGTTCTTGTTGATGCTTGGTTGTATGTTAAGTGTGTGCCTCCTTGGAGTGGAGATAAAATTATTATTTCCAACTCTAACCCTCATTCCATGAAGATATTTTGATTTCTCATTTTAATTTTGGTTTAGCAAGGTTCAAATTTGAGGTCAATTCCTTTTCAAAAAGAAGAGGATGATACAATCCAAATTGACATCAAAATTTATCGTCTTGTATTTCAAGAGCTACAATAAAGGATCAAAACCACAAGAATACATGCGAAGGGTCCATTTTAAGCTCTAAGAAAAATAAAATCAAATATGAAAGATATCTTGGAGTCAAGGAATCCATTAGAGGGGTTGTCGGGAAGATAAGAGGAGCTAAATGATGATCTAGAGCCTCTTGTATGTGTATCTACATTTTCATGTCACTCTCTTGCACCAACTGGTGCTCCACATGCACCTCAGGTCATCACTTGCATAGGCATATGGACCAAAGCGACCAGCATGCTCCTATTATGAAATTGGGTCACTTTTGGGTCCATATATGTAATAAATGGCCCAAGGCTATAAATATTAGGACTTAGATTTATTTTTAGTTAGATTATTTATATTATTAAATGTGAGACTCCTTTGAATATTAAGATCTTGGATAAGCTTTTGTTGATCACTTTTTAGAAATATTAGTTAATCGGGTGACTTGATTATCCTTTAGGTTTTCATATGAGGTAGGTTCTAGATTGTATTCAAAATGAAGGTTGTTGAATTTAATATATTATTTTATTGTCCTTTTATCTATTCTTATGTGCCAATTTATCTATCTATCTATCTTTTACTTTTCTTCATTTTTGCACTTTATTTCTCTTTTCCCATTTTATGGGTTATCATACTTGCTCAAAAATAAACTTCATATCACTCTGAGCGAATGACTGCATAAACTATTGATTCTTTGCACTATCATATGAGGCCTTTTCTTGAGAGAATTTCTTTTGATTTTTGCAAAAGCTCGAGTTTCTTTATAAAGGATGTCGTATATATATGCTCATGATTTTTGCAAAAGATTAAGCTTCTTCCTCAAGGATGTTGTTTATGTATGATGAGCATTGGGAGAGAAGCTTCCTCATTGGTGGATGCTATAATGACCATTGAAAATTCATCCTACTAATATGCTGACATTATCTATAAAATTACTAGACAGTTAGCACATAAGAGAAATATGCCCACCTGCAAAACTACATATCGGGATACTAGTTCACATAACTGGTTCATCCACCAAGTTATGCAGTCAATGAAACATTAATAATGAACAAACATCCATGGAAAAAGTTCCAATAATAAAGTATGTTTTTTTATCAAAACATGCATACAAAGCGCACAATGGGAACAAGGCTAAAACCACAAATGTCACTCTACCAAAATTTTAAGGTACTAGTTAACCCAAAGAACACCTCAATTAGGATACCTAATGTGATTGGATTTTCCAAACCAATAATATGATTGAGGTGAAGAAGGCTACCTATATTACTATGACATTTAAAGGGTTTGCTTTGAATTTATGGAATTCATAGTAAAAGGTAAAAGGGATATGAAAATTGACATGTACTACTTGGGAACAATTGAAATTGATCAAGAGGAAAAAGTATATAACTAAATTTTTTGGGGTGTGGGGATGATTCGCATAATTCCCAATTTATTTTGATATGGTTTATGAAGGATTGTGGTTTTTGTTGGTCTTAAAGGCTTATTAGTTAACTTCAGTTGACATTTTTTAATCGGTGCATCAGAAAGTAAAATAAACTGCGCTAGCAAATCCAAAACATCGATTTTAGGTTGGTAACATGTTGGGGGTAGTTTTATGACTTTTATTTCTCATTTTGACCCTCCGTTCAAAAAATTGCAAAACTTGGTTTTGGAGGTCAGTTTTATGAAAACGACATTTTTCTAAGAATATGATATCTCCATTGAGTTCAGAGCATCGAATTTAGTGGGTAGCATAGTTCATTTGCATACTTGGGATTCAGAATGAATCCCGAGAGGACCGTGGAGACTTGGAATTCTCCAACTCTCTAGGTAGTGTATCACTCAACTGGTACACTAACTTAAGCTATGCTTTGGTCACTTAACCGACTTGTCCTGACACCCAAAATATCATCCAAATGACACCAAGCTTGCTTAAGTGATGGTTTGGTTACTTATGCGATAGTAGCATGCCAGACATGTGTCGCTTAAGAGACAGCCATGATGCATATGCAATGAGGCAGTCTTCTCTTAAGTGATGGTTGGTCTCTTAAGTGATAGCTGCCTAAGAGACCCAATAGTCTCTAAGGCTAGGCTTGGTTAGTTTGTTTTCTTTTTTGAGATTTTTATATTATTTTTGAGACTTGGAGCTTGGGGTTTGAGTTATTGAGCATTTTCTTTCCTTTTTTAAGCTTGGGTAAGATTTGAATCCCTCTTACAATTACTTTTATTTGATTGTATCATTTTAGTCTTGTTTAAACTTGGATTTAAAAGTGGAATTTGGGAATTTTGGCTTGGAAGGCTCAAATTATCATTTCTTTGATTCAAACCCAATTTCACTCTATTTTCACTTGGGTTCTATTGTATGAGTTCCTTTAATCTTGGGAAGAATGTTTTTGGACAAAAATTCCAGTTTATCATTCTTTTTTGAAACCCATTTCAGGTGTTTGTTTTGAACCCGATTAAAAAGAGGACAATATAGATATTGTTGTTCTTATTTTGATATGTAGATTATGCATTTGTATGTTTTAGTTAATTTTGAGTCTGTTCATGAGGAGTTCCAGATTAAAGTCTTTTTGGATCGGTTTTTTGTATCGATGTAGGTTATGGCTTAACTTTCTTTAGACTGGATTGGGTAGTTAATAATATTTAAAAACATGTTATGGTTATGGGTTGTATCATGAAAAATGTGTTTAGGTGATATATGTGCTCGTATGGTAGACTATATGGATAATACTTGGTGGTTAAAAGATATTAAGTGAGGATTTATATGATGCTGTAGTCTGGTATTAGATACATATATATTGGTTGTACTCTTTTTGTGGGAAAAGCCTAGATTTTGGGATTTATATGGTATTAATGACTTTTCTCGCATGTTTCACTTGATAATTTTTGAATTATATTCGATCATGGATGGTTGGTTGATTTGATGGATTTTTGGCCCACCTGATTGGTATATTAGTTGGATATGGGCTATTCTCATTTTGATTGATTGTGAGCATTACATCTTCATATCATATCATTCATGAAACATTAGTACTACCGTGAAAATACTCAAAAAACTGGATTTTTCTGAAAGAAAATATGAAATCTTTAAAAACAATCTACCAATATATATATATACCAGAAAGGAGTTATGGATATTGGAATTGGATATTGTTGTATATAGGTTGACAGCTCCCATGGGTCCTACCTAGGGAGCACAGCTTGATAGGTATATACAGAGTTGTGCGATGACCTCACGCATCACATCATCATCATTTTTATCATCATCGTCTTTATTGCATTCCACATATTGTGATTATTTTGTGATTGTGTTTCCATTCTTGACTTGATATATATCCATTTTTCTTATCTTCTTATATTAGTATTTGTTGCATGCGTATATTTTTCCCTATTTCCCCTACCTATATTTTTTATGTTCATATAGTAGAACTGTTAGTAGAGATGGTATGGGCTACCATTTGGGACATTTTTTGACTGCATGTGATGTGGCCATAATTGTTGTTTATATGATTTATTTTATACTTTTCTCAGTTGACCTATGATACCTACTAAGTACAAGTGGATCATACTCATCCCTATTGCTCTTTTTGGTGAAGATTCAGGTATAAATGTGCCATACGAAGAGTTGATTCAAGCGACATTCAAAGTATTTTCAAGCTAGAGAATGTCCTATGCTTCAGAAGTTGGCCTACTACCTCTTCCTATCAATCTCATGTCTTATCTTGTATTTAGAGACATATTTGATCCTTTTTTTACTATTATTGTATCTTTGACACTAGAGATTATTTAGTTGTTCTTACATTATGACACCAGGTTTTGGGGTATTGTATGGTATATTGACTATGTATCTCCACTTTTACTATATATATGTGGTTCAACTTCATTCTAGGAGTTTTTCCTTAGGTTTTGGTATTGATTCCTTATTTTATATCAGTTTGGGAGATCGGCTTACATGTCAAGGGTTTCTATGGCAAGTGCCATCATGACCCTTAATTTTTAGGTTGTGACAAAATGGTATTAGAGCATCCATATTCATTGGTCTTAATAGTGCAAGAATGGGGTATCTAATAGAATCTTACAGATTTGTACATAGATGTCTGTATCTATCTTCGAGAGGCTATAAGATATCTTTAGAAAACTTTCTTTATTTTACTTTATATCATGCAGATCCTTCATACCTTGTTTTCTAAGTCATATTTCACTCTTTTCTGAGTAGATGGTGAGGACTAGATCCAGCGAGGCTAGAGATGTGGATTCATTATTCTAGGAGAAAGTCTAGTCCATGGTGGAGTTACGAGTTAGGTTGGGCTCAACATAGAGGACGAGCACAAAGATCTTCCCCGTCCAGATATAACACTAGGGACTCTCCGTTGAGACTCAAGTTGAGCATGTCAAAGTCATAGGGCGTACTCCAGTCCCTTGTAGTTTTTCTACCCCAGTCTTGTAGGGGTTGTTGATTCGGTTGTTGACTCGTTTGGAGGGTGTTCCTGCTAGTACACCTAGTGTTCCTCCACCTTTGATCATTGTACCTCCATCTATGCCAGAGTCCGCTTATGGTGTTCCTTCTATTCTTAGTATAGATCTTTTTATCATAATGACATTTGTTTATGGTACTTCATAGACCATGAATGTGTTTCCTCCTTCAGTACCTGTATCTGAATATGGTATTCCAAGATTTGGAGTTTAGCATTCTTCTATGATGCCTCCTTAGACAGCTTATCAGCCTGCCAGATTAACTATGCCTCCTAATATTATGATTGGAGCTATGTCTTCTGAGAATCAGAAGAGGTTTGAAAGATTCACTCAATTGGATCCTCCTAGGTTCAATGGTGTTGTAGGCGAGGATTTCTATGAGTTCTTGATGGATTGTTGTGAGAAGTTGCATAACCTTGGTTCACTTGAGTCGCATGGGGTTACTTATACTAATTACCAATTGAGATATGTAGCTAGAGATTGGTGAATGTCACTTATTAGATGTCGAGCTCTTGGTTCACTAGAGATGACTTGGGATCAGTTATAGTGGCCTTTTTCGATTGATTTATACCTTTTAATTTGAGGGATTAAATAAAAGATAGTTTGATCTCTTGGAGCAAGGTTCCATGACTGTTGTAGAGTATGAGGAACAATTCCATGCCATGTCTAGAAATTCATATGCTAGTATTGCCACCGAGTTTGAGAAAATTCAAAAAGATTGTGAAAGGATTGGATGTTTCTCTTCAGTTTGCTACAATTCAGATTGTAATTTATGGAGCATCATTTTAGAGTATTATGGATCATGCTAAGATGACTGAGGCTATTCTTCGAGCATCACAGGGAGGCGCAAATAAGGCGCACCATCTAGATGAGTCCAAAGGTCATACTTCTCGAGGTAGAGATTCTAAAGGCTTTCATAGGTATCATGGTAAACCAGTGCAGGCAGCCTTCTAGAGTTCAAGTAGTGGGTCTTCTAGTTTGGCAGCTTTGGGTTGTCATCCTAGTTAAGTCGTACCTTTTTTCATTGAGCCAATTTGTAGGGTTTATTATGTGTATGATGAGATTGGCTATTTAGCCTAGGCTGCCCCCCTTCTTCCCTCCTCTCTCTTTGTCACCCCCTTCTTCACCCCTTTTATATTTTTAAAGTTACTCTTATATTAGTTGTAAGAAGTAGAGGTTCTACTAGGGGTGCAAGAGGCGTAAGTAGTAGTTCTGTGGTGGTGGTTAGGGACTACCCAGTTAGGTGGTGGACATGGTCAGTGTTATGGTATACCTGTCAGGCCAAAGGCAGAGGTCTTTGATGTTATCATCATAGGTATCATTCCTGTTTGTTTTAGATTTGAATCTGTTTTATTTAATTTGGGGTCGACCTCTTGTGTGCATGCATATTTTGCTTTGGTTTTTGTTTTTGCTTGTGAGCCTCTTGATGTGCTATATATATATCTACCCCCATAGGAGACTCTTTAGTGGTGGATCGGGTGTATCAATCTTGTGTTGTCAATTTTGCTAGGTGTGAGACCTGAGTAGATTGGATTATGTTAGATATGATAGATTTTGATGTCATCATAGGTATAGATTGGTTAGCTCCTTATCATGATGTCTTAGATTGTTATGCTTAGACCGTGACCTTAGCTTAACCGGGTCTGCCGAGGATAAATTAGAAGGGTGTGCTTCATTCAATTCCCAAGAGAGTTATATCTTCTCTTTAGGCTTATAGCTTGGTTAAGAGGGGGTGTTTGTCTTATTTGGCTCATATTTGTTATACTAGTGTTGCTTCACCTCCTTCTTTGGATTTTATTTGTATTGTCGATGAGTTCGTGAATGTTTTCCCTATGTATTTGCTTGGTATTCCTCCAGATCATGATATTTACTTTTTATTAATGTTGAGCTGGACACTAAGCCCATTTCTATTCCTCCTTATAGGATATCCCCTCCAGAGTTAAAGGAATTAAAGGATCAATTACAGAAGTTCATAGATAAGGGCTTTATTCAACTTAGTATATCACCTTGGGAAAAATGATGGGTCTATGCATATGTGCATTTATTATCGGTAGTTGAATAAAGTGATGGTTAAGAATAATTATCCTCTTCCTCATATTAATGATTTGTTTGAATAGTTTCAGGATTATTCGGTGTTTTTAATGATTGATTTGAGGTTCGAGTATCACCAGTTGAGGATTAGAGCTTCGAATATTCTGAATATAGCTTTTTGAACTTGATACATTTATTATGAGTTCTTGGTCATATTCTTTGGATTGACTGATGCCCCAGTTGCATTCATGGAGTTGATGTACCAGATATTTTGATTATATCTTGACTCTTTTTTATTGTATTTATAGATGATATCTTGGTTTATTCCAAGAGTGAGGTCGATTATGAGAAGCATTTGCATATTGTGCTTCAGAGATTGAGGGATGAGAGGTTGTATGCTAAGTAGTCTAAGTGTGAGTTTTGGCTAGAGTCTGTCTCTTTCTTAGGTCATGTAGTGACCAAGGATGGTATTATGATCGATCAGGCCAAGATTTCAATGATTTTTCATTGTGCTAGGCCTACTTCTCCTATAAAGATTTAGAGTTTTTTGGTTTAGCATGCTACTATCAGTATTTTGTTGAGGGTTTTTCATCTATTGTAGCTCCATTGACCAAGTTGACCCAGAAAAAGATTTTCTTTTAGTGGTTTGATGCTCGTAAGGTGAGATTTTAAAAGTTCAAGGATTTATTGGCTTCAATTCTTATCTTGACTTTTTCAGAGGAGGGTGTGGGTTTTACCGTCCTCTGTGATGCTTCAAGTATTGGTTTAGGTATTGTGTTGATGTAGAAGGGTAAGGTGATTGCTTATGCTTCTCGTTAGTTGAAACTCCATGAGAGGAATTACCCTACCCATGATTTGGAGTTGTGCGCAGTTGTTTTTTCTTTGAAGTTGTGGAGGCACTACCTATATGGAGTCATTGTGAGATTTTCTCGGATCATCGTAGCCTTCAGTACTTTTTCACCCAACGAGATCTTAACATAATGTAGTGTCGTTGGCTTGAGTTGCTTAAGGAATGTGACTTCACTTTTCTCTATCATCCAGGCAAGGCTAATGTGGTTGTGGATGCCTTGAGCTAAAAGTCAAATAGCATATGTAGCTTTGCATATCTTTTGACTCAGGGGAGACCTTTGTCCTTGGAGGTTCAGTCTTTGCCTAACCAGATGGTAACTCTTGATATTTCTACACCTGGGTATGTTTTGGCATTCATGGAGACTAGCTCTTCTTTTATGGAATAGTTTTGGGCTCATTTTTTTGATAATGTTAGGTTGAGAATGATTAGAGATAAGGTGATGAGTGGTGAGGCTAAAGAAGTCTCGCTTGATTCAGAAAGTATTTTAAGGGTTGAAGGCCGAGTTTGTGTGTTGAGAGTGGGTGATTAGATTAGATTGATTGTGGAAGAGGCTCATTATTCCATGTATTCTACTCATCTAGGAGTGACTAAGATGTATCATGATTTGAGATAGCATTACTAGTGGGGTGGTATGAAAAAGGATATAGAGGATTAGATAGCTCGTTAATTATGTTGCCAGTAGGTGAAGGCGAGCATTTGAGACCTGGTGGTTTTCTTCAGAGGTTACCCATTCTCTAGTGGAAATGGGAATGGATCACTATAGACTTTATGACTAGGTGGCCTCATACTTCTCATTATTTTGATAGTGTTTGGGTCATCATGGATTGGTTGACTAAATACGCTCACTTCATTTTGATTCAGATTTCTTCCAGTATTGATAGGTTGGTTTGTATCTATATTCGCGAGATAGTTCTTCATGGTGTTCCAGTGTCTATCATCTCATATTGAGGTTTAGTGTTTATGTCTCATTTTCAGAAGACTTTTTAAGAGAAGTTGGGTACCCAGGTTGATCTTAATATAGCTTTTCACCCTTAGGCTAACAGCCAGTTAGAGTGGACTATTTAGGTTTTGGAGGATATGTTTCATGCTTGTGTGATAGACTTTGGTGGTCAGTGGAAGCAGCATCTAGCTTTGGTAGAGTTTGCATACAATAATAGCTATCATTCCAGTATTGAGATAGCTCTATTTGAGGCTTTGTATGGTAGGTGTTGTTGTTCTTCAGTTTGTTAGTTTGATGTTTTTGAGATTAGGTTTCTGCACTTTGTAGGATTAATTGATTGGATACTTGTATATCTAGGTACAAACTTGCTTCGTGAGTCTTTGGATAGAGTTTGGATCATTTAGGATAAACTTCGAGCAGCTCAAAGTAGGCAAACGTGTTATGCAGATCGTACACTTCATGCCTTGAAATTCAGTGTTGGTGATCGTACCTTTCTTCGTGTTTCACCCATGAAAGGTGTGATGAGGTTTGGGAAGAGGGGCAAGCTTAGTCCTAGGTATATTAGACCTTTTGAGATCCTTCGGACTATTGGGGATGTGGCGAATCAGTTAGCATTGCCTCCAAATTTATCATCTATTCATCTAATTTTTTAATGTTCCTATGTTTTGGCATTACATTCCAGATGAATCTCATGTCATTCATTGGGATTCAGTCCAGTTAGATGAGCGGTTGTTTTTTGTGAAGGAGCCTATCTCCATTCTAGCTAGGGATGTTAGACTGTTGTGTTCTAGAGCTATTCCAGTTGTTAAGGTCCAGCATCTCCATTCTAGCTAGCGATGTTAGACGGTTGTATTCTAGATCTATTCTAGTGGTTAAGGTCCAGCAGAGATACCATCATGTCGATAAGTCTACTTGGGAAGTCAAGTCTAAGATGCGTAGTATTTATCCCCAACTGTTCACTGATTTAGGTACTTTATTACCTTTAGTTTGAGGACGATCTAGATTCTTAGTTATGGATAATGTAATGACCTGATTTTCTTGTGATTTGTGTGAAATATTTATTTTTGCATGATTTGACCATTTAACCCCTCCCTATGGTTGCATTGTGGTAATTTTGAGGTGTGGGGATGATTGGCATGGTTTCCAATGCATTTCGATGTGGTTTATGTGAGATTGTAGTTTTTCTTGTTCTTAAAGGCTTATTACTTGACTTCAGTCAACTTTTTTTAATCTATGAACAGAATGACAAAACGGACTGCACCAGCATATCTGAAATGTTGATTTCAGTTGGTATCATGGTTGGTGTGGTTTTACGACTTTTATTTCTCATTTCAACCCTTCATGTGAATAATTACAAAATTAGATTTTGGGGATCAATTTTGTGAAAACGACATTTTGTTTTTGAAAATCTAATATCGTCATTGATCCTGAAGCATCAAATTTAGTTGGGTAGCATAATTCATTTGCGTACTTTAGATTCTGAATGAATCCTGAGTGGCCCGCAGAGACTTGAAATTCTCCAAGTCTCTAACTGGTTTACTACTCATCTTGTGCACTCGCTTAAGCGATGCCTTTGTCGCTTAAGCGACTTGGCTTGACAGCAGTGACACCACACTCACTTAAGCGACAGTCGGTTAAGTGATGGACTAGTTGCTTAAGCGACACTGCATGCTAGACGTCTATCACTAAAGGAAAAGACATTTCACATACACGACGAGGTGGGCTTCACTTAAGTGATACCAATCACTTAAGCAATAGCCTCTTAAGCGACCCGATAGTCTCTTAGGCTATACTTGGGTAGTTTATTTTCCCTTTTCTAAGATTTTCACACCATTTTTTAGACTTGGAGCTTGAAGTTCAAGTTTTTGAGCATTTATTTTCATTTTTTAAGCTTGGGTAGGCTCCAAATTCCTATTACAATTATTTTTCTTCGATTGGATCATTTAAATCTTGTTTAAACTCAGATTTAAAGGTGAAATTTAGGGATTTTGGCCCGGAAGGCCCAAATTATCATTTCTTCAATTTAAAACCCAATTTCACTCCATTTTTGCTTGGGTTTTCTCCTATGAGTTCCTTTAATCTTGGAAAGACCATTTTTGGAGAAAAAAATCCAATTTTACCCTTCATTTTCGATAACCATTTCGGGAGTTCATTTTGACCTTGATTCAAAAGTGGGCAATATGAATATCATTGGCTTTCTTTTGATACGGTAGATTCTGTATTTGTATGTTTTAGTTGATTCTGATTTCATACATGAGGGAAAAGCTCTGAATTAAAGGCTTTTTGGATCGATTTTCAGCATTCAAGATAAGTTATAGCCTAACTTTCTTCAGACTGGATTGGTTAGTTAATAATAATGAAAAAGGATGTTATGGGTATGGGTTGTATCATGAAAAATTTATGTAGGTGATTTATGTGCCCTCATGGGGGGGCATAGGATAATACTTGGTGGTTTGGAGACATTATTTGATATGTGTGATCGTGTGGTGTCTTATATGATGTTTTAGTCTGGTATTTGATATGTGTATGTTAGTTGTACTCTTTTTTGTGGGAAAATCCTAGATTTTGGGATTTATGTGGTATCAATGACTTTTCTCACATGTTTCACTTGATAGTTTCTAGATTATATTGGATCATGGATGGTTAGTTGATTTGAGTGAATTTTTGGCCTACTTGGTTGGTATATTGGTTGGATATTGGATATTCTCATTTTGGTTGGCTTTGAACACTACATCTTCATATCATATTCATTTATAAAACATTGGTACCACCATGGAAATACTGAAAACATTGGATTTTTCTAACAGAAAATTTGACATATTTAAAAATCTACCGATGCATGTACCGGAGAGGATTTATGGATATTGGTATTAGATATTATTTTTATATGGGTTGACAAACCCCCCATGGGTCCTATCTCAGGAGAATTGCTCGGTAGGTGTATACGGAGGTTGTGCAATGCCTCATGCATCACATTATCATCATCATCATCTTTATTATATTCCATACATTGTGCTTGTTATGTGATTGTGTTTCCATTCTTGACTTGATATCTATCCATTTGTTTTATCTTCCTATACTTGTATTTGGTGTATGTGTATATTTGTTCTTCTTTCCCATACCTATATTTGTTATATATGTTTATAGTAGAACTATTAGTGGAGACAGTGTGAGCTATCATTTGAGATATTTTCTAATTGTATGTGACGTGCCCATAGTTTGTGTTTATATGTTTCATTTCCTACTTTACTCAATCGGCCTATGATACCTACAGAGTACAAGTGGACCGTACTTATCCCTACTGCACCCTTTCGATGGAGATCCAGGTATGAGTGTGCCACATGGATAGCTGATTTAGGTGACCCTTAGAGTACATTCGAGGTAGCGGACGTTCTATGCTTCAGGAGTTGGCCTACTACCTCTTCTTATCTATTTCATGTCTTATTTAGTATTTAGAGACAGATTTTTATCCTTTTTGGACTATTATTATATCTTTTGACACTCGAAATGTATTTAGTAATTCTTACACTATGACACCAGATTTTGGAGTATTGTATGATATCTTGACTATGTATCTCCACTTTTACTATGTATGTGTGGTTCAACACCATTCTAGGAGTCTTGCCTTGGGTTTTGGTATTGATTCCTTATTTCATGTCTGTTTGTGTGATAGGCTTGCCACGACAAGTGTCATCAAGACCCTTGGTTTTTAGGTCGTGACACAAGATCAAATCAAAAAGATCTTTAGATTGAGGCAAGGTTTCAAGAGTGCAGAAGAGTATTATGATGATTTCCAAAACTTAAAAATTAGGGTTCACTTTATGGAAGAAGAGAATATATGTCACTACTTAATTTAGAGTCGGGTTAAAAAAAAGAGGTTGCTTTTTAAATTAGGCTCCACAAGTATAAAACTCTAGAGGAAATGGTTGAAGTTGTTATTGAAGTAGAGAAGAGACTTAGAGATGATAAGAAAGACACACAAAAAGGATTCACAAACTTATGGAGTAAGGGCGAGGACATTAAAAATTCTTCTTTTGATTGGTCTAGACCATAAGACTCAAGGAAAGACTTCAAGAAGTCGTTTAGAGAAGAAACATCTAAAGAGTGAAATGTTACAAAGAATGTGCCAAAAGGAGGAGGCAACAAACTTATTTAATTTTTCAAATGTCAAGGTTGGGTCCATATAATGAGTGATTACCAAATAGAAAATATTTTACTATAAGAGAAGAACTTTCTTTTCCCTTGGATAAGAAAGTACCGAAGGTGATCTAGATGATAAATTAAAGAATGATGAGTTTGAGCAAGTGGCCTTGGAATGAGGAGGGGATATTATCATTGAAAATTATTTTATATAAAGGTCTAGGATTATCCAATCTATGGATGATTCAAAGAGAAAACCTCTTCTATGCTAATTGTCTCATCAAAGGAAATATGCATGTCTCGATCATTAATAGCAAGAGTTGTTCAAATGTGGCTAGTGCAACATTGGTAAATTTCTTGAATCTCCAACTACTAAACATGATAATACTACAAACTTCAAAGGATTAATAAATGTCGGGATTTGAAGGTGCAAAAACAAATGTTGATTAAGTTCAAATCGGGGGATTACCGAGATGAGATCTTATGTAATGTGGCTCAAATTCAAGTTTCTCTCCTACTACAGGGAATACATTAGAAATATGATTGTATAAATAGACATGATGGGAGAACCAATAGGTACTCGGGGTGGTTGTATTCTCACCTATACCTTATTCAACTAATGATACCTTTCTAAATTGGGAAAGTATATCAAAAGATGAGAGAGAAGGGAGTTTGACAGAAAGAACAAAGTGGTCCTCGTGTCAAGTTATAAGGGGATTAGAAAGGAGGTAGAGGAACAAAGACTAGTGATCCTTATCATACATAAGGATTACTATTTACTTATTAGTGAACTAACCTCATTTTTTCCTAGATCTACCTTTTATCTTTTCAAAGATTAAGAAGATGTGTTTCTCGAGGAACTTCCAAAGGAATTGCCACCCCTTAGAGGGATTAAACATCAAATTGACTTAATCCCTAAGTTCCCAATTGCCAAATAAGTCAGCTTATCAAAGAAACCTAACTGATATAAAAGAAGTTCAAAAGAAAATTAAGAAACTCCCATAGAAAAATAGTTATGAGAGAAAGCATGAGTCCATGTGTGTTGCTGGTCATATTGGTTTCAAAGAAGAATGGGACTCGGAGAATATGAATTGATTTTCAAGCCATCAACAAGATAATGATAAAGTATTACCACCCTATACATTATTTAGATGACATGCTTGATGAGTTAAATGTTTTATGTATTTTGTTTTAAGATTGATAATAGGAGTTGTTACCATCAAATCCAAATGAAACCCAGTGATGAGTGGAAAACCACATTCAAGACCAAATTTGGTCAATATGAATGGTTGGTGATGTTTTTTGGTCTCACTAACGCTCCTAGTATTTTTATATATTTGATGAATCATGTGATGAAGTCATTCATTGGCAATTCTCCAAATACTTTTATGTGTATGATGAATCATGTGATGAAGCCGTTCATTGACAAATTTGTCATTGATTATTTTGATGATATCATGGTGTATAGCAAAACTATGAATGAGTATGTGGCTCATTTGAAATGTGTGTTTGAGGTACTTTGACATGAACAATTGTATGCTAATTTATCCAAATGCTCATTTTATGTTGATAAGGTTGTGTTTTTGGGGCTTTGTGGTAAGCTCAAGGGTCAATGTAGTGGATAATCCAAGATAGACGCGCTAGAATTTTACCCTATATTTGTAGAAAATGTTTGGAGTTTACATGGTTTTGCTAGTTTCTTTAAGCGATTTGTCAGGGGTCTTGCATTATAGTCGCTCCTTTGACCGAGGTGATCCGATAGCATAAACCTTTTTTTGAGGTAGGGAGCAAGCAAAGGCCTTTGAGCCCTTGAAAGAAATATTTATCTCTACACCATCATTGTAATTACCCAATTTTGAGAATATATTTGAAGTTGAATGTGATGCGAGCAAAGTAGGAAATGGTCTTATTCTAATGCAAGACCAAAAATCAATTGCCTATTTTAGTGAAAGGCTTAAAGGTGCAACTTTGAACTATTATGCTTATGATCTTAAATCATATGTTTTGATTCGTGTATTGGGTAATTGGCAACATTACTTATAGTCCAAGGAATTTGTGTTTAAAAATCATCATGAGAATAAATCATCTTAGGGCCCAAGGAAAGTAGAGCAAAAGTCATGCCAAATGGTCTAAATTCCTTAAAACCTTCCCTTATGTGATTTGATACAAAGGGCTCAAGGATATTGTTGTGGTCTATGCCTTATCAAGAAAACTGTGTTTTTATAAATACTTTGTCTTCTAAATTGATGGATTTTGAATGCTTGAAGACATTGTATCTCAAGGACCCCATTTTTGCTTAGATAATTCAAGATTGTGAAGAATGGAAAAAGGAACGGTGGCTTAGAGATAGATCTTCTACTCCCAATTCCAAGTCTGATGGTTTGTTGTTTAAGGACAAGAGACTTTGTGCGCTAATGATCCATTGGAAAACTCTTTGTGAGAGAGGCACATGATGCAGGATTAATGGGTCATTGTGATATTGATAAGACCAATTGTGAGTTCTTGGAGAATAATTTTGTTGACCTAAAATAAGTGATGATGTTGCTAGAATTTGTGACCAAAGTATTGAATGTATTATCGTTAAATCTATACTTCTTCCTCATGGCTTGTATACCCTCTCTCCCATTCCTCAAAGGCCTAGGGTTTATATTTTAATGGATTTTGTGTTGAGGTTTATCAAGGACTAAAAAGAGAAAGATAACATTTTTGTGGTTGACCGATTTTCAAAGATAGCTCATTTTATTGCATGTCATAAATGTGATGAAGTTTCTCATATTTTCTCATATTGCATCTTTATTTGTTGAAAATGCGGTCAAGTTTCATGGAATTCCCAAGACTATTGTGAGTGATAGGGATTCAAAATTTCTTAGGCACTTTTGGAAGAAATTGTGGCTAAACTTGGTACTAAATTGTTGCTTACTACCTTTTGTCAACCATAAACTGATGGTCAAAGCGAAGCTGCGAATAAGAACTTGGGTTCTATCCTTTAAGCGGTGGTGGAGGGGAAGTTGAATTCTTGGGAAGAACATTTGCTTTAGTTTACTTATAATACAGTTTTTCATAGCACTATTAGCATGTCTCCATTTGAGGTTCTTTATCCCACTAACTCTTTAGATCTTACCCCTTTGTCTCAAGATGTTTTGAGTTTAGATAATAACAAGGACTGAGGCTATGAAGAAACTGCATAAGAAGGTGACACTTCACTTTGTGAAAAGGAATCAAGATATGTAAAAGAAAGCAAACAATGATCATAAAAGAGTTGTGCTTGAACCGAGATACTGGTCTAGGTGCACTTTCGTAATTAGTGGTTTCTAATCAAGAGGAAGACCAAGTTGATGTCGAGGGTGATGGGCCACACAAGTGCTTGAAAGGCTCAATAATAATGCCTAAAGATTGACTTTCCTGCAGAATATCTTACATTTTCAATGTTTGTGGCCTCTCACTCTTTGAAACTTTTGATGGTGAACCTTGAAATCGGAAACAAATTCATTTCAAGAAGAGGAGTATGATGCAACCCAAGTTGCATCATGGCCACTCACAAGGAAACCAAGCTCGGGACCTCAAAACTTTAGAAGAGCTATTCATAAAGATAGATAGATATGCTTGAGCATAACTTGGTGCCAAAAAAGGCTTTCATGCCTTTGAACTATTAAATAACCAATAAGGCAGGTTTACGACAAAACATAAAAATCAATCATTGATTCAATTTGAGTACTTCTGCAAGATAGGCCTCAATAGAAAATTGGTCTGGACGATAGTTAGAGTCAATAGGTCTTTCGGAGTTCTCTCATCTGAGATCTCAGGGGAAATGTATCAAGCTGACCCTTGTAAACAGCATGACACACTATCTTCGAAGATTGTTTGGGAAGAAGGAAAGGCACCATAGTCTTGCAAGCTAAGGCTATATTTGCAATTTTACTCAAAGAACCATTTTTGGGCTACTTTGTAATAAAATAGATTAAACTATAAATAATCACTTTTATAGTTAGCTTTGGGATGAATTATAGACTTGTCTTTTCTTGGGAAAATGAGAGATTGTTTGAAGCTTGTGTTGAATTTTGTTTGAAAAGTGGATCACAAGGTGAGTTCAACTCCCCTGAGGTCCATTTCTTTAATAATTTAGGTGCTCGCAGAATCAATCAATTGAAGG
The DNA here is from genome assembly GCA_030864225.1 of Capsicum baccatum var. pendulum. Classification (NCBI taxonomy): domain Eukaryota; kingdom Viridiplantae; phylum Streptophyta; class Magnoliopsida; order Solanales; family Solanaceae; genus Capsicum; species Capsicum baccatum. The sequence goes on from CM061550.1 coordinate 85,894,269, forward strand.
TTTTGATATCTTTTATCATTATCATCAACTGATTTCTCTACTTGTGTCTAGCTTCTATGTTCTTTATTCCTTGTTCTTAGCTTAGGGTTTCAATTTCCTGGTCAGATTTGCTTTCAACTCTAAATATGTTATTATTGTTACATTTTTTTGCTCATCGTTCTCCTATGTGGGGTTCTCCCGTGGTTCTCCTTTGTGTTCTTCTTCGTTCTTCTGCCTTCAGTCTCCTCTTCTACGCTCGTTCTCTCTTTCTAGGTTTGCCTTTTTAAACTTAATTAGTTATTATTTTCTTCTTGTGTTCTTGTCCGTCGAATGACTTATTTGTCAAGAAATTAGTCAAGTATGAAATTATGTCAGACATTCTACTCCTTCTCTATTCTGATTCAAGGTGTATTCTATGAGCCAATCCGGAAATTCATAAGTGCTTCAACTTAGGATTCCAATTCTTTGTCGCTATGCCAACCTTATTGGACTACATGAATCCGTTTGAGCACATGAATAGCTGAAAGTTTATCCATAAGTTATTATCCATATTATGATTGTTTTCATACTATTTTAATTAGTACACAGTACATACAGCGGAATAGAGCAACATCCCATGCTTCATGAAAAAGAAACATCCAGCCTTTATGCACAATGCATTATTCCATTCATATCAGTTCTCAGGGAAGGGAGATGATGCATTCAATCTTTTGATTCCATTTTTATAGTACATATGTATCCTTAGTTTGTAATTCTTCAACAAATTTCTAAAACAATATCAACTAAAAGTTCTACTAGATTATTCACTGGTAGCACTTGATTGTATATGCAAATCAGGAACAACTAAAACTAACAATAACAACCTCAAGAAAAATATGGAGAAACAAATAACTTAATATATCTACAAAGTATGATTTGTGATAAATTTGTATAAAAAAATTATTTTATTAATAATTATTGATAAATGTAAAATTTATAATTAGTAAGGACATTTTAGTAAACTTACCCATTACGATACAGTACCATACCATCAAACCAAATAATAAATCTGTTATTAAACAACCGTGAACAACACAGTCCATCCAAACGTTGTATTGTGCTATACTATACAATATACATTATGAAATCATGGCAAACCACAATCCAAACAAGGTGGAAGAGGTAGTTGACAACCTGGATGCAGGTAAAAGTCCTCCAGCATTTATGAGTTCATATTCGACAACCACTTCAGACGTGATTCTGAGCTGGAACTAATGTGAATTGCGGAATTAGTTGTGAATCACATTTTAATTGTCGAACTCTACTAATCTCAGCCATCAGTATTTTAATTTCGGCAACATGTAATAACTGAAATCATTTAGAAGTCTGATGGTTAAAATGTAATAGTAATATTCCAATAACTCCATGAAAACAAATCTATATATAATAACAAATGAGGAACATAAAGGAGGTGATGTGGTACCTTTCTATGGCCTCCATTTATATTTTTCTTCTTTCTCCTTTTTTTGGATTTTTTTCTCTTTATTTATTTATATTATTTTAATTAGGCCAAAAAATGTGTAGATTCAATTAATCAACATTTTAACTTCTATTATAATTATCTTCATAATTGAATGTCTTAATATGCATTCATGTATGACCTTTTAGTGTACTTTCTTTTCTCTTTATAACATCTAAGGCAACTTCTCAAACCCCAGAAAAATTCCATCTTTCATCTTTTTAACATTATATTGTCATGCAGGTGAAGGGTGTGTTTTATAAAACGAAATTAAAGTCAGACAAAATGCACACAAAATATATGCTCATATTCACAGTCATGGCTTGATGCTAACCAACTTACTGAATCCGTTGAATTTGAGGACAAGATGAAGAAGTTGAGGAGTGTCTGCAATTCAATTATTGCCAAGATGTAACTAAGGTGATGGTGATGACATGCATGAGCGATGAGGCTCTTGCTCTTTTTTTTTTTTCTTTTTCTTAACATAATTTATTTTGATAGAAGGAATAGAAATAGAATTCTAATTAAATATTGCCTTAGAATTTTGGTTATATTAAAAGTGTGAAGCTTACATGTGGTTTTAGTCATCGTTGTGGACCCTAATATGTTGTAAGCGATGAACTCGGAAGCCAAAGCATCATTTATATACATTATTTAAGATAGCAGACAAATTAAGAAGTTGTCAAGAGCCTACTTCCATGATGAACAATCTTGTGGTCATGTGGTGTTGTTACTGAAAATTTTAAGGAGCCGCATGCTACTATATTGATTTCATGTGGCCACCTCTTTGGTAGCATCAACATCATTGGCAATTTTAGCACAACTTTCGTTGATAATGTAAGTTTCTTTTTACGTAGAATATAGCATGAAACTTCTTGTTATATAAAATGTATCCTTCTCTAATAAAAGAATTATTGCAACGATAGTATTGCTATTATTGCAAGACCATCATCAACACATAACTAGACTATTTTTGGGTGTTTGAACTTTTTGTTATTAATTAAAATACCTCACAATAGATCAAAAAACAAATTCACTTATTTTCTCCAATTATTATATCATTATCTAATTATTTTAATATTGCATTGAAGTGTACAATTATGTTACTCGCTCCCAACATTTTTACTTGTCCAATATATATATATATATATATATATATATATTAAAAATAAAAGTACAATAATAATTGTTCAATTTGAAAAATGATAATTTACTATTTTCTATTCATTTTATCTTTGTTATTAAATATTATTCATCATTTCTCAAGACATTATATTTAGTATATGTAAAGAGTGATACTCAAAAAATATTGCATATGAATATGAATATTTATATTTATCATATATAAGTGTCAATAGTTCATATTAAGAAATAAAATAATAAAAGAGGGTGATTGTATCGGGTTTGTATTCCCAAGTTTTTATAATGTCATCATTTTATTTTTCAGTATTTAATTTTACATAATTTGCCTCGGTTGTCATGTATTAAAATAATCTCCATTTTTAACCTGTCAAAGAAATTATATATGATATTAAATTAATAAAAAATATGGAATAATTATGAGATGTCTGATTCTTAAATTTAATTTTCTATTATTAAAGTTGATATTCAACTAATTGGTTATTGCAACTGCGCTAAGCGCAAAGATTATTGATGACATTTTCTTTCTTGAAAATATATAATAGTCCTTCTAATCTCTATCCCACTTTGTATGATGTTAGAATTCTTTTATTATATTTTTTTTTTAGCGGTAATCCAATTATTAAAGCAATTTGTTTGTAAATTTTTTTTTTATATACATTTCTTTTTGACTTTCTTTTCAAGGTTTAGAATGATAACTGTTATTCCTTTAGTTTGATGTGAGATAAGAATTTTTTAATTTAATGTCGGCACCTTCCTATTATCATCATTCAAATTTAGCTTTCTTTTTTCTTTTTTGGCATTTCTTACTCTATTTTATTATATACAATTGTAACACAATAATTTACTTTAGATATTAAAAAGTCCCCATAACTCACACCACTTCATTTTTAGAATTTCTATTCTAATGATAGTGAGTATTAAAAACCTAATATTAAAGATAATATTAAATTTTCTAAATATTATACTTGTCCCCTTCCTCTTAATTATTTTTTATTAATGTATATTTATATATATTAAAGATAAGAGATAAAAAGACAAAAGATCAAAATCTCATTTAGCCAACTTTAACTACATATCACCAAAGGATGGCAGTGGATGAGGCTGCTCCTTCCTTAACCAGAGGTCTCAGGTTCAAGCCCTGGGTATGAATTCCGAATGGGGCCCTATCCGGTGTGAATCCGAATTAGTCGAGTTCCAACGCAAGTATTAAACACCGGATGAAAAACCAAAAAAAAAAGTAAAGAAAATTTTAACTACATTAACTCCATAGCTTCCAACCGGTCGATGTAAGTGTTAGTTGTATATCTCTATTCTCTTATAATTATCTCCTTTTAAAAAAAATGAAAAGAAAAAAAGAAGAAATTTTCTCATTCAATATACGTATAATTAGAGAAGAAAGAAAAAAAAATACAAAACAAACATAAAGAGAGAAAATTAAATATGAAGATGAAAAATACTTATTCTAATAAATTTTTGTTCTAGATATGATATAAAATATGTAACAAATACGTATATGTAGTTTCTAATATTTTAGAAAAAATTTAAATGGTCGATGAGGAAAGACTCTAAAGAAATAAAGGATACAAATGCAAATTTAGTGTTTATTATCTTCGAAACAATCAAATAAACAAAGAGTAACTTTAAAAATTCTCATGCAATATATAGTATGAATTTAATATTTCATATCATTCCATAATTTGAATTAAATGTTTTTTATTGTTGCTTAGATGACAAAATTTATTTTGTAGACTTATAGATTGATTCTTGAATATGAATATCTTACTTTTTGAGTATAATAGCTGAGAAGAGCAAGTCGAGATTGAATAACTAACATACAGTAATTATGTTATTCAGTTATGTATTTAACAAAATTATAAATAAAAAATTGTAAATTTATAATATGTTGAGGATTTTGTTTCGGAGAAAAGTGATTTATCAATTCCTAAAATCACTTAATGTTCTCCTATGTAAGTGTTGCATGAACAAAAAGACACACACATATATATTGTACGCGGCAATAACTTCACTTCTAAAAATGAGATGAACTTTTTTTATGTTAATATTCTTGAAAAGTGAATCAAATATGAATTAAATGAAAGTTGTCATAATATATATCATGTATTGAAGTTTAAATTTTTATAATCTCACAGACATATTATAATAAAGAAGACAATTATTTATAAGATTAGTCATCAATATGTTTTTTATCACCGCGCAAAGCACGGGCCTATTAAATGAATAATAAAGTTAATATTTGAAGGCAGCATGGAAATAAACTCAGCTAAGAGGTGCGAGTTTCATCCTGTTGGCCCTAAACCGAGATTCTTTGTTAAATAGTCTCTTAAATCTACTTTTTAATTAAGGCAAAATGACCTTTTGGACTTCTCTACTATGTCAGTTTTGTAAGTTGGACACTTCTACTTACATGTTTGTCATCTGAACCCTTGAACCCATCAAAAAGCAACATTTCACACCCTTTGACCATTGACTTTGCCTATGTGGCAAGGTCATGGTGACTAAGACAAAGAGAGTGTAACCACTCGCCTAGGGGTGCGAGTGGGGGTCAATTTTTGGCCAATTTTACATTAAAATGATTGCAAAAATAATAAAAATAATATTAAAATTTAAAAAAATAAAATAAAAAGGGTCCTTTTTTTTCCTCCATCTTTTTAAACTTAAAAATATTTTTAAAAATTTAAAAATATTTTTAAAAATTTAAAAATATTTTTAAAAATTTAAAAATAATTTAAAATTTTTAAAAAAAATTTAAAAATATTTTTAAAATTTAAAAAAAATAAAAAAGGATAATTTTTTTCCCTCCATCTTTTTTAATTTAAAAATATTTTTGAAATTTTAAAAATAATTTAAAAATAATTTGAAAAAATTAAAAATAATTTTAAAATATTTTTAAATATTAAAAAAAAAAAAATCCCTCCCCACCCCACCCCAACCCGTCCCCACCCAGCCCCGTCCCATCCCACCCCCAGCCCCCAGCCCCCAGCCCCCTACCCCCACCTCAATACCCGTCTTGCCCTTCCCCATCCCCACCCCAGCTCGTCCCCACTCCTCACACCCTACCCAGCCCCATCCCACCCCACTCCCAGCCCCTCCACCCCATCCCCGTACCCACCCCCCCACCTCACCAGCCCCGTTCATCCCCTCCCCAGCCCACCCCAACACTCTTCCAACCCGCCTCCCCTCCCCCCCCCCCCGCACGTTCATTTTTTTATTTTATTTTAATTTTTTCTCTCAATTCAATTCTTTTTTTAATTAAAATTTAAATTTGAAATTTTTTTATTTTTTTGGGGTTTAAAATTTAAATTTAAATTGAAAGAGAGTAATAGTGCATATTGAAAAAAATTAGTGAATTTGTTAAAAATATTCAACTATAAAGATCAAAATTTTATTATGTTTGTATATATGAATTTATAGTTAAAAATTTAAATTAGTTGGAGAAGAATTTTAATTATTTGGGATGAATTTGATGTTTAATTTGTGAGCAAAAATAAAAACATGATTATTCAAATTTTTCTACAATTTATAAAAAAAATTATTTAATTAAATTAATTTTAGTATTTAATTTGTTGTGTAGCATTTTAAAAATGACTTGGAATTTAATGTAATACTTTTTTTTTAAATGACGTGGCAGATGTGTCAGGCATGGCAGACGTGGTAGCTGACGTGGCAGCTGACGTGGGGGAGTGTGTTACACTCACCAAAAAAGGATTTAAAATGTTGTTTTTTAGTGGGTTCAGGGTCCAGATGACAAACATGTAAGTAGAAGTGTCCAACTTACAAAACCGACATAGTACAGAAGTCCAGAAGGTCATTTTGCCTTTAATTAAATAGACTACAAGTTTTCTTTAGGGAAATGACTCACTTTTGAATATTAAAATTCAAAAGTTACAAATTAGTTCACAAATCACCAACTTATAGAACTTAAACAAAACTCCTCCCACCAAAATCTTTTAAAAAATTTACATATTAATTCAAAACCTGATTTACAATGGACAGATCTATTATCGATCTGACCTATACATGGACAGATCGACTGTCGATCTGAACAATATATAGACAGGTCGATTGGCAATCCGACCGATACATGGACAAATTGATTATCGATCCGAACAATATATAGAGAAATCGATTGTCAATCCAACCGATACATGGACAGAACGATTGTCGATCCAACAGATCGATTATCGATTCGACAGATTATAGTAATTAGTCCGACAGATTAATCGATCTTTTTTATCCGATCGATCACATATATATACGCATTGTTTTCTTTAGAAAAAAATGGTAGTAAAAGTAAAAAGGGTCCGAAAAAACTTACAATTTGAAAGGAAACAGAACATTTAGAAATAAAATACAAGCTTTAAAATGGAAAAAGTTGAAGAATCGATAAGCTTTCAATAAGAACCGACTAGGAAGGAGAAGAAAGTTGGAGGGAAAGAAGTAAATTGAATTTGAAAAAATGGGTTAGGATTTTATGTTTCAAGTATATTTATAAGTAGCTCCCATAGTTTTTAATATGTTAATATAGTCCAATTCTTTATTATAGTTATTTTTATTTGTATAAATAACATAAATACTATCTTTTTGAAAGTAATTACACTCTCTCCCGCTTTTTTAATTACTTTACTCTCTCTCCCTATTAATATACATAACATAGCCAACATATACATAACATTCTGTGTATATGTTGAAATTTTTGTAATATTTTTAGAGAGTTGAGATTTTTTATAATATTGAAAATATAATTTGTGTATTTGTGTAATTTTTAGTTGCTAAGTGAAAACTTAAATAGGCCTATTAACCAAATTTTCAAAGATAGAGACATGGACAAAAATACATAACATGTTACACCTGCTCTTTGTTGGCTCCTTATTTTAAAATGGAGTGAAAAGAACACCAGCCAACTAAAATCAGCTAGTTGAGAATTCGGATTATTTGGGAGACCACCCAAAAGAAGTGATGCAACAGCCAACCTAATGTAAACCTATTTATGGACAACAATCTTTAGCCCAGCAGAACAGAAGGAGCAGAATAGGAATTAAAGACGTTCGTCAAATTGTCTTGGCACTCCTAAAACATTTTTCTGATTAAGCCTTTTACTTGGCATTCTTATGCCAAAAAGTTATTGGCATTCTTAGGATTTTTAACTACTCTAACATTGCTATAAAACCGTTTTAGGTCTTTGATAGCCCTTTCCTCTATCTGTATTGAACGCATAGATAAAGGTGTCTCAGTTTCTGGTCTGAACCAGCGACTCGGACAACTAGATTCTGATGCTGAGCCTTGACCAGTCATCACAGAGAAGCCAGTAGTTCTCGTCTTTGGACTATGAGAGAGAGCCAACGGTTGCTTTCCCTACAGAAAAAGATTAGACAGATATAATCTTGTCATGAACTAAAGATATGTATGGATTAGGGATTCTGAATTCAAATGCAGTTATAAACTGACCAACAAATCAAAATTAGTTAGAAACCTGCAGCGCGTACATATTCCGACGATATCCTTCAATAGTTTACTTAAGCAGTTGGGTTCTAAACCTCAAATCAAGTGAAACTGGAAACAACTTTCTAAGCAAAATACAAGAGAACATCAAGAGATTAAATGTAAAAGGTGAAGTGGAATGTATTTAGAGATGAAGATAGACTATCTCGGACAGGGATTTCAATCCTATTAGGAATACGCGCAAATTCCAATTGCCTTTTATCACAGACAAAATAGTTACTCTAGACTAAAGGGCCTATGTTAACTGTATAGGTAAACAAACAAACAGCAGTATAGACCAGGCATGCAAGACAACTGCAATACAACATACATAAACATATAGTACTATGCAACATGGATGTTCAGATGTCCAATATTTCTTTCTGTAAACTCGTGCACATTCTGCCTTTGGCACAGGGAGACAAGGGAGGGTAGCGAATAACCAACCTGCTGCAGTTGGATGTCCCTGAGAGAGGGATGTAAGCAAGGAGGTGTTCCGGAGGCAGCCCAAGGAGGGGTGTTCTTTTCCACATCAGAGACAGATGCTGCTTGCGACATGGGAATTGGGCTGGATTGTATAAAAGCACTCAACCGTAATTTACCACCACTACTGTCACCAGAGGGATCTTCTACTGGGTCTCTGAGTTTTAAGGGCTTCATGTCTATTACCTTGCTCTGCTCATCCTGTATTTCTCGAAGAGATGCAGAGCATTTCGCAACCTTAGCACCACCCCAAGCAGGGCCTTCACTTGTTTGCACAAATGGTGGCGGAATTACAACTTTAGAAACATCATCATCAAGAGCACCACTTAGAAACATGGAGAGTCCACCTTTTCTATTCTTCTTTTTTGATGCTACAGCTGATGAACGGTTACTATTACATGTGCTTCCAAGGTGTCTCTGGATGACAAAGGGAGAATCTTTTGCATCTAGATTGCCAGCAGCTCCTTCCAAACCTTTGTGGTCATCCTGCAATTGGAAGAAAAATATTAAGACGTGATAATACAAATGACTTCCGGATTGCTACAGAGGATGCTTACAGGTCAACAGACACTACTTTTTGATGGCTATCAAAAGGCGTCCATTGGATGATTATGATGATCAAAGAGGCTCAAGGGACGTTAGAGAGGCCAAGGGAAGGCAAAACGGAGCTAGAAAGCCTCCGAAAGAGGACATGCCCTCCATCCGCTTTGGAGATGCGCCCAACCCGCTCTAGATCCGCTAGAGCGGGTCAAAACAGCCCACTACACGGTTGGGATGTGTCCCACATGCGCCCTATATGCTCAAGCATCTGCCTAATGGGCTTCTATATGTTTTTCTTTCCTAAATGGGTCACTTTTGGGCCCATATGATGTAATAACTTAGCCTAGATTATAAATAGGACTTCTCTTTCATTTAGTAGGCGGTAGCTTTTGATGAATTATGAATGTAAACTCTATTGAGAGTGTGAGGCAAGCTTGGATTAGCTTGTGTTGATACTTTTTTTAGAAACGTGGGTTGCTTGGGAATCGATTCTCTCGATGTCCACGTACGATTTAGGTGTTTTGTTGGGTATATTGATTGAGGGTTTAGGGTTTGATATACCCTTTATTTGCTTCCAATTTCTTTCACTGTGTCTATCTTACTACCTTTTCATTTTATCTTCATCTTCGTCTTCGTATCTTAGTTGTAGTTTTAGATTCAATAGTTAGTTCGTGTATCATTTGATATCAGAGCCGAGCTTGATTCGTTCCTACAAAGTCAATCTTGGGTTTGTTATCTTGAAAATCCACAAAAAATAGAAGTGTCAGAATTGAAAATCCCAAAAAAATACTTTTTCACGTTTTTAGCCCTACGTCAAAATTTGAGTTTTTGATTGTGTTTTTCTTGTGTTTCTAGTGTTAGATTTGTGTTCTGTAACACTATAGGAGTCTAGGGTTCAAATTTGAGCTTAATTGGAGTCCAATTGAGTGAGTTATCATTGTTAAGAGCTTGAACTTGAAGAATGTGAAGGAGAAACAAAAATCTGGAAAAATTGGTTGTGAATTTGGACAAAATGACGTGTGGAATATGTTTATAAGGTTGAAAAGAGCCTTGGGTCAAAATTTCATCGCATTCCGATCATCGGTTCAAGAGTAAAAAGTTTTTGAAGTTTTGGTGTTCTTGAGGAAGATTCAAATCTTCATCTTGAATTCTTATAAAAATGTGGTGTTTGATTCAAAAATAGGGAAGAAAAGTGGTGAAAAGGTGTTTGTACAAAGGCATCTAAGAAGATCCTAAGGATATTCCACAAGAGAGTACAAAGGAGGGACCATTTGAAGGGCATTTTTGGCCATTCAAGGACCAAGGGGCGGACAACTTGTGCTTGAGGTGCGCCCAAGTTGTGGCCACACCCCAAACGCATCTCAAGGCAGTAGCCAAGGGTCTAAACTACTCCCCACCTGCTGCAGCAGCGCAGCCCCCCCAAAAAAAAAACACAAATCACTCTAATTCAACGCAAGGCAGCCCCAAACACATTTCAACACTCCTCCAACATCAATTCAACTTCTAAAACACATCTCAACACATTAAAAACTCCATTACTCTAGGTTCGATTCTTAGTTTCAAGTTCTTGATTCTTAAACTACTCATCAACTAGTAATTCATCTACTAAGTTGATTGATTAGTTCTTGAGTCCTTTCTTTCGTTGTCCTACTTTTCTTTCAAGCTTTTCTCTTTTGAATTCGTTGTTAGTTCTTGACTCATGTCCGTACATATTTTTTTCTTTGAGTCGTTTCAAACAAGGATCTATTCCAACCTAAAGCCATAATCGGTACCAAGCAATCTCATTGGAGTACAAACGAGCTATCAACACTTGCGACGCCAATTGAGTGACAAACAAAGGTGTGAACTTTGACAGCTTATGAGGTTGATTTCATAACCTTTAACTTGTTTGTTGTTTTTGTTTTGTTTTAGCATTTCTTTTGTTAGGTACAATGGCATCGAAAGAAGATAATCCAAGTGCTTCGGGAGGGATAAATTTGGAAGCTATAATGGCGGCTATATTGAGTGTGAAACAAGATGTTAATGCTATGGATAGCCGATTAGGATTTCTTGAAAGGAGTGTGACTAATATGGATGGTCGGATGGGTAACATGAAGAGTTCTCTCTCAAGGAGGGTGGACACTTTGGAAGTTCGTCTAGACTCCTCCCACTCAACTCCTCAAAACTACCATGCCTCCTCAAGTGGACATGCTCTCAACACCTCCACTACTATAACTCCGAAAACACTTCACCAAATGCTCAATCCACCTAGACAAGTACATGAACCCATCATCCAAACCTGCTACTTACCCAAATAACCAAAATCGCCTTCGTCCACTACAACCCCAATTCAATCAAGCCCATTAAGAAGCTTTAGAAACTGGGAACCCACTTCCAAATACCCCAAGAACTACCTAAAACCCCACTTAACCAAAACCACCCACCTCAAATCCCGGCTAACCACAATCAACCAATCCAAATTGAGGATGAAGGAAGAGAGAACCTTATGGAAGAGGTGACGAGTTGGATGAAGTGGCTCTCTTTGCGGAATTTGTACAAACTAGAAGAGGAGCTCACGGGGGAGGACATAGAGGATGAGGAGGAAGATTTGGTCCGGTTCCACATGGAAAAAGAAACTTGGGAAACCGTCCCCAAGTTGAAGAAGATCATCAATGGGATCAAGGAGGTAATATGGGCCGAGATACGGGTTTTAACTCAATCAAGATCACTTTCCTACCTTTAAAGGAACTAGTGCTCCATCTATCTACCTATCTACCTTGATTGAGAAATATAGTGCAATAAGATTTTCCAACTCAATGAGTTAACCGGACACAAGAAAGCCACCAACGCAATTGTTCAACTTGAAGGGTATGCTTCTACTTGGTGGGAGACAAAAAGGGTGCAAAGAGAAAGAAATGGTAATCCCGACCTTCCGGATTGGGATGAATTAAAGGAACTCATGAGAAAGAGGAATGTTACAAAAAGGTTCAAGCAAGAACAATTAACAAGGCTCTACAATTTGAGACAAGGAGGTAGAGGTGTGGAAGACTATTATGAGGAGTTTCAAAACTTGATCCTTCGTCTTGAGATTGTCGAACCCCCAAATCATTGTATTGCTCGGTTAAAAGGTGGTTTAGATTATGAAGTTGCTTCTCAACTAGTCCATAAGTTTGACCGATTAGAAGATCTTGTTGAAGCGGCCACTGAGGTTGAAAGGAACAACAATGCCAAGAAGTCCTTAATAAAGGTTACAATTCTTCTACTTCCTCCGGATGGAACAAGCACAAGGATTTCGACAAGTCCCTAGAGAAGAAGCCCGTTGAGAAGGCAATCCAAAGGTATCCACCAAGGAATAAAGGTAATCCTTCTTCTAATCCTAATTCTAAAGGTATTACTTGGTTGGGGTCATAAGGCTAGTGAATGTCCCAACCGAAGGAACATAGTATTGGTGGAGGGTGATCCTTACTTTGTTAGGGATAAGGTGACCAAAAATGATGGTGGTGAGGAAATCCCTCAAGAGGATAATGACCTTAGAAGTGAAGGGGAATTAGCGGAAGTCGAAGAGGATTTAGTGTGCCTTGTGGATTGATTATGAAAGTTCCCAATGAAGATGTTTGGCCCGAAAAAGGAGAGGTCTTGAATCTTAACCTCATGATGAGGATGATGAGGAGGGATATGAATGGAGAAGATGAGGAGTTTTGGGATCAAGAAAGAGAGCTTAGCGACAAACCCAAGCCCTTGTTATTCACTACATTTGGCACTAGCATAAGAGAATAAGTTCACATGGTGCAAGTTTAGAAGCCAAGAGAGCAAGCTCAAGTCTTTGCTCCAGAGGTATGTACCTACCCCTCTTATTTCTAGTTTCCCTTGAAATCAATGATGACATTTACCCTAGAGTAGATAATGTTATAAAGATATTTGACTTAAAACCCTACCTAGATGGTGTTGATGTCTCTTGGAATGACTTGAATATGCATAAAATGGTGGCTCTTTCTTGGAAGGTTGTTCGAGTGAAAGGGATGTGGGGTTCTTAAGTTGTTTGTTCTTACCTTCATATGATCTTGTTCTTGGTAGCACCTTAAAGTAATCATAACTATTGTCATTCCTCTTCGCTTTGATTCTACCCTTAGTTGTTCCAACATGTGATGATTTGTTTGGTAACATTGTTAATGGAATTAACTTAGGAGAATTTATTGATGCTTATCATAGCCAACACCTTTGCACTTTAAATGTTGACTTCTCTTCTATTATCTTGAAGGATGTTTGGTTATATATGAAATGGGTGTCCCCTTGGCATAGATGTTTTGATTTTAACCCATGTGCCAACCCTCGTGCCTTGAGGAAATATTGTTTGTGTTTTCTTCTCTTGTGTTTTAAGGTTGTAGATTCGAGGACGAATCTTCTTCAAGAAGGAGAGGATGATAAATCCAAATGGCCTCCAGATTGCTAGAGAGGATGCTTACGGGTTAAGAGACACTTGATGACTTCTTGATGGCTATCAAAAGGCATCTATTGGATGATTATGATGATCAAGGAGGCTCAAGGGACGTTAGAGAGGCTAAGGAACAGGGCTAGAAAACCCCCGAAAGAGGACATGCGCCCCATCCGCTTTGGAAATGCGCCCAACCCGCTCTAGATCCGCTAGAGCAGTCAAAACAGCCCACTACACCCTTGGGATGCGCCCCATGTATGCCCATATGCTCAAGGATGTACCCAATGGGCTTCTATGTGTTTGTCTTTCCTAAATGGGTCACTTTTGGGCCCATATGATGTAATAACTTAGTCTAGATTATAAATAGGATTTCTATTTCATTTAGTAGGTAGCTTTTGAAGAATTATGAATGTAAACTCTATTGAGAGTGAGGCAAGATTGGATTAGCTTGTGTCGATACTTTGTTTAGAAACATGGGTTGCTTGGGAATCGATTCCCTTGAGGTCTACATACGATTAAGGTGCTTTGTTAGGTATATTGATTGAGGGCTTAGGGTTTGATATACCCTTTATTTGCTTTCAATTCCTTTCATTGTGTCTATCTTACTACCTCTCCATTCTATCTTCATCTTTGTATTCTTATCTTAGTTGTAGTTTTCAATTCCGTAGTTAGTTCGTGTATCAAGACTTCAAAATCAAGAAGTAAATCAGAGTACAAAAATTCACCGATCTAATCAAAGCAGCTTCGATGCATAAAGATTATAGGGGTTTTGCTGAAATGACTTGTTAGAGACCACAAACTCATAATAATACCTCCTCAAACTAGTGGTGATACATTTTTAAGTCAAATAACAAGATTCAGTTATTACTAGACTTTAAAAGTAGTTAAATAGCAGGTTCTCAATATAAAGGCATAATGCATAAACGTGCCCTTTAACTTGTGCAAACTTGCCTCTATAGCCTCAAACTTTGGATGCGCACAAGTAGGCACTTAAACTTGTATAAAGTTGAACAAGACATGTTCGTCTTACGTGGCATAATTGATAATACATGTAGAACGTCACGTAAGACCCGGTATTGCCACATAGGACGCATGATTCTATTTGTTCAACTTTATACAAGTTTTAAGTGCCTGCTTGTGCACATCCAAAGTTGGAGGACATAAATGCCAATTGAAGCCAAGTTAAAGGGTACGTTTATGTATTATGCCCAATATAAAATGTAATGCATAAAATACTGCAGCAAACCAGGCGCAGCTGTAACCGCTAACAAATAATCTGACACTATAACCTGGTTATATTAGGCAATGAAAAGATATTTCCGACTTTTCATCTTCATCAGATTAATACCCTTCAACATCTTCAAATGAAGAACCTTACAAAATAGATGAAACTTTAACTTGGTTCAAGTGGACACGGAGCATAGATTACTGTCTTCCAATCACAATCACAGAAGGGATTGAACAAATACAAAAGTATAAAACCTCACCTCATACTGGACTTCAGGAACAATCAAGGCACCTTTTCTGGGGCTGGGTTCAGCACTCTCAGATTGACCAGACACTACCTCCACTGGTGCTGCCTTTTGTTTGCTCTTTCTCCTTTGCTTCTTAGGTACGTGCACTTTGTTACTCCCTTTTCCATCCGCAAGAACAGACGACGATACTGTTGATTGGAGCGTTCCTACAGGGACACCAAGCTCAGCAAGTGACTTCTCCAATGCAGACCTTGTCTGAAGCTTAGCAATTTGCTGGTCGTCAAGAGTCTGCCCCTTGAAGCGCTTCACTTCAAGCATCTCAATCTGCTGCAACTTCTTCCGGAAAGATCGTACCTGTTTCAGAACCCCTTCTTTCATTTCATCAGACTGTGGGAAGTTATCAAATATCTGGTCTCTCGCTTGTCTCAACATTGGCCTGCTTGTACAGTTATCACGCGTTCTAAGTGACTCAATATCATCATTATCTTCTTCACTGTCTACAATGGCAGGGAAGGGGGCCGTAGGAGTTGGAAGCCGGCGATAACTCCAGGGTTCAGATGACTTCATATCCCATGCTTTCTCAAGCATAACCAATACATCAAGTGAAGTATTTGCAACTGCATGGCCTGAGACTGTGAATATATAATCAAGATTGCGGATTGCAATATCCTGCAAAAAAAAACCACATACCTTCTGTAAGAGCTGTCCACAGAGTCTTTAATAATAAGTAAGATAGGAAGCACCTGTAACCTACTAACGGGCCAGCAAATTACAGATCTTGGCACACTAATGCATGTAAGATTGTAAAATTAAAAGAAAAAGAATTAAAAGGTTAAGCAAAGACTCCGGAATCTAAAGAGCAATTGTAAAGAATATAGAGTCAATAAAGAAATCTACCACTTCATTTGTATTTATATCATGTTTTACAGCCAATTACAATCCACCAACAAATTTGAAGTCAAGCGCATAGCAATTAAAAGAGGGCTGGGCCTCAAACGCATAGCAATTAAAAGCGGGCTGGGCCTCAAAACCAAAAACAATCTGAACAAAAAGTTGATAAGACAACAGGTTAACCTTTTTTTTTTTTAAAGCCTGTCCACATTTTATTTCAAAAGAAGCCTTTCCAACTAAGTGACTGCTCATTGGAAGAAAATAGGATGGTAAGCAGATCTGATACAACTTTTATTTTGGACTTCCCTCCACTTCCCTACCCACAATTAGTGGTGACAAACGAATGGATCGGGTCGAATATGAGTCAATTGAAAATGGGTAAAATACCCGACTCGACCTATATTTATAATGGATAAATATGAGTTTACCCAATGGATAATATGGGAAAATATGGATACACATATTCTAGTAGGGATCCTATTAAAAGCTTCAAAACCAAATTGTCTTACCCCCCACCCCCCACCCCCACCTCCACACACAAAAAAAAAAATTAAATTTGTTTTTTTAAAAAAAAATAATTGTCTTCTCATGTGACACCCTAACATGGCCCCCCAAACTCCTACCAGCCCACCCACCCACCCACCCACCCGCAAAAAAAATAATTTTTTAATTTGTTTTATAAAAAGAATCTAAATTTTTTTATTACCGACCTCCCACCCACAATTTTTTTATCGCCCCCCACCCCCACTCAATCCCTCAAAAAAATGCATTTTTTTTAATTTGTTTTTAAGAAAAAAAATTTAACTACTTCACCCCACCCCGAAAAAAGTTACTTTTCTTTAATTACCACCACTCCCTACCCGACACCCATTTTCCTACCCATTTTTAAATGAGTAATATGAGTTCTATTCATATTTAATCCATCGTACCCAACCCATTTAAGATGGGTTAATTTGAATGGATGCCCATATAAATTAACCATTTTGCCACCCCTACCCACAATCTCTTTTTTGAGTCAGTTGACTTTGACAAATCTGTCTCCCAGTGAACAAATCTTTAACCAGGAATGACTCTTAAAACATGTAGGCTTTCAAGCAGTTTTGTTTGTTAACATGGACTATAGTTCCATAAAGGGCAGAGAACCAATACTCTACCAACATGGCTCTAGCAGCCGCCAAAGAGAAGCGAAAAGAAGAAAAAAGAACTTTTAGAAGCAAGAAGCAGACTGATAATCACATTTTGTTTAATCTTAATAAATTATATTGGAGAACAAGCGCCTAACCCTGAATCTTTTAGCAAATAGAACTACAGAAAACAGTCACGATTTTTTTTTATTAACCTTGGTGTCCGAGCCAGCTTTCGCGCACCCCGACTAAATCCACGGGATACCTGTCACCTCCCACCAGCAACAGATATGAGTGTTTCTATGAGGTAACACTATCCACCAAGGCTACGGCGGATGAGAAAAATCACCTAGTGTCTTTTTGTCTCTGCAGGGATTTGCACCTGAGACAGGTTCTCAACCCACTTCATTGACCACTAGGCCATACACATTACCCTTGGGTACAAAAAGGTCGCGAGATTTTAGAACATGCTACTATTATAATTGATATCTACTCTATCCGGTACTCTTCTCTTGTGTCAAAGTGTAGTGTAGTGTGGTAAAGTTCAGCCTCGAGGAAAAAAGGAAGAATTTACACTCTTTCAAGAAATAGATTTTGGTCCTTTATGGCGCTTTCAACCCGCCGAAATGGAAGGCTTTGCACGGTATCCAACTGGAGAATCTCCTTAAGGTGCAAAACATAAGTACTTCCACTACGTGTTTCTCCCTTTGGAGAGATGATGAGCCCCCTGACATAAACTTTCTAACTTAATAATTCCTGAACCATATTACTACATCATAATCTCTCTTTAACAAAAGATCAAAGATGACGCACACAGAGGGAGTCAATAAGAAAATACCTCGCAGTGTTTCCTTAGATCTTCAGCCCCAATTGAATCCGAAATTTCCAGCAGTTGCATAGCATTCCGTGGCTCCAACAAATGCTCTGCAGTCGCCATCTCACAAAGGCTCTTTAAGGTAGGTGCATTATGGTTTTTGACATTGTCTTTTTCTGAGATAAAGAGAACTTCCTCTGACTCAACCTCATCAAACACAAAACCCTCATTGAGTTCATCTGTATCACTTTTCATCTTCTGCTTGGGCATAGAATGATCCTTCGACATATTAGGTGGGTAAACAGGATGATATAGAGAAGTAATGATCAACAAATGGGTCTCCCCAACGGAAACTGACGTTGCCTTTTTAACCCCATGTAACCGAGTTAAAATAAGTGGTTTCTCCTTTCCTTTCTTCCCATCCCACACATACACATCACCTGCCACAGTAACAGCAGCTATCCAATATTTCCCAGCAGAGATGCACACTACATTTGTACCACATAGTGAATAGAACTACAAATAATTAAGATATGTTAGGCATTATTCACGCAGCGATACAAACACTACACACAACATAGACAGCAGCTAAAACCTGTTGACAATGCAGATCAGGATCAGATGACACCCAGTACAATAATGTGCCATCCTCTGTAAGAGCCATACTATGTGTAGCACCAGCAGCTATTGCAACCACATGAAGACTTTCCTTACGATGGAACTTCAACTGAATGGTGCCTATCTTTTTCAGGATCCGGCCAATCACAACTCTCTTCGGAGTAACAAGCCGGTGACCCCATGTGAAAACCTCTCCATCAGATCCAAGAACTATTGTGTGATACTTAGCTGCAGCAACTCCAACAAAGGCCTTTCCCTTCAGATACTCAACTACCCTTGGAGCATAGTTAGACGCCGAGTTAGATGTTCCATAGCCTAGCTGACCCTCCTTATTGCATCCCCAAGTGAAAACCTCACCCAAGTCAGAAACTACAGCAGTGTGCTTGTTTGCTGCAGCTAGAGCAACTACTTTTGATCTCAGTGAACTCACTCTACGAGGTGTAGGTTGAGTATCTACAGAAGCATACCCAAGTTGACCCTCTGTGAATCATCACTAAATGAATCAATATGCAGTAGGCATGAAACCAAAACCATATTAACTGCAAGGACACTTGGTACAAATACCCGTTCCTATGCACTAAATTACAACCAACAAGGAAGTATGACAATCTTGATATACCTAATAACATGAAGGACATAAGCATTTGCAGCAATATTAGCTGCTTGGGATAACTGACAGAATTGGTAAATCTGGCAATGTGAATATCAGAAAAGGATTTACCTCTGTTGGAACCCCAAGTGAAAACCTCTCCAGCCTCTGTTGCAATAACAGTGTGATGTTTAGCTGCAGCAACAGCTTTCACTCGACGTGCCCCTAAACCGGAGATCACCTTCCGAGGAGTTATTACAGCTGCTTGGCCGCTGGAAGAAGAAGAAAGAATATACATTGACAAACACACTTGAAGCTTGACACCGTAAAACCAACCTATACTGCTATCATGAGAAAATCTAAGTAGCAGGGTTGAAGAACAGAGAGAGCAATAGAACACAAAATAATCACATTAAAACATACAGGGTTTAAGAAAAATACTCATTTCGTTTCAATTTTAAGTGCACTAGTTTAACTAAGCGCAGTGTTCAAGAAAATAAAGGAGACTTGAATCTTGTGATCTTAAACTAAAGATGTATGTAATGTACCAAAATGCTCATTGAATCTTGTGGTATTAAACATGCCATGTAGAATATTGGATTTAAGGAGTTGCTAAATATAAAAAGAGAAATTCTTTTTTAAACTGACTAAAAATGAAAGTAAGACTCTTAAATTGAAACCCAGGGAGTACTATTCTGTCAAATGTTATGATAATTCTTCCTAATAATAACTTGATATTGCACGACAAAATACAGCTATACATGAAATTCCTCTCTATAAACAGAAAAAAACATATTGCTGGATCATTCATGACAATCAAAAACTTTCCTCTTATTCAGGTTACCTATGTATATCAAAGTCAGGGTGCCCGAGACGGCCACCTCGTCCAAAACCCCAAGTATAGAGTTCTCCACAGGCAGTGACGGCGGCACTATGAAATTTAGCTGCAGAAACCAACTTAATGACTGACCCATGGAGAGAATCAACTTTACAGGGTAACTTTTGAAGGTGTGCGTTTCCAGTCCCTAATTGATAATTCACACCACTGCCCCAGCTGAAAACCTCCGTAGCAGCTAAAAGGATAAAAAAACATGCAAAAGACAAAGAAAGTCAACCTATCCACTTCAAAAAAAATTATTGACAGTCAAAGAAATAAAAATTTCTTCACAACAACAATAACAACATCTACCTGAATTATTCTTTTCAATGCCCAGCAAATCAGTTCCTGATAACAAATCAATAGGAGTTCTAGATTTGGTGTCTTCCAGAATGATAGAAGCACGAGACTGGAGAAGGATGCTGGCAACAGCAAGATGACCAAAATGCAGGGCGCGATGAAGGCTACTCCATCCCGATTCCCAATCCTGATAAGTTAAACATACACTTCATTAGACAAATGTACAATTGTACATTAAGCTTTCAAAACAGACAAGATTGGACTGAAAAAACAGACACCTTCGGCAATCGATAACCATTTCTTTTTAGGTCAGAGGTCCATAACCATTCTACTGTACTGCTAAGAAATACAGCACGACTGGAACCCTTCCGCGTTTTATTTTCTGAACATTATCTGGATTGTGACATATATTTTCTCTCTAACATGTCAAGAAAACAAAATTGATACAACGTTGAGGACCATGCCACTTGGTTGTCCGCTCAAATAAGTCCCTAAATCTTTCAAGTTACATTGATCTTCCAATGCCACGGAAAATGCAGTTTTTTGTTCATTTTTACCCCTAGTAGGAGCTTACCTGAACAAATTCCCAAGACAGACATCAACAAATGCACATGATTGATAAGATATACCAAATACCACTCCACAGTTAGCAACTCAACATTATATGATGTTTTAGTGAAAACTTAAAAAATACAAAAACACCACGGCCAATATATTTATCAAAGTCCCATAAGAGGGTAAACGGAGTTGCCAAATTAGCCATATGAGAAGAAGCACACTTAGAAACATATAATCAAATAACTATGACATGATTACACTGATGTTTTAGAATGTTGTCCACCCCATTGAAGAAACATGCCAGTGATTTTCCAAAAAGGGAGAAACGAAGGGAAAAGCAAAAAAAAAAAAAAGTAAGTACGCACCCTATCACGTGACGGCGGCAGCATGCATGTATAAATAACATTATAAAATTGAGATGACCGAAAGGATCAGAAGACTAACATACCCTAACATTAGGGTCTGCACCCGCAGCAAGGAGCCTCTTAACTATTGGGATGTGATTTCTCCAGGTTGCAATATGAAGAGGTGTAAGGCCAAAGGCATTCCTAAAATTGATATTTCCTCCGTTCTTCTTAAGGAATGCCAAAGAAGAATCAACATCAGCTACAGACCCATCTCGCACTGCAGCCCACAGATCTTTGGAGAATCCACCAAATGAAAATTTCCTAGCAGGAATGTGCTGCTTCTGGCATGATAAAAGAACTACTTCCTCCATTAGGTGATATAAGTTAGTCTCTATCTTTTGGATCTCTTATAAAGTTAGCAACTGTCACTACCAGTCATAACAGCAAAAACCTTTTTCCAAAATAATAGGCTAGTGAATATAATGTTGAAAGTTAAATCAGATCAAGACATCTTAATCTTGTCATACAACAGGCTAAATCTATGTGTTCTTTAAAAGCGATCTCCATCCACACCTCCCACTTGAATGAATATACCCAGAAAAGCAGTCTCTGGTATAGCCTGTCAAAGAAAATACCCAATAAGAATTCCAAATTCTTCGACATAGAATATAAGGCACATAGCAGGACCATCTTGAAGAAGAAGACTGATAATTATTTACAATAAAACATGAATGTACGTGTGTGTGTGTGAGAGAGAGAGAGAGAGAGAGCAGCAAGACAGATAATAATTTTGCATCAACCAGCAAAACCACAGAGAGAGAGACACACAGTAAAAAGAGATCTTTATGCCAGAAAAAAAAAAGAATACGACGCCACTTTGCAACCTTTCTTTTTTCAAACAAACAATGTCTGAATTATAAATGATGTACATCTTTCTCAGGCCTAATAATTTTAGGTCATCTAAACCAGTATTCTTCTTCTTAAATCATAACATCAAGTGTACACATCAGATCAAACCAAATGACTCTAACCTGAACAGTGTATTGATTCATGGTAGCATACATGCTCAATGACTATCTCATCAGTCCAAATGATCAAATCCACGTATATACATAAATTAACAAATACTTCTCTTAAGTAAAATACAAGACTATAAATTATAAAGTTCTGATTGATGGTCGAGTGGGAGAGATTGGGGGTTTAATGACTTAATCATGTACCAAAATGTAATACAATCAGTCAAAACAGATATTTGAACATAAAAAGTAGATAAATATACTTTGAGGAGATACTGGAGATACTTCATGAGGCGCCCTGCCCCGCCCCTGCCCCCAATGTGCCCGGTTGAACCCACAGTAAGTGTAAGATAACATTCAGCCAAGCTGAGTAACTCTCCGCCATTTCAGAATGTCTAACTTTGCAATACAGATAAAAAGTCAAATCTCTAAGCACCAAATCAGAACAAACAGATTGCTACATACAAGAACTTGGATCAGAAGCCATCACCATCCTCCGAAAAAAACACGCAAAGAAAAACTTCAACAGTAGATTCCCAAAAATAAAAGCAAGAGCGGTCCTTAGTAGGTAAAACAAAAAACCCAGATTAAAATTCACGAGGATGTGCCACAAAAGCGTCACCTTTGACTGGTTGGATGAAACAGGAAAGGTTCCCAATTAGCAAAAACTTTCCTCTCCCTTTTCTCTCTCAAAATATGGATAACTATTGAAGTTATGGAGGTGATCAACAGTGTGAGAGATTTTACATTTTTCTATATAATTTTTTCTTTTCTTTTCTATATAATAGTCTATATACCCTATTTATCTAATTTATTATATTACCCCTAATTAATTATTATAATTTATTTGTATATATTAGAATTAATAATATTTTTTATTAAAATTAATAATATTTTTTTATTATATTATTCCTAATTAATTATTATAAATCATTATATATTAAAATTAATAATATTTAATTAAAAAATAAATATTTATAACGTTTGTTTCAGCTGCTTTAACCGTGATTTTACTATATCATTCCTAATTAATTATTATAAATTATTTATTATTAAAAAATTAATAATATTAAATTAAAAAAATGGATGATATGCCTGCCTATAATATCCCTAATTGTTCCGTGATTTATTATATTACCCCTAATTAATTATTATAAGTCATTTATATATTAGAATTAATTAATTATTATAAATCATTTATATATTAAAATTAATAATATTTAATTAAAAAAAGATATTTATAACATTTGTTTCAGCTGCTTTAATCGTGATTTTACTATATCATCTCTAATTAATCATTATAAGTCATTTATGGATTAAAAAAATTAATAATATTTAATTAAAAAAATAGATAACATGTCTGCCAATATTACCCCTAATTACTCTGTGATTTATTATATCACCCCTAATTAATTATTATAAGTAATTTATATATTAGAAAATTGATAATACTTTTTTACTATATTACTCTAATTAATTATTATAAGTTATTTATATATTAGAATTAATAATATTTAATTAAAAAATATATATTTATAACGTTTGTTTCAACTGTTTTAACCATGATTTTACTATATCATCCCTGATTAATTATTATAAGTCATTTATGGATTAAAAAATTAATAATATTTAATTAAAAAATCAGCTACTTCGTCATTTACTATATTACCCCTAATTGCTCCGTGATTTACTATGTTACCTCAAATTAATTATTATAAGTCATTTAAATATTAGAATTAATAATATTTTTTTATTATATTACCCCTAATTAATTATTATAAGTCATTTATATATTAGAATTAATATTATTTAATTAAAAAATAGATATTTATGAAGTTTGTTTTAGCTGTTTTAACCGTGATTTTACTATATCATTCCTAATTAATTATTATAAGTCATTTATGTATTAAAAAATTAATAATATTTAATTAAAAAAATAGATGACATGTCTGTCTATGGTTTCGACCAGTGATTCATCTATATTACCCCTAATTACTCTGTGATTTACTATATTACCCCTAATTAATTATTATAAGTCATTTATAAATTAGAATTAATAATATTTTTATTATATTACCCCTAATTATTTATTATAGGTCATCTATAAATTGGAATTAATAATATTTAATTAAAAAAATAGATATTTATGATGTTTGTTTCAGCTGTTTTAACCATGATTTTACTATATCATTCCTACTTAATTATTATAAGTCATTTATGTATTATAAAATTAATAATATTTAATTAAAAAAATGGATGACATGTCTGCCTATAGTCCTAAACAAACTCTAACTATTTCATAATAATAATAATTATGATAATAATAATAATAATAATAATAATAAATTAATAAATAGTAGTAGTAATAGTAGTAGTAACAATAGTAGTTCATGCCGGATGTTATTAGTAGTAATAATAATAAGGGATAATACCCATAAAAATACCTGAAGTTTGACCGGATTACCAGTTGAGCATACTGAACTTTACGGGGGTCCTATTACCCCCAAACTTTTTTTTCCGTATTTTAATGGCATATATCTGCCACTTTCACTTGGCACAATGCGTGTTATTCACGCGCATTGAGCACGTGAACAGTGTTAAAAATGTTTTAAACTCTTTTTTTTTGCCAAACAACCCCTTAATTTTATAATTATTTAAAGTTTTATATTTTTATTTATTTTTTCATTTTTCTTTCTTTTTTGTTCTTTCTTACATTGTTTCTTCTTTCTTTCTTTTCTTCAACAATGGTTGCTCCATTGTTGAATTGAAATTTAATGAAACTCAAGGGTTATAATTTAATGGAACTCGCTAATTGAAACTCAATGGATGATTCGGAAGATTCAAACTCGGAAACTCGCTATTTTAATTCTGAGTTTAATTAATGGAAATTGAATCTTCCGAATTCCATTAACGGAATATTGAATAGCTTCATACATGAAATTAAATTTTCAGAATCTTTCGAGTTTCATTAATGAATTTTTCGAATCTTTCGAGTTCCATTAATGGAAATTGAATCATGAAATTAAATTTTCCGAATCTTTCGAGTTTCATTAATGAATTTTTCTAATCTTTCGAGTTCCATTAATGGAAATTGAATCTTCCATTGAGTTTTCAATTAGCGAGTTCCATTCAATTATCGAGTTTCATTGAATCTTCCATTAATGGAACTCGCTAATTAAATCTTTCGAGTTTCAATGGAAAATTAATGGAAGATTCCATTCAATTATTTGAAAAAACTTTCTTCATAAACTCAATGGAATCATTTGGAATATTTAATATGGTTGTAATTGTAAAAAAATGTTGAAAAGTGATAAAATGGAGAAGAAACGGCGCCTGTACCACACTTTCCACCGAAAAACTGGGTATACGTTTTGAGGAGGGGATTAATTTCACTTTAAAAAAGTCCAGGAGGAAATTAATTTCAATTAAAAAAGTATAGGGGTAATAGGATCCCTGAAAGTTCAATATCCTCTACTGGAAGTTTGGTTAGACTTCAGATATTTTCATGGGTATTATCCCTAATAATAATAATATAGTAGTAATACATACGTAATAGTAGTCGTTGTTATAGTAGTAGTAGATTATATTTGAATAATAATAATAATAATAATGTATTAATGAATAGTAGTAGTAACAAATAGTAGTACATGCGGGATGTTATCAGTAGTAATAATAATAATAATAATAATAATATAGTAGTAATACATACGTAATAGTAGTAGTTGTTGTAGTAGTAGTAGATAATGTTTGAATAATAATAATAATAATAATAATAGAAAATGGCCAAAAGCCCCCCCCCCCCCCAACATTTATCCCAAATCCCAACTACACACTTATACCCCTAATTAATTATTATAAATCATTCATATATTAGAATTAATAATATTTAATTAAAAAATAGATATATACGGCGTTTGTTTCAGCTGCTTTAACAGTAATTTTACTATATCATCCCTAATTAATTATTATAAGTCATTTATGCATTAAAAATTAATAGTAATATTTAATTAAAAAAACCAACTACTTCGTCATTTACTATATTACCCTAATTGCTCAGTGATATATTATATTACCCCTAATTAATTATTATAAGTCATTTATATGTTAGAATTAATAATATTTTTTTATTATATTACCCCTAATTAATTATTATAAGTTATTTATATATTAGGATTAATAATATTTAATTAAAAAATAGATATTTATGACGTTTGTTTCAGCAGCTTTAACCGTGATTTTACTATATCATCCCTAATCGATTATTATAAGTTATTTATGTATTAAAGATTTAATAATATTTAATTAAAAATAGATGACATGTCTGCCTAAATTATCCCTAATTGCTTTGTGATTTACTATATTACCTTTAATTAATTATTATAAGTCATTTATATATTAGAATTAATAATTTTTTTAATGTATTACCCCTAATTAATTATTATAAGTCATTTATATATTGAAATTTACAATATTTAATTAAAAAATAGATATTTATGATGTTTGTTTCTGCTGCTTTAACCGTGATTTTACTATATCATCCCTAACTAATCGTTATAATTTATTTATGTATTAAAAAATTAATAATATTTATTTAAAAAATAGATGACATGTCTGTTGCAGCTGTTTCAATCATATTTTTGCTAAATAACGCTTATAATTAATTATTATGAGTCATCTAAGTGTTAAAAATTTAATCATATTTTAAAAAAATTAAAATAGACATAAATGATAAATTAACTCTTGATGTATTAAGTTGACCTCCTTCAACCGTGATTTTACTGTATCACCCCTAATTAATTATTATAAGTCATTTATGTATTAAAAAAATTCATAATATTTAATTAAAACATTGGTTTCGACATGGCTGCTTCAAGAGCTGCGTCGTGATTTTACTATATCACCCCTAATTAATTATTATAAGTCATTTATGTATTAAAAAATTAATAGTATTTAATTAAAACAAGAAAAATATGTGTTTATGACATGTTTGTTGCAGCTGCTTCAACCATAATCATCTTTGAGAAGATGATCCAAGACTTTGTTGTTAATTGAAGTATCTTTTGTTCCAGTTTTTATATGAAATAATCCTATGAATATTAGTTCTACCTCTTTGCTATATTTTGTAACATGTCTCAATCTTATTATCAAATAATTAAAATAACCTGACTACACGACACATCACACTTTTTTATCATGTGGAAAAAAAACTATCTTATAAAACTTCACTCCTTAGCGAGTACCGTCAAATAGTTATTATTTAAAAAATTATCGTTTTAAATCAATGTACATTTATGTTTGTATCTCATCATTATCGAATATTGGTGCTAAAAGATGTCTATAGTATTGGGCTCGTGCTGACACGGGCCATGCACCTCTAGTATAATAGAAGCACTGGTTTCGACCAGTGCTTTATCAATTACTATACTACCCGTAATTATTCTGCAATTTACTATATTACCCCTAATTAATTATTAAAATTCATTTGTATATTAGAATTAATAATATTTTTTTATTATATTACCCTAATTAATTATTATAATCCATTTATATATTAGAATTAATAATATTTAATTAAAAATAAATATTTATAACGTTTATTTTAGTTGCTTTAATCGTGATTTTACTATATCATCCCTAATTGCTCCATGATTTACTATATTACCCCTAATTAATTATTATAAGTCATTTATATATTAGAATTAATAATAATTTTTTATTATATTACCCCTAATTAATTATTATAAATTATTTATATATTAGAATTAATATTATTTAATTAAAAAATAGATATTTATGAAGTTTGTTTCAGCTACTCTAACCGTGATTTTACTGTAACATCCGTAATTAATTATTATAAATTATTTATATATTAAAAAATTAATAATATTTAATTAAAAAAATAGATGACATGTCTGTCTATGGTTTCGACCAATGCTTCGTCTATATTACCCCTAATTACTCCGTGATTTACTATATTACCCCTAATTAATTATTATAAGTTATTTATATATTAGAATTAATAATATTTTTTATTATATTACCCCTAATTCATTATTATAGGTCATTTATACATTAGAATTAATAATATTTAATTAAAAAATAGATATTTATGATGTTTGTTTTAGCTGCTTTCAACGTGATTTTACTATGTCATCACTAATTAATTATTACAAGTCATTTATGTATTAAAAAATTAATAATATTTAATTAAAAAAATGGATGACATATCTGCCTATATTACTCCTAATTGCTATGTGACTTATTATATTAATCATAATTAATTATTATAAGTCATTTATATATTAGAATTAATAATATTTTTTTACTATGTTACCCCTAATTAATTATTATAAGTCATTCATATATTAGAATTAATAATATTTAATTAAAAAATAGATATTTATGACATTTGTTTCAGCTACTTTAACCATAATTTTACTATATCATCTCTAATTAATTATTATAAGTCATTTATGTATTAAAAATTAATAATATTTAATTAAAAAAATCAGCTGCTTCGTCATTTACTATATTACTCTAATTGCTCTGTGATTTATTATATTACCCCTAATTAATTATTATAAGTCATTTATATATTAGAATTAATTATATTTTTTTATTATACTACCCTTAATTAATTATTATTAGTCATTTATATATTAGAATTAATAATATTTAATTAAAAAATAGATATTTATGACGTTTGTTTCAGCTGCTTTAACCGTGATTTTACTATATCATCCCTAATTAATTATTATAAGTTGTTTATATATTAAAAAATTAATAATATTTAATTAAAAAATAAATGACGTGTCTGCCTATATTATCCCTAATTGCTCCGTGATTTACTATATTACCTTAAATTAATTATTATAAGTCATTTATATATTAGAATTAATAATTTTTTTACTATATTACCCCTAATTAATTATTATAAGTCATTTATATATTAGAATTAATAATATTTTATTAAAAAATAGATATTTATGATGTTTGTTTCAGCTGCTTTAATCGTGATTTTACTATATCATCCCTAATTAATCATTATAAGTCATTTATGTATTAAAAATTAATAATATTTAATTAAAAAAATAGATGACATGTCTGCTGCAGCTGCTTCAACCATAATTTTGCTAAATATCGCTTATAATTAATTATTATGAGTCATCTAAGTGTTAAAAATTTAATCATATTTAAAAAAAAATAGACATAAAATGATAAATTAACTCTTGATGTATTAAATTAAGTTGACCTCCTTCAACCGTGATTTTACTGTATCACCCCTAATTAATTATTATAAGTCATTTATGTATTAAAAAATTTCATAATATTTAATTAAAACATTGGTTTCGACATGGCTGCT